>VZRW01000202.1:208980-227094 GCA_013398125.1 Aegotheles bennettii
GCTGCCGAGGTGGGGGCGGGAGGGACTACAACTCCCAGCAGGCCTCGCCGGGGAGAGGCGGGAGCTGCACGGCGATTGGCCCCCGCCGGCTGGGCGGGAGAACTACATTTCCCAGGAGGCTCGCGGGGCCCGGAGGGACGGGCGCTTCCCTCAGCCCCGCCGCCCCGGGGCACGGGTGCCCGGCCCGCCTGAGGTAGCTGCTGTCGCCGCCGGTGCTCCGCTGCCCGCTGTCCTCTGCCAGGGAGACTGTCGGTGCTGACTCCCGGCTCTCCCGAGCCCCAGCCGTTCCCGTCACGATGTGGCCACCAGCGGTGCCCCCTCCTCCGCCCCGCCCGGGCGAGCCGCTGTGCCTGGCCGCGGCTTCTGGCGGCTGTGACAGGGTTCTTAGGATCCCAGCTGAGCAGCGAGCATTAAACAATAAATACATTTTCTGCTATTGTTGGCCCTGCTTTGCTCTTCGAGGTCCTGAAGACAGAACCGAGCCCCCCTGGTCCCCTGGACACTGGTGAACACTGAGGCCCAGAGCCACCCCAGGTCTGAAGCAGCAGACCCTGCCATCCTCTGGGAACACCGGGTTTCCTCTCATTGTCACGTCCACACACACACCAGAAGTGCTCACGCCGAATGCTGTTGATGCGAGGCCAAGCCTTGGGCTGTCATGCCAGCCCCCACCCCCCAGGTCCCTTCAAATTGGGCCCCTGCTTGCTCAGAGGACACACACATCACCGCCAGCAGCTCTGTAACCATGGCCTGTGTCTCCAGTCCGCAGTGAAACCCGAAGCTAGGCATGTTTCATGTTGCTGCATGTTCCTTTTTATTCATGCAGCTCTATTCACGAGAGTTTCCCATGACTTAATCTCTCTTACATGCAATCGTTAGGGCTAAAAGCTTTGTCATGGGATTTTCCCCCCGATTTTCCCACCTTCCTCTCGGAGGGATAAGCTTTATGGATGGCAGAGGCAAAGCACTTTTATAAGCTTCTTTTTCTATAAGGTTATATGCTCTCCAGTTGTCGAAGACAAGGCAGCTAGCACACAGTTTCCTATTTGCCTGTCCCAAACCGGTGTGTCGGTTCTTGCAACTCTTTCCCTGAAATAAAAATAAATTTAAGAAAGCAGGGGTGATCAATATGTTCAGCAAGAGGCATCAGCTCATGAAGTGGAAGGAATAGCTTGCTGTGAGGTGCCTAGATTGTCTCCTGGGATCCCTTCCCCCATCTTCGCCTTCAGATTCTTGAAGAAGGTGGTGAGGCGCCTCGTACCACCTTTGGCGCTATCCCGGGGCCATAAAGCTGGCTTTAAAAGCCAGTTGGGGGTTTCCCTGGTGAAGGAAAATATTGAGTGGCAAGGAGCCAACATAGCTCACTTAGGCAACCCTCTGTTGCAACATGAGTGGAGGAAGGAGATTAGACAGAGCCCTGATGCTGATTCAGAAAGCCCAGAATCCTTTTAAGCAGCAACGTAAAGTTACAGCTGCATCTTTTCCTTCTGCTAGATTACCCCACACTACCCATTCTGCTTTACATCACTTTCAGGCAGAGCTCTCAGCTTCTGACAAGGCTAAGC
Organism: Aegotheles bennettii; assembly: GCA_013398125.1. Lineage (NCBI taxonomy): Eukaryota > Metazoa > Chordata > Aves > Caprimulgiformes > Aegothelidae > Aegotheles > Aegotheles bennettii. The sequence continues at coordinate 210,546 of VZRW01000202.1, forward strand.
ACAAGTTCCCTGCCTAAACACTTCAGAGCTTCCATATTTTAGCACGGAACAACCCAAAACACGCATTTCAGTCTGCTTTTCTACTATGTCTATGCTGTCCCCCTGGATGAGTGTGAACGTGCAAATTGATTAGGAGTCTGTCAGAAAGAACAGTTGTGAATGGAATTGATTATATATATGCACATATATAGCACACAGTCTTAGTATGTTTTAAACTGATTTTAACAGCCAGAAGAAAGAACTTTACAGAGCAAATAGTGCACACTCAGAGTGCCACAGGACACTAGGGCAGAGTTCAGTAGGTTCAAAAAGGATTAGATAGGCTTATGTTTCATAAAGAAATACTAAAGGGATGTATTCTCCACCATCCCTAATCTAACAGTTTGGGATACTGGGCTTGTATGAGAGAAGCAGAACACAGAAAAAGGCCAAGTTCACATATTCTCCCTAAAAAGTGTCTCCTCCTGCCATCCCTAGAGACAGAATACTGAACTAAATGGACTTCTGGTCTGACCCAGGAGGGCTTTTCTTTTTTTCATGTTGTCTAACAGGTCACCATTTTGACCCTCAATAGACTCACAAATTAATTAAGATTTTGAAGTAAGACTTCCTTGGTTAAACTAAAGGCAGATGATCTGTATACCAGACCAACTCATTCTCACTAACTGCAGGTTACTGTTTTTCCTAGCAAGTGCTCATCCCTAAGCTATTCTCTGAGACATCCCCATGTTTTTATTGCTAAACCACAGTGATGCACACCAAGGAAACACTACCTTGTATTAAACCAAATGTCACAAATTGTCTTACACAATAACTGTTGATAGTTCCCTGCTCAAATGAATTATATTTAATAAAAGAAGAGTTGTGCTTCTGACACCCAGGTAGATGAGGTATGTAAATAAACTGGGTTAGGTGATCAGGCAATAGTTTAAAAATCATTGCTTATGTCAGTGTGACTAAGAGAGAGATATAACTCATGGGGTGATTTTGCACCATGTGCTTATTCTCTCCTTCCCAAATTGTAAATGTTTTAATTTGGGCAAATGGAAATCTGTCCCTCTAGAAGCCTGCCTGAAGTAAGAATAAATCTTGCAACCTGCTGATATCAAGACTTAGCATTTTGCTGAAATTGTTTCACTGTACGTTTGTGAAGTCTTTGCAGATTCAGGGCCTTTGAGATCAGTTCATTCATGAATGGGAAAACAAGGATGCAGTTAAGATATTTGCTTGTTTGTTTCCCAAATGTAATGAGATGCCAATTGCTTTAATTGAGATGCTAACTCATTTGACATGTGGGGAAAGATTGTTCAAGAACAGTCTATCTTTCAATCCCTTGGGTTTTTTTTGTAGAACCAATAAAAAAATTGCATTGTCCTATACCCTTTAGTCTGATACCCAAGAAACATTGCTGGAAATAAAAGAGGGAACTCTCTGTCTTTCAGTTTTGATACTCTGTTGATACCAAGACTGAAAACACTCTCAACTTGTCATTTAGATCCATCAGTTAAACGATTTGCCACTGGGGAGTGACAAAAATGTTTATTTACATTAGGTTTCATATCTTATTGTCACTTATATAACTATGATAAAAGTGTATCAGATTTATTTATTTTTATTTTTTTTTTTACATTAAAGAAATAAGCTATAAATGTTCAAGCTCTGAAAGACCTGGTAAACACATGAAGAGCGCACGCTAACAAGGGCAGTGCTTGATCACCTTGTTGGTATGATTAAAAGAAAATTCTATTTAAAATACAAGCTTTCTGAAAGCTGATTTTAAAAATCTAGTCAGTATTTGAACAAAGCACATTGCATTGGAGCCTGATCTGTGCCTTCTTGCTATACACTGTGTAATTAAATGTTGATAAGGGGTTTGCTCTCATATTTGCTAAATGTTCTACTTTGTGACAAGATGAGCCCCTCCTGTAGTTACAAATGCTCGACATCACAGCTACAAGGGGAGTTCTTCCTGTTTAGCTATTGCAAATTAACTTCTCAAGTAAAATGGACTCAAGTTAATTTGGAATAATCCGCTCTTGTCCTGTGCCTACACACGCACAGAAAAGTTACAGCTTCATCTACCTGAACTAACTTTCCCATATAAGCAAAATCTTGAAACAGTGCTTGTGAAACTTTGTATTCCTGCATGGATAAGATATTTGTAAATTTTATTGCATGTAAATGATCATGCTGCAGCTGGAAGTGAGCTACATCTGTTTTCTGACTAGCTAGTGGAAGAGAGAAAAGAAGTCTGATGCTCCTATACTTCACACATAGTGATAGTTCCAAGTAAGGTAGAGGGGCAAACTAGGAATGGTTCAAAAAGGCATTTGAATGACATGGATTTCATGCAGAATTTAAACTAAATATAAAAAATTGAGAACCAAAGAGCAAGACAAACAAATCACTGATTAAGAAGATGATGAAGAGTGGGTTAAAGTTCAATGCAGTGCGCAAGTGAATAAAACTTAATCTTGTTCCGAAACAACAAACAAACAGAGCAGCTCAATATGCCATGTTCAGGAATGTGAGAACCATGTTGTATCTGGCACTTGAACAACAGAGAATTATTGCTGCTGATATGGTAATTGCAGAGGTACAGAAAAAAGTGGGTGGATCATGTGAAATTCATTAAATACTTGAGGTGAACTTACAGCAGGATTAGTCTTTTTCTTTTAATTGTGTACATTGATCTCTATGCACAACTGGTTTAGTAAAAAAGCATATTGTTCATTCTCAAGAAGTTTAAAAATCCACTTCAGCTCAGTGTAATTTTTTGTTCTTAAGATATTTTGCAATGAGCTTCTCCCCTTTGGCCTACGCAATCAAATATGCCTGCATATGCATACCTATCAGGGCCAGCCAAAAAGTGCTGCCTGTAGCTGGCCATTCTGATGAGAGTAATTCTGGTTGCTTTCCACAACCCTTAAAGTCATTTTAAACAGTTTTGTCCACACGCAGATTCTATGGCACGGTCTGTGCTCACAGTCAAAACATTTACTAATCTAAGTTTGATACTGTTGTCTTGTTCAAGGGCACAAACAAGGCTCCTGCACAGCTTGAGCACAAAATGAAGGACTCTTATGGCAAGCTGGATCTGCGTTGTAAGTGGGTCAGGGGGCTTCCATGGTGACCTGGACTACTTTATGAAAAGTCATTGTGTTTCATGTGAAGGGTCAGGTCATCCAACACAGTGCTTTGCCCTGGTCTGCTCTGCTCACTCCATCTTAAGTCAGTGTTGTATCAGCTAACTTCTGGTTTGCAACTGTGTTTAAGTGTATTGGATTTCCTAGTATTGTTGTAACTGCTGATGAGACTTGTATCTGCGTTCAACAGGATTTGTGTTTAATGGGGCTGCTCACGTGAACAGAAGTTACTCACAGGATCAAAGGCTGCACCACAAAAAGTGTTCTATTAACTGGATGTAAATCAAGAACACACTCCTGGATAACACGAACTCGTTCGCAGGGTTATTTCAAGGCAACAGGCAAAATAAGCACAGGTTATTGAGAGCTGGCAGGCTGCCTGCCCATCCATCCAGGGGAGATAAAAACGTGCTGTTCCAGAAAGATCTAGAACAAAGCACAGAGACTCTTAACCTTTCATCAGCTCCCTTCTCCCCAGCTCTCAAAATCCTCCTGATCTGTCCCGGAGCTCCCACTACACCAGTATTTCCTGAAATAACCACCAAGTTTTCTCTTCCCTTGCCTAAATTTCCTCCTCTGTCCTTCCCGTCAGCCAGCAACCTGCTCCACTTCTCTGCACGAGCCTTTGCTTGAATTGGCTGAGCTGATCGACCTTTTCTGACACACGTGCCGGCGATGGCACCTGGCAGCAGTTACAGCCACGATCATGCTGAGCGAGCGTGGGTCAGATGAAAGGGACAGAACAATACTGAGTAACACTTCTTTGACAAGGCTGGAGCTACCATGGCTTGATTCACCTGAGCAGATTGACTTTAGGTCAAATTACTTTTAAGCATATATTTACAAAAATAGGCTGGTCAAATTTTGCATTTCACTTCAGTGAGGCTGCAGAATTTTGCCTATCAAGTGGACTAGGTGTGACCCCAGCATAAAAGCACAGATATTCTTGAACTTCTCTTTCTAGTTTCACACAACCTGATACTCTGTCACCTTCCTTGGGAAGTACTGTTGACACCTAAACAGCGAATGTAAACACTCCCTCCCATGCTTCTCTCTTGGTAACTCACAGTAAATTGAAACAGCTTCTCAGGCATTTTGGAGTCATTTAATTAGCAACTAAAATGAGAGACCCAGAAGCTCTGCTAAGCTCCTCAGTCAGGCATATACCCTGATCACATGCAGTATCTGGGTGAGACCTATGTAAGAACCAGCTCCTTTCCTCTCCGGTTTCCATGCAAAGGAAACCTGAATGCATGCTCCTGATGGAAGCCATGTCATGTTCAGGTGCCCTGCTTTGTGATGGAGGACAAGGATTGGGCCAAGTGTGACACCAGCTTAGTGTAGAAACATGCGTGCCCCCAAAGATAAGGCACAATACAGCTGTTTTGGAGGACCTAGTACATGTTTAGCCTTTTGCTACTCTGACTTTGCTCAATTCGGTCCTGACTACGCTGGAAGAAATGGCATTTAAATTCTCAAGTCCGACTGCTAGTTCTCAAACTATCATATGAAAACAATCAAGAAAATTTACTCCAAATGCACATAAATATCTCCTAATTTTCTCCTTCTCATTCACATATAAATATATGGATAATAATTGTAAGCTCCAGACTATCTCTGACTTGACAGCATAACTGATGTGTGGTGACTGAAGATTTGGAGGATTAACTGTAATTATAAGATTAGAACTAGAAAATATTGCCTAGCTTGCAAAAAGCATTAAAGTACAAGATCTGGGAGTTTTCCCAGGTCTAAAAGGACTATATTTTAAATCAAAAACCACACTATGGACTTTTATTTTTTCTTTTGAATGTTACAATACTGTTAAACAAATTTCAGACAAGACTGACCCGAGGGAAGAAGGAAATGGGCTCTCTGAAGCACTGGTATATTCTGCAATCAAGATATGCATTTTTTAAGCAGGTTGTCTTTTTTTTAACTTCTACCTCAGGATTTCCCTTAAGTATTTGGGACTGGGGACTATATTGTCCCCCCAGAACTGGGGACTGACACTAGAGTTTCAGGAAACTATATAAAATAGCTTATTCCATTTACATCTCCATCTCTGTCTTGTGTAACAAACCATTCATGGGCATACCGTGTGGTGTGGTTCTGCGTGCAACAGAAGCTCCCTGTGGCACTGTGCCCCTTTCCTGCACAATCTCTGACAGTCTTGCTGTCAGACCCAGGAGCTGCATGTGTTAATGCTTTATTAATTCCTGAATGGCTCCCCCTCTATAGCACTCCACAAGGGACTGACAGTGGTTCTGGTCTTACAGGGCATTTCCCTAGAAAAGAGCTAAATGATGCTATGAGGTAGTTCAAGGGTGGTATAGCTGTAGCAAGAGGAGCTTTCGTCCTCCCCAGGATCCCTTGAGATCCACAGCTATCTGTTTCCAAATATGACATCAAGGAGTTTTCTCCATGCATTTTCCATTATTTTAAGGCCCAGGCTAAGCTGCAGGAGAAAACCTGACGTAGGTGTATACTGTTGATGCCCATGTTAGGCGTTAGTCTGCTTGGCTTCAAAGGCGTCTCCAGAGGCTGCTTTAAAGCATTTACATCACTCTGCTGCTCAAGATCATTGCAACTTGGAGGTAAGTTGCTAATTATAGATGCTGTGAATAGACCCATCAGTGGTCATTTCGCAGGCTGGAGTGATGTCATGCTGCAGAATAGCTTTGCCATCAGTTTGACTGGTATTTCACAAAAAGCAGTGCAAGTGGGGGGTTTGTGTCTGTGTTTGTTATAGATTTTTTTTGTTGTTTTTTTACCATCTCACGCAAATGAGCTATTTATTAACCAACTGTTACAATGTCAGGTGTAAACATTAACCAAGGAAGTGATGAATCTATACACAGATCAACAGCTGTTTGCTAAATGTTCACTTCGATTGCATATATATAGTCCTTTGATTGCATATATATAGTCCTTAGCTGTCTAGTGACTTGTCCTGCTGAAAGAAAGCGTCAGCCCCAGAGCACTGTGAACTTGCTTCAGTGAAATCATTCCCTTCTCTCTACCTCCATCTTTCTTAACATCCTTTAAATGTCTGGCTATGTCAGGGAGAAAAGGCCCCGTTGCTGAGTCTGTGTTGAGACTGCTATGGAAAATTTTCCCCTGACAGTGTCAGAAATGTTATTCAGAGTCCCTCAGACAGCTACAGCATTCTTACATAGAATACAACTCACCCTTTTCCCCCTTTAATGTGTTCAGCAGACAGGTGGCAACCCAACTGGTGGCAAATTCCTAAGTATTTATATCCTTTAACTCTCAAATGATATGAACAAGTAATAGGAAATGTCATGCACTGAGTATACGAGTAATGCTCCCATTAATCAATCATCCAAAATAAACTGGATTATTATGTCTGTTTGTACTATTTGCAGATAGATGTGCTGAAAGAGCAAGCCTGATTCTTACCATCTCTGCTACACGTAGAGATTTAGGGGCAGAATCTCATATAAGTTGACTCCTCTTCCACATGTAGTTTGGCCAAGCACAAGAGAGATTCACAGATGTAGAATACCGCCAGGCTGCAATTGTCTGCTTTCTGCTGCCAGCATTTGACTCCCACTTGGACATAATTTTCAACTGAGCTAGAAGCTATGAGGCAGCACAGATACGCTCCTAAAGAATGAGATCTTTAGGTATTCTAAACTAGCAATCAGACCCAGCATGTTTTGGAGACCACTGGGATTTTGAAAATGAAGTCCAAAGAAAACAAACGATTTTTTAATTCTTAGTTTCAAGAAAGAATGGTTGATTCACCACTTAAATTGGTGACTGGTGTCCTACACATCAATTCAAAGAATGAAACTGGAATTTGTGAATTACACTGGAGGTCTTGTCTGTCTCAATTCCTGATCTTCTTGCGTCGGTTTTGGCAGCAGACTACTACTTTTAATGCATGTGTCACAGGGCATCCAGGAATGCTAGAAAAGTGCCACTGAGTATGTACCTGGAGCAACTCATTTAATGTCTGGTATAGAAAAAACCTCTGCAAAGAACATGCAGTTCCAGACAGGTTGCAGTCGCTGCCAGTGTAGTACAAATTCTCACTGTGTAATAAAAATCAAACACCTTGAGGCAAATTTATCTGCAACTCATTTATTTGGTGGGCACTGCAGGGCAACACATGCATGGCCTGTTCAGCACATCTCAGGTCCAAATCCCCTGGTGACAGACAATTTGCAGCGTGTTGCATTTGTGCTTGCACTCCTCTCTGAACACAACGTAGAGTCTATGGCTGTGTTCCCACTAAAATACATTGAAGTGCCATAGGAAACACACATCTGTTTAAAGGTCTGTTTGAAAGACCAGAGCCTCGAGACACTTGGGCATACCTGCATAAAACACTGAGAACAAGATGGGTGCCTTACTGATAAGGACAGGTTGCACCAGTTTGTCCTCGAATGCAGAAAAGACAGATGTCCCTCAATCCCTAGTGTTGACTGTCTGTATAAAATGGAGATAATTTTTAAAAAAATTAAGGCTCCTTGGCATGATAATAATTCATAAAAGATTTAGATGGCTTTCTTGTTTTGTCTTTGTATGGTTTTGGCTTATAAAGTTCACAGGCTGTCTGCACAACTGAGAAGAAACAAGAGAATGATACAATACAGCCCTTTCGCACCACTCTAGAAGTGTTGAGGAACGTTTAACTGGGAGTAAATATATCCTATGCAGCTACACTATCATCTTATGGACAACTAAGGAGAGGGAGGTGTGTGATTGAGCATAAACTCTGGGATTTTTTCAAAGATATATTTGCATAAGCATTTATTACTAGGGATTTTGTTGTTGTTGAAGGATTTAATACCTCCATTCTTTCAATTACATATGTACAGCCTTGACTCATTTTATTCCAGGGTCTTTTTTCACACCCCATCCAATATGAAAGGGCCTCTAAATGGATGTAAACTTAATTTGCTACCATAAAAAAGTTCAGTTGCTAAGCACAACTTTTACTGGTCCAATAAAATCCAGAAGCCATGCTGCATCACACAAGAGCCAGAGAGAGAGCGCGAGACAGACAGAATCTGAATATGATTTTAAAATCCACTGAGATTAATTTGGACCAGTTAAAATACATTATGCATTATCATATGATTATTGTAAAGTCTTTCTGCAACATAAATTTAAGCTTCTTTGTAAATTTTAACTTTGTACATGTTACTTTAGTAATTTTTACAGCATAAATTAATATTTAATAATCCAGTTTATACTGTTTGATTTAGCAATAATGAGAACAACCCTACAATATCTATATAAGTACTATATAAGTACTGACTTAGACCATCCAAACAAACTTCCTCCTGAAATAGCTTTTCTCACAGAAATTTCTACACTGAAATTTCATAATAATGACAGGACTATCTTAATGTTTGGCAGATACATTTTCAGCCAGGGATACTGATGCACCGAGATTTCTCAATATAAAATAAGGATACAAGCTACAGGAATCATGTCTGCACCCTCTATACTATCCAATAATTTTGGCTGGAAGGGACCTCTGGGGGTCAGCTGGTCTAACTTCTGCACACAGCAGAGCCAATACTTCAACGTTAAATCCAGCTCTGAAGTTAGATCACATGCTATGGGCCTTGTCCATTCCAGCACTGACCATCTCCAAGGATGGAGAAGCTACAGCCCCTCTAGGCATCTATTCCAGTACTTGTCTACCCTCATTGTAAAGAGCTCTTTTCTAATATCGTCAGACAGCAAACATCAACCTAATGACTATCAAAAAGAGGATCTTATTCTACTTCTGCTGGATTAGTAAACTGAATCGACTCAGGCTGCATTATAACCATGCCAAATCCACAGCAAGGAAAGTGGCAGAGGCTGACAGTCAGGAGCAGAGGGTAGGAAACTGTGAGCTGCAGCATCTCCTTTTGGCATCGGCAGTGTGCTAGGTGGGCTCAACCAAATCATAGACCTGCATCTTCTCAAGCTCCACACACCCCCTCTGTGAGCAGGGACTGCCACTGACACGTTGCTTCACTCTTTTCCTACTGATTGCTGTGCATCCTTGTTCCCATGTTGCAATCTCCTCCACAGTGGTTCAAGTCTTTGTTCATTCACATGCTGTGAACCAAACAGGGGGACCAAGCTCTTCTTTCAGTGATGTCCTGCTTACAGTGTTTGTGCAACTGCATCCTGATCTCCTGCCGGCACAATACGGTAAGAAGGCATTTAAAATGAATCATCAGTTATAATAACTATTTTTCTTAAACTGTAGTTGACATCATTTAATAGTAAGTCCTCATACAAAATAACAGATGAATAAACATGCAATTTCTGCAACTTAGTAATTAGACAGGCCCTTCTAACAGAGACTTCTTTTTCCTTTTATATTCTGGAACTCAAATTGCATCTACCATTTTCCCATAAATGTCTCCACTGACTGGCTTATAAAAGAATCTGTCCTCATATGTTCCTGTCTAGGAAGTTCTTACGAGCTTTGACAGTTGCCAAGAAATAATGTCTTGGAAACTCATGTCCTCTACTTGAAATTCCCCCTCTTAAAAAATCTTCTGCCCCATTTGATTTCATAATAACCCATTTAGATTTTAAAGGGTCATGAAAATGCACATTCTTCAGAGTAAGATTATCTGGAACTCATCATCATTTGACCAGTGGCTTGGAACAATTTTTTAATGACCGGAGAGTCAACAAGCCAAATTTATATCTGAGGTAAGTGGGTGCAGCTTCAAGTCATGAGAAGTCTGAGGCAGACCTTCACACAGAAAATAAAACATTGGATTTGCAGCCCTGTGCTTTACCCTCGCTGATCTTCTCCCTTTCTTTTTGCAGGCTGAACATAAACCATGGATTTAAACATTTTTAATATGTTAATGATTCTTCCTCCAGCTACAAGGAGAACAAGTGGCAAACTGCTTTGAAGCAGAAATGTCAGTGTGAGGTTTTCAACCCTCCTGTACAGGTAAGAGAGTTGTACCCGTACCTAATACACAGAAGCCAGGCTGTTCCTAAGCATCAGAAAAGCAGTCAAGAAGGCAGTACAAAAATAAACAAGTAGTCCTTCACCTCACCTCAACCTTAGAGATTTAAACTCAGATTGCTACTAAAATAGGCATATTCTAACCTTGCATCCTTAAAAAAAAAAATAAAGATGTCACGCTCTGAAATTTTCACATGCTTCTTTTCCATGTAACCTGATATTTTCACCTGTCCTTCTCAACAAACTCTGCTGCCTGTGGTTGACAATTGGGCTGGTACCAGACAATTTTCTGACCAGTGCATTCAACAAAACAAGACACTCTTCAGAGTTAACAGTCTTTTTTTTTTCTTACAAACATTTTTATTGTGAGGCCAAAATATTGATGTTCTGGGTGTTATCCACTGAAAGGTTTTTATGAATGAAAGCTTCTAAATGCAGGTCTTTGTGGTGCTCATGCCTTTGTTTCCCACAGCAACAACAAACAGTAATTAACTCGGTTTTCTTTTCCCTTTTAGAAGTAGAATCTTTCTCATTTCCATTATGGATTTGTCCATCTTTTCCTTTCTTGATATGAGGCATTTTTAATCAGTTAAGTACATTTTAATGATTCCACGGAAGGGAAATCCATCTCTTTCACAACTCATTTGAATAACAATGTAGTTTCACTTGCATATTACTGCAACACCCAAATTGCACCTCAGAAATAGAAATAAAATATAGAGCAACCTATCAAATCCATAAGGCTTAGGATATCTGTAGGTGCCAGGAGTTGTTAAAGGTAGGCAGAACAACAGAATGGATTAGGAGAAATGGTGAAGACTCTAAAACTGACAGAAAATTTCCTCTCTTGTGTACATGCTTGAAAATAAAAATATTTTTAAATAAATAAGTATAAATGAAATAAACTGATCTTTAGTACCACTGGTTATTAATTCACTTTCTACATTCAGACTTTATATGAGTTTCCTGATTGTGAGCTTACTTCAGCATGCCATCAAGACAATAACTTTTTGTGTAATATGGTTTATATTGACCCAGATTACATTACATGTATCACAAATTTAAAGCATTTTATGGATGCTGTCCTTTCTTATGGTATCCTTGGTACTCTTAAGAAAAGATTTCATTATAAGAAAAAAAAAAGTCTAAAAAAAAGTCTAAAATGTATTTAAGATTGGTAATTACTACACTCACATCATTTAAAGTATTCAAGTAGTTAAAAAGAGGGATATGAATAGTCAAAGACCTCATACATTTTGCATTGCCCTCATAATAAACACAAATACATTTTAGTTCTGATTCATCATTGGCCGCAAGCAAAACATGAACATACAAAGCTACTCTCCAGATAGTATAAATTGGCATAACAACTTAGGTGCTGCTTGAGCAATGATGATTTACACCATCTGTGCTAACAGCCCATTACAAGTTGATTTCAATACAAGTACACCAGCCTACAGAGGAGTGACTATCAGTGAGTAAGAGCTAAGATAAAGAAGGTGAGGGGGGTATTTATTGTGACAATTATCTTAATTTCTCAAATGTGTTTGTGATTTTTTAATGTATCACCTTTTGTTGTTGTTATTATTTAAATATTTTCTCTTTAGACATAAAGTAAGAAATATTACTAGCCTAGCTTCTCAGTTGCTATAGATTTACCTGAACTTGCTGTTTCTTGAGAACAGTATCTCATTATTCTGTTTCCTGATGACATCTTATTATGCTCCTTTTCAGTAAATAATGTTTAGTATGAGCTCCAATTTCAAATGACTTCTCAAAACTTAATCTTGCTGTTTCACACAGAAGTGGCTTAACCATAAAAACAGCCGCTTTTTTTCTGTTTAAGATGATCAGCAGCGATCAAAAGCCCCTAAGCTTTATAAAGTCCATCCATAAAATCAGAAACTATTATTACGTCGTCTTTTGCCTTTTCTCATTGTCTTCTGTTGTCCATCTCACCTGTAGCCTTTTTGTGCGTGTATCTCTCTATTTGCAAACTAAGCCAACAAACTTTAGTGCAAGTGCCTAATTTTACTAAATGTGCTTGCTCAGGTAAGTAAAAAAAGTTACTGTTTCTTTTGAGAGTTGGAAGAGAGGGAGAAGGATGAGCTAATGGTTAGATTTGGAATTTAAGAGAACTTGGTTCAGTTCTCTGATTTGCAACCAGTTTGTTATACTACCCCAAAAGAGTTACCTTATCTCAGTAACCTATTCTTGTATCTATAAAACATGGTATCATGATACTCCTCTGTCCTACAAAAGACTTCAGAAAAAAAGGGTAGTCAGAAACTATAGAGATAGTGATTATGTAAATTCCTATTGAGTAATGAAGATTGAGAGGAAACAGCTTTAAATTGTAGCAGGGGAAATTCAGATTGGACATTAGGAAAAATTTCTTCACTGTAAGGGTGATTGGGTATTGGAATAGATTGCCCAGGGAGGTGGTGGAGTCACCGACCCTGGAGGTGTTCAAGATGTGTCTGGATGTGGCACTGGGTGATGTGGGTTAGTGGTGATGGAGGTAGGCGGTTGAACTAGCTGATCTTCAAGGTCTCTTCCAACCTTGATGATTCTATGATATAGCATTTAAGAAGTAAAGAGACACAGGGAAGTGAACAGCTGATGCTCTCCTTCCTTTCTCTCTGTACTTTCTGCTGCTCTGGTTCCTGTAATTCTCCCTTTCTCTTCCACTGCTCCAATCATCCATTGTTGTCCTACAGAGAACAAGAATATCGCTCCATCTTGTCTTAGATTCAGCCCGGCTCAAAAACACATCTGGATTGAACTCAGACCTCTCCACTTGCATACTAACCCCAGCTTGTTTGACATGCTAAGAATCTTTGCAGTCCTGGAGAAGCTATGGGGAAGTAGAGGTATAAAAACTACCTGCAGCGACAAAATAGCAAGGCTATTCTTATTTAAGCATTTTCCAAAGAGGTAGAGCTTCCCAAGGTTTGATGCAGACGCGAAAAGGAAGAATGGGGAAATACTGGATGTTCTCAACTGTTTTCCCCTGAGCATTGCTACTCTGCACCCTACGTCTCTGATGTCTGCATTCCTCACGATACTCAAATTCCTCCTCTCTAGACTGAGCCCTGTGATCTCCCACTGATCTCCATCTGCAAACTTCTCTCTCTCTTCTGCTCTTTCCCCACCCTCAGTCCTACTGGTTTCCAGATCCTCATGCTCCCATTGCTGCTTGCTCACAACCCTGTGCTGCTCCAACTGCTGTACCCTGCTCTCTATGCCAACAAAGCTAGTAGTATCTAAAAATGCTATGAATGTTTCACCGTGGGTATCTCAGGAACCTTTCTATTTTTAAATACCCTGAAGAGCTGTAGGTAGCAGTTATGTCCCGTGCAGCAGTCTGCTCTGAAAGCAGGCTAGGTCCAACTACCCAGTGTCCCTCAGGCTGTCCATGAAAAGGTCAACACCCCACTTCCCATCTGCTGACTTGGGTTTCCCCTAATCCACTGCAGCCAAAACAAACCAGTTCAACTGACACCTACTGTTTAAACTGCTTAAGCTATTCGGGTTGACTTTGGCCAAAACAAGTTTGGGAGGGATTGCGTGAGCAGCTTGTAGGTAGGCAGGAGAAGCAGTAGCCTTTGGCAGAAGACAGCCGTGACGACAACTGGGAGCTGTCTGGGAATGGTAAAACCTTTTCAGCAACCCCACTTCAGCCCATGGAGGAAGTAAGCACCCACAAGGGGATTTTAAAGCATGGTAAATTCTGCGCTCTAAGGTCAGTTCTCACTTATTTCGCAAGAGGTTCCTCTAGCAAACCACTCCTTTCCACTGCGCAGAAAACACGATGATGTTATTCAGGCTGTCATTCATCTTTCCCCTGTTTAATCACTGCTAACTGATTAACCAAGTGAAGTGCCACGAAATCCATTAGCTGGAAAAAGAACAAAAAGCTTTTACGAATAAATAAAGAGAAACTTTTGTAAACAAGGTGCATAACCTCCACTCTTGAAAGTACTCACCCACTCACCCTCCCAGTCCCCCAGCAGTCGGGGCAGTGAGGGGTAACATGCTCACAGCCACTCCAAAGCAGGACACGTACTGGTAGGATGTGAGGGAGTGTGAAAGTTTGAGTGCTGTTGCAGAGCCTGCTGGATAGCCACCATGTCTTTTGCCCGTTTTACCCCATATAGACACTTTGGGTCTTCTTCTCTTATGAGCTCAGTAAGCAGGCACAAGAAAGGGACACTAATGTTAACTCTTAAGTGGCTCTTTTGCCAAAAAAGAGCAGTGAGCGCCGAGATCAAAAAAATCCATTGCCAGAAAGGCAAGAAAATATATTTCTTAGAATTGGTGGACCTTTGAAAACCTGGGGAGGGAACGTTAGCAGCCAGGGACACCAGCAAAGCCAGGCAGTCCCTCTCCCAGATGGTTCAGGTGTTTACCAAACTCTCTCCCTGGTTTGCGCCTGCAGTTCAGATGGTTTCCAGGAGCCTGCTGTGCAAGTGGTAGGGAGGAATGAAAGGCTTTCAAGGGAAAAAAAAAAAGGAGTGAAGCTGGAGTTAGACTCTGACATGCAAACGAATTACTGCTCCTTCACGAGTGACCACCTGCCAGCTGAGGCATGTCAGCTGCCAACACGTGCACGCTGTGCCCATTGTGAACAGGAGGTAAAGGACACGGCTGCTAGTCTCAATGAAGTGAGGTCAGATGCTGCTGTGTTCTAGTCCTCCAGGCTTCTCCCGTTTGTGTCTTCAGGTTAGCAACAAACTTGGGCGGTTTCACCCTGAAATGCTCTCCCAGATCAGACTCTCAGCTCAAGCTCAGCTGAAAACAGTAAGTCATTCTTAGTGATAACTTCAACCTGCAGAGTTAATTGTGATATCACTGTGGTTTAGTCATACTTTTTATTACATTAGAAAAAAACAATATCCTGGCTCTATATTGAAAAAAACATTATTTTGCTGTCCTGGACTTTTCTCTATATATCCTTTTTTTCAGCTAAAAGTAAAAATATTCCAAAAAGATCACAAGTAATTTTATTCTTGAGAGTTTCACAGTGAGGAAACTTTTTCAGCCTCCCAATTAAAAACCCAAAAGAACAGTTACGTAAGGTGTTACCGAGCTGAGACGACAAAAGGGAAGAGAGAACTGAGAACTCCTCACCACGTGCCCATCCCCGCTGCTCCCCACTTCTCTTTGTGAGGATAACCATGCTGGAACTTTTTGTTCCTGCACTTCTCTCGTCTGAATGAGCTGGGGCACTGGCTGTTGCCTCGAGTTTCTTTGGCACGCTCTCTGCTCCCCTTCGTTGAAATGGGTCAGTTCTAGCTCAGTTAACCAGCAGATAACTGTGCAGACTTGCGATACTGCAGGCACCTCGGGGGTTTGCAAACGCTGGTTAATCCAGACGAAAAGGCAGAACTGCTCTTCAGCTACAAGACAGACACGTTCAAAATAGCAAATGTACCAGTGCAAATTGCTTTACCACAGTTTCTTTGCTGCTTTTGATCTTTCTTTAGTCACTGTCTCATGGAGACTGGGCTTCTCTTAGGACTTCTCTGTGCCCCGCATGCTCTGCACCCCCTCGCAGAGAATGTGACTTTCAGTATGAGCTCCAACAAGGCTTCCTCATGAAACAGCTCAACCCCTGAACACCAGGCCCTTTGTCAAGGTGGTTCTCGGTCAGTTTTGCCACGACTGAGCCCACCACCATATAATCTGTTCAGAGTTGCCTGTCTCCCAACACAACAACCACACAAACCGTTTTACCACGGCTGACAGCCTCGTGCCTTCCCCAGAGCGCTTCACGTGAAGAGCCAGAGCATTAACTCACAGTCTTGGTGGCTTTCTTGCGCCGTCTTCCAAGGATTTGTGGCACAGGGGTTTGAAAGCCAGCGGAAGAAACTGACCAGGTCTTGGATTCTGTCACACAATGCCCTGCATTCCCAGCAGCCCTGGCAGGCTCTGCTTAGTGACCATGCCTCTGAGGGGGAATGGCAGCTGTGGAATATTCTGGTGTCCCTGGCCGAGGGATGTGTGAGACAGACAGGACCCACCAAGCCCCTGAAGGAGGCACCTCGCTGGTTAACATTGGTACTAGCCAAGACAGGTACCTGTTGGGTAAAATGATTACATTTCTGCTTAGACTGAACTTTCACTTTCCTCAGGTTGTTGGTTTTAGATGTGGGGGGTTTAGGTGTTTTTTATTTATGGAGGTTGTTTGCAGGGTACAAACCCGCCGTGGAGCCGNAACCCCGCCGTGGAGCCGGCGGGGTACCCCACACAGCCCCAGCCATGGGCAGATCCCACACCTTAACGCTGTGCCGGGGCAGCACCGCACCCCACGGCGCTGCCTCCCAGGAGGGACGGCCGGGACCGAAGGGCCACGGTACGGAGGGCCCCTGAGCTGCCGGCCCCGAGCACGGAGCGGCCCCGGGCTGCGGGAGCGGAGCCGCCGAGGGCAGGG
>VZRW01000202.1:228656-360967 GCA_013398125.1 Aegotheles bennettii
AGGTGGGCGGGGGGTGCCAGGGCAGAACTCGGGCGAGCCCCCGGTCCCGGCGGTGCCCGGTGCGGCCGGAGCCCGCTCCCACCTCGCGTTGTGCCCGCAGCGGGCGGGAGCGGAGCGGAGCGCTCGGCGGTGCCTGCCCAGCAAGGTGTGCGGGGTGTGCCAGGGCAGAACCTGGCCAATGGCAGCGGCCTGCGGCAGCCGGACCGCTGGGTTCGCTGTCAGCTGGGAAGCGGTGTGGGTTTGTCCGCGTTTGTTTTCAAGAGGAAAGCCAGGAGAACTTACTCTATTTCAGCTGGCTGGAGAGCAGAATGGATCTTTCGGTTTTCCTTGGAGCGGAGGGTGTAGTCGCAGCGAGCCATATTGTCTGACCTATGACTAACTTTTTTTGTTCAAACACCCAGTGTATACCCAGCAGAATAAATAGACCCATGCTCCTGTTGAAAGCCGAGAGCGGGCTGAACCGTTTCCCCACGTAAGGACGTGTGTTGTAGTTCTTAAGAGGAAAAAAAAACCCAAACCAAAACCCAAAAATGATTTTGTGATCCTTGCTTTGAGATTTATGCTATTCCTGGCAGCGTGTGGTTTGGTAGATACAGAGCTCGCGGAGTCACAACTGACCAAACAGGAGTTGGTTTGGGCTCTTGTGTTTTGAGGGCAGGTGGAAAAATAGTAAGTCTTAATTTCTTTTTATGGTGCTCATCCCACCGCCCATTGGAGATGGAAGCATTCATCAGAGTTGTTTATGTTGGTTGTCTGGGGGTTTCTATGTGAATGTGGAGCAAGTATGCAATGCGTGGGGGGCGTGTGCTTATTTTTAGCTTAAATTTTTAATGACGGAAGATCCAAAGAGTAGTGATATTCAGAAGTAAATCCTGTGTTTACTGAGTATGCTGCTTAATGTTTTTAGGAAGGAATCTATTAAAAAAAAAAGTCTGAGGTGTACTAAATTCTGGTTGTTATGCCTGTTTAATACAATAGTGCCTCAGTATATCTTAATGCACAGTTTAAAAGTCTCTTTTAAATGAACAAGTGAGTGAAAGCAGCAAAGAAGGTGCCAGTTCCTGTGTTAATTAGAGGTGGTAGCTGCAAAATGCTGTGTGGTTTCATACATGTGCAATGGTCTAGGAAGCCCAACTAAGCATTTAAAAATACAACATGTCGTGTAAAGACACATAAATACATTCCTGCTCCAGTAGGTCTGGTTTTGTTAGCTACCTAAGCAGATATAATGGAACAAAATCACACCGGGAACACTTCTGTAGGAGAAACTGTTCTCAGTTTATCTTTGTTTCTGTAGAATGCATGCTCTTCTCCCAGCGAGGGTGTTTGCTTTTAGCTAGAATAGCTTCA
Source organism: Aegotheles bennettii (assembly GCA_013398125.1). Lineage (NCBI taxonomy): Eukaryota > Metazoa > Chordata > Aves > Caprimulgiformes > Aegothelidae > Aegotheles > Aegotheles bennettii. The sequence goes on from VZRW01000202.1 coordinate 230,007, forward strand.
ACTGTCCATAGGAACGGTATGGCAGAAGCTGTGCAGGAATGTGTTAAATGGATTTCGCTGGGAGCTCTGTCTCCCAAGCCAGGCTCCTCTGGGGTCTGGGCCAGCCCTCAGCCTGTGGGAGGAGTTGCGGTCCTATCTGCCATGTGCCTGTGCACCTTCCCTGGCAAAATATCCCTGCCCTGGGAGTCCCCTGCCTCCGTATGCGCAGCCGGCAGCTGAGATGGGCCGAACGAAGCCGTGCGGGGCTGCTAGAGAGGGGTTGGTGGGGTGGGTCAGCTGCTTTGCTGCCTTTAAGAGAAGTGAATGACGTTGGCCTTAAGAAGCCCTTGGAGGGCAAATTCAGGCTTTCTTCTAGCCCTCCATGAGAAATGCTGGATAGGCAACTGAGCAACTTGCACCGGTCTTCAGGTGAGCCCCACTCCAGTGCGTCGCGCAGGGTGAGGGACCTGCTCGGGCACCTGAGTTCGATGCCTCAATCCTAGGTCTGCTCATGGGTATTCACTGTTTTCAAAGTACAGATTTTCCAAGAAGGGCAAGTAAGCACAGCTGAAGCACTGTTCCCCTCAAGCAGAAGGAGGCAGAGTGACAGCTTTCACTTTGCAGCATGTCTGCTGATTCTTGTTAGGACTTCTATTTTCTCTTTGTCTTGTCTTTTTTTTTTTTTTCCTTTTCTGTAAGAACAGTCAGGAAACCATCATGGATATTCTTCAAGTGCTGACAATCCTGGATAGCCAGATGGCGTAGAGTAGTTGCTGTCAAAGGATGAGGTGTGGAGGGGTTGGCACATCCCTTCCTTTTTCGCTTTTGTTTCACCCTTAGGAAGAAACCTGGGTTTGGCCTGCGAATTCTGTGGGTCTGTCCCACAGTAGCTGTGTCCCTGATGGTATGCTTGCTTTCCCTACAATTCCTTAGGGATTGCATCCAGATTTAGTGTAGTGACATGAAGAGTTTCTGTACAATATTTTAAATATCAATAACTACATATCGTACCAGTACCAGTGATATTTATCCAATTTATTTGGTGTCTCCTTCAGAAACACAGGGTAATGGGCCATTCTTTAGGGCTGTCTGTTATGTGGCTTCTGCTTTCTGTGTAAATCAAAAGCCATGGGTGATGGGGCACCTGGTGATGTGTATCAGGATGTCTGTCTGGACTAAAGCCAGTGGTTAACTGAAGACCAGGAGTCATTTGCATGAAGGTGAACACACTAACTTCAGGCCACTTCGTAGTCATTACCTGGGGGACCTTATCCTCGGGGTTTTCTTTATCACCAGTATCACCGCCCTGAGGCCAAAGCTAATTGAGATGAAACTGGCTCTGGAGCAAGGCTAGGGACTGAGATGCCCCATGCTGCTGCAGTGTTGCTGCCGGCTGAAGATGACCATGGGAACAGAGAAGTTTGTGTCACCACTTCTCTCCTTCACCAGACCTCATCTTTAGGTTGGAATTAGCTTGGTAGCTCCAAATAAGAAATCTCTGTTGCAGTTGTTATGTAACTTCTCATAACACCTGAAGGAACCCCAAAATACACATTAATGGTGAAGTTTGGCATCTTAACTTCTGGGTTTGTGTAGTTTTAATTGGTGCAGTTCTCATTTTGTTTATGGGTAGAATCTGTTGGCAGCTGTCATGGTCTCCAGTGGAGATGGTGTTGGCCACCAGGGAGTTCCCATTCCCCGGCGATGGAAGACAATCTGCATCTAGGGTGTGTTTATGGAGGGCGAGAGGGAAAAGGGGTGTGAGTTCAAGGCCTTGTGTTTCCTTTTGCTGCGCTATGTGGTCTGCTGCTGAGCCAAGGCTGACCTACTCGAGTTGGCTCTGGGAAGGCTGGCAGCTTTCCACATCGTGTCCCTACGAAATGCTCCAACAGCTGAAAAAACCCCCCAGATTAGTAATGGGCATGCTAAGGAAGAGGGGAAAGAGTGATGCCTCGGTGATGGGAGGTCTCCTCTGGGGCTGCAGAGATAAAGGAGGATCTCTTCTGCCACAGACCATCCTGAGCTCCCACGCTGCTGCGTTTCTGCGCTTTCACTGTCCGAAGCTGGAACGCTTGTGCCATGTAAATACACAAAAGGGACTGCTGAAACAAGGTCCTTCTTGGTGAGGAAGGCAGTTATCTCTGCTCTTCCTTGGTCACAATATGAGCTATACATCACCAGTGACTTACACAGCTCCTCTTTAGTGTGTTCTTGAAACTAATTTTGCCCTGTGTAATAAAAGTTTTCATCCTATTCCTCAGAAACTAGGACTAGTTCCTTGCACGGACCTCCTCAGGTAAATTTGTGTTCTTCTTTGGTTTAAAGCTCGAGTTATAAACTTCTGTCAGTTGTTTAGCAAATCAAGATACACAAGTGGAGGTGTGCAGAGGCTTTCATTAGTTGAGAATAAATGTAATTTTTTTTCTTTCATAAGACCTTTTTACGTGTTATCCAGAGTGACAGTCTGCTGAAACAGTATGAAAACTTTTCTTCATGAAATCATAAATGTGTCCCATTACATTAATTTGGCAGAAAGCTATGACATACGGTTTCTAATATTGTGACTAAACCAGTGTTACTTGTTTTTATTTTGCCTGATTTTGCTTTGCTGTAATAATCTGTGGATTGAGACTGACTAAATGATAGATCGGTGGCTTGTGCAAACGCTCTCTTTTTAGACATCCTTGCCTGCTTGTCTAAAGTTTTTTATGTTACTGAAGGCATTGTGGGAGGCGAAAAGATGGATCTGAGTATGTAATGTAGCAACGTTGGAATGAGGACTTTACAGAGAGCATAAAACAAGGAGGACAACAGAGACTAATTGTATGAAATTCCTTTTATGCACACGTTCTTGAGTTTGAATAACTAGTATGTATTCAGCCTGCTGGATTAGGAGGCTTTGGCTCTGCATGTGTAGCATAGATGTTGCTCTCAAAATAGGAGAGCAACTCTCCCTCCCCCCACACTATTCTGGATAAAATTGATTCAGCACTGCGTTTTGCTCCTACTGAACCCCTAGTAAATCATGTTTAAAGACTGAATAATTCATAATGTTAGGGGTATAAACACCACATTTTTAATAGCCAGAGTGTTATTTTTGCTTCTCAATTGCTAGGTGTAAGAATCATTCACCCTGGACTTTAAAGCCTCAAATCCCATGTCAGGACTTGGGTTTCTACCTGCAGATGGTGCTTGCAAGGGAGTGACTTTCTTGATAGTGCATACTTCATGAGGTTTATAGTCCCTTAAGGATGGAAGCCATCCATCTTCTAAACACCATCTTCCAATTACATGCAAAGAGTCTGAACTACATTTTGGAGGGCTTTTCTCAGCATGCCGTCCCACTACTGAGACAAGCCATTATTTCAAAGGTGGTTGTGAGCACCAAGAACAAAGAACAGGCATGAGCTTACTTTGCAGTCATTGTAGTAATGCTCTCTGGAATAGGCATAGCACCTATTGTCTGTACAGTTCCCACAAGTATTTTGTTACAGGTGGGAACCTGCTTAGGTGTTGGGATTTCATACCTTCTTTCTTTAAAAATTACGCTTGGGACTCAGTGGTTTCTCTTACTTTCCAACTCTGCTGTCCTTGATGGTTTCATGGGAGTCTGCTTGAACTCTGGAAAACTGGGAGGGGAGAGAGCTGGGGCAGAAACTATATGTTACATGTTTCTTCTGACACCATCAATGCTTAGAAGGGCCTTCCTAAAGTTAGAGAATTTAAGTAGAGGCCTCTTACTGGGAACACTTGGGGTGCAAACAGTATCATAGAATCTTGGAACGTGCCGAGTTGGAAGGGACCCATAAGGATCATTGAGTCCAACTCCTGTCCCTGTGCAGGACACCCCAGGGTCACACCGTGTGCCTGAGAGCATCATCCAAACACTTCTTGAACTCAGTCAGGCTTGGTGCTGTGACCACTGCCCTGGGAAGCCTGTGCCAGTGCTCAACCACCCTCTGGATGAAAAACCTTTTCCTGACATCCAACCTAAACCTCCCCTGGTTCAGCTCCCTGCTGTCACCCTGAGTCCTGTCAGTGGTCACAGGAGTGAAGAGATTGGTACCTGTCCCTTCTCTTCCCCTTGTGAGGAAGCCATACACTGCAGTGAGGTTAATGAGAATGATTCATAAAGCTTTGCTGGTTTTTAAGCAAGGACAAAGAATATTCCAGCAAAAAAGTACAACAGTGCATTGGGTTGACATGGTGTTAGGTCCATATAACCCTGAAAGTATGCACTTGATTCAGTCCAGCTTAGCAGAAGGCAAATGGAATCACCACTTTATTAGGGCTCCCTCTGCCTGTCCCAAGTCCTTGGGTGCAATGCTCCAAACTGAGGACAGGATGTGAAAATCTCTCCTCCCATAGTCTGGAGTTCTGCACTGATGGCAAGTCTCTCCTCATAGCAGCGGGACCCAGTATCACCTTCCCCTTTCTCCAAGGCTAAACCCAGGTCATTTCGCTTTCCTCAAAGCTCTCAAGTTTACACAGCGAGTGCTCCAAAGCCTTACTGAGGAGAGGTGATTAGCAGTGACTGGTCTGTATGGGCATAGTCCCATATCTTGGGAAGAGTTGGCAGCTGAAGGCAAACAGGCACCATCCTTTCGAGGTCTGGTAAACTACATGTTCTTTCTAGCTGGTAGGAGACTTATATAGCGCATACTTGAACAATCTCATAAAGCTGCTTGTACCTTCCTTTGCTACCTTGTTTGTTTTTCACTATCTCCCTTTTTTGCCTTGTTTTGTTTTTGTTGTGTGTAACTTTTCATCCGAATATGTATAATGTAATTTTCCTTGTCGGTGCATTGAGCTCTCCTGTCCAGCTGCTGAAGATCCCTGACTCCTCATGGTTGACATGTTGTGAGCATGCTGTCACCTTCTCAAGTCCTCCGTCCTGCTTGTTAGGTGATCCGTGTTTGGATGCCATCCAGCTGACCCAGCCTGCTTCCTCACTGTGGCTCACTTCCCTGGTCTGCTGTCACGGCCAGGTGGACCTGTTTGAAGATGCCTGAAAAAACTGTTCACCCAGCCCAGACGTGGTTGTAGGAGTAGCCCATTTGTTGCCTGTTTCCTCGCAAAAGAAGCTTAACTCCTTCAAACATAAAATGGGTGAAAAAGAATAGTAATACAAGTGCAAATCTCATGTGATAGTCAGGACAGCAAAAGAAACTGTTGAAATGCTGATCCTGACTATCAGTGCAGATTTTGCCAAGGCACTCGTTCTGCGAGGAGACCCACATCTTTCTGCCCCCTCATATTTATAGGACTCTGATCTTTTTTTTCTCCAATTGAAGCTTGTATGACTTACCAGCTCTCCTACAGGTGTGACCCATTCTGGAACGAGGAAACATGTAGTGTCTTTTCCCCTGCTGCCTCTCGTGTGGTTAAACCTATAGAAAGCTCTGGAGGAAGCTCAGGCATGCTGTTCCTCTGACAGCCTTCTGCAAATACAAGCTATTAATGACCATTGCCTTTCATGGGCAAAAACAGTACTGGCAATTCCTTTGTGCACTTTATTTAATGGCGTAACAAGCGAGCACATTAGCTATTTTTATTCGAACACCCAGACATAAGCCAGTATGGCAAAGTGGCTATGAAATGTCTGCATAGCTAAGTGAAAATACAGCTGCTGTTTAAAACAAAATCTTTTGCTCTTAGTTACGGGATTTTGTGAGGGTTCAACCAATGATCATCTAATCTCTCTAATTGAGCTGTGGTGAGGATTTTCAAGATTTTAAATTAAAATAGGCAGAATGTTCTTTTCAGTTGCTGATTTTGGCTACTGTTTCAGTCAACAAGAAGGAGGTAATGCAATAGGGACTGATTCAGGTTAAAGGTTCAGGTCTTGTCCTTTCAGGAAGCTTTGGGACTATCTGTTCTTACGTGCTGCTTGGTGGCAGGCAGACAAAAAAAGCTGGGTACAGTGACACTGTTAGCAAATGATAGCTTAGAGAGACGCAGTGTTTGTTTTGGGAATTTTTAAAGGCTGCCAGGTCCTTTTCTCTTTTTTCTCCTTCTCCCTTTTCCTCGAAGAGTCTGTCTACTTTGGCAGAAAAATGGCTTTCATGGCTTGATGAATAATTTTTTAAAAATTTCAAGATGGTGTTGATGATTTAAGTCTTCAAATATTTCAAAGCCAAGAGTCGATGTTATGGATTAACTCGGGAGGGATGTTGAGCATTTAAATATTTTTGTGTGTAAGTACTTAATAAATAGTTATACCTTGGTATAGACATGGGTGGTCTCCAGTTCAATTTTTGTTTAAAAAATACAGAAGAAAGAAAAAAAAACCCAACTTTAAGCGTATAATAAATGTTAGAGGTTCTGATAAAAAAAAATAATTTATGCTTTTTAATATTATGCTTTTTCTGACCTGGAACCTGCCTAATACTAGAGTAGATATCTAGTAGTTGCATATTTTTATATATCTTTTCTAAACTAAACTATAAAGTACACTTGCAAAAATCTTCTTGCTATATCCACCAGAGTGAGGCATTTCTACTGAGTGCTTAGTATTTGGCCCAATGGGTGATACTGCTTTTCAGTACAGTCAAGCATTATTCTTACTTAGCTATTTATCACTTATTTACCTATTTTTTCCCACGTGGTGTGGGGCAGGCGTCAACTAGGTCAGCTGCTTTCAGATATGATGAAGGTAATTAAACCACCAACACATAACCACATCTTTCGGCTTCTCCGATAGGCTTCCTGGAATCCAGAATTCTGCAGAATTAGTTCTGATTTATGTTTAAATGGTTAACTTGAAATGCAGTACTGTCTTCTGATGTCTTACCACTTTCTGGAGCTGAAGTTTTGGATGGTAGGTCCAGTTTGTGGTATTAGGGTCAACTTTTGTAATTGAGACAGTACTAGAAAAGAGAGATGTGCTTAAGGAGCAGACATGGAGTGAGAGAGATAACAGGGACTCATGGAGAAGAAGTATTGATCAGATGTTGGAAAAGTATACCACGTGGGCTAAATAAAAGGAGAAAAAAAAAAGGAAGTAGAGAACAGAGGTGATTTTTTTAAAAAACAGAAGAAAAGTTCTGCATTGGTTGCAAATGAAAACGAGCCTTTTAAATCCAGAAAACATGGTTCTAATGTGACAATAGGATAAGATCATTCCACTTTGACTAGTAATACTAAGCTTCCAGTAGTGGATAACAAGGGTGGTTTTCTGTGTGTGTAAGGAAAAGCCATTTGACAGGCTGTCTAAGTGAAGTCTAATGAGAAGTTATAGGGAGTACAGAGAAAGGTGTAGCTTTGCGTGGGTTCATAGAGTGAATACTACTTGTGCATCTAGAAAATATCTTCCAAAGATTGTTGAACACTAATGTGCATTTTGTCTGTCTGAGTCTGTATTTTGGTTACAATTCAAGTAACTTAAGTTACACTTGAAAAACTGGAAATGCTGGGTTAGAATATGTGGTGGCTGTTGGGAGGATAATGTTGTGCAGGTTTGCACAGTTGGTCTTAATGGCTGGGCATCTGTAAATGTTTGAGAATCAGTTGATTTCAAAATGTTGCCCTAGAGACCATATCTTCACATTGGAAATTTATAAGGTTCAGAAACTCAGGCTTCAAATAGCATGCTCCCGAGTCCACGTAAAGACGTGTCTTTCAAGGCAACTGAGAGGATGGGAAGGAGTGGGGAAAATGATCTGTCCAAACACTTCTGTTGCAAGTAGCTTTTTCTCTTTGTGCTATTAGTAATTTATTGTTGGCTAATTTTGAACTGGGTATGTAGGTATCTGTTTTAGATGGAAGAGAAGCTTTTATCTTAACAACAACAACAAAAAAGTTGGCAAAATTTGTGTTTGCTTCTAGAATGTGTCCGGCTGGAGAGGCTGATGTCCTCTAACAGTTGCAGGTACAAATGTACCAGCTTCCCCAGGTCCCTGCTGTTTGTCTTCTAACATTTTTGGGTCATGTGCTGCTAATGGTGCGAGTGCTTTGTAAGCACAACTAGTCAGTGCCACGAGGATATACATACACAAAGCAGAAGAACAGTAGTCTAAAGGCCATTGACAAAGCGTCTTCTTCCAGCTGTGCTGGTAGGAAAAGTTACTGAGTCCACCTGCTTGATGCAGTCCTCCTGCCTCTAGCTGCTGCCCTGAGCCTGCTGCTCAGACCAGTTTTTATGACTGTTCATACTTCACTTGAGGCCGAGTCAGAGAATGAACTCACAAGTAGCCTGTTCTGCTGTTTGAGCTAACCTGTTCGTGTTTTGTTTGAAGCAGACCAGAAATCCATCATACTGTTTGCTCTGTAGGCTCTGCCTGGTCGTTTGCTCCATGCCAGACCTAAAATTACCTGCCTCTTTGACACACAGGCAAGCCTTAGAAGAAGCCTTAGAATAGCTCTGTAGACTCTCCCCTCCTTTCCTCTGTTTTGCCCAACTTGCTATTACTCCTGTTGACTCAAAGAAATAGGTTCAGTAGCAGTGAAAGCGAAATGGGAGAATGTTAGTGTGGATCCACTGAAAGTGGTGGAGTGCTCTCAAGTTAGTGTAGTGTGCATTTTTATGGCAGGTAACACCAAACGCTCACAGTTACTCTGATTCTTTTCTTGTCTTCCCAGCCACTGTCCCTGCAAATTCACTCTTCTAATGAATCTCAGGATTTCACAGTGAGTTGGAGCCAGGAACCAGAAATGGCTGAAAATTGTTTGGATGTGGTTTATGGATGTGTTTGTTTATTCTACTTGCTGATTTCATTCTTTGAGTCACTGAATTAACAGGTGAGCTGGCATAAGGGACACGGTTGCTCTCTGGTAGCCCTGACTTCACTTGTTTTAAGCTGCCATGGAGTGTTCCCCCTCAGCCTGCCCTGTTGGTTGGGTCATGTGTGTGCAAGGCTCCGCAACAGCAGTTCTTGGAGCTGCCAGAGCTGTAATGGGCTCTGCCTCCTGTTCACGTATCTGCCTGTTGATGGGGTAGCAGTGGGCTTAGTGGTTTGCTACCCAGGTGTGCTCCAGCAAAGAAATTTCCTCTTGCTCCAGAGACCTGCCTTTTGCCCTTCTTTGGGGGTTTCATAGAATCGTAAATAGAATCATAGAATCATAAAATCATTATGGTTGGAAGGAACCTCCAGGGTCATCAAGTCCAACCTTTATCCCATCATATTCCTAACCATTAGACCGTTAGACCATGGCCTCAAGTGCCTCACCAACCCATTTTTTGAATACCCCCAGAGACGGCGACTCCACGACCTCCCTGGGCAGCCCATTCCAGTGCCCAACCACCCTCTCAGTAAAGAACTTCTTCCTAATATCCAACCTAAACTTCCCCTGATGGAACTTGAGGCCATTTCCTCTTGTTCTGTCATTAGCAATTCGGGAGAAGAGACCAACACCAGCCTCACTACTACAAGGTAGTTGTAGAGGGCAAGAGTTGTAGAGTTTCCTGGGCGCTTGGCCCACGAGCCACATCATGAGTTGGAATTACCTATGTCCCACAGTGCAGGTACACACGCTGCAGTTCATGGCCAGTCTTGAAACTTGAAACAGTCTTGAAGGGCATTCTTGAAACTTGGAGGAATTCCCTTCCAAGCTGGTCTGCAGAGACATCAAGAAGCGTATTCATTGCATGGATTTGCACACTGGAAACTTGTCCTGGTTTGAGTAATTTTACTTTTAGTAATTCTGCTTTTCAGTTAAGTCTCTTCTCAGTAACTGCATTTGCTGAAATTCACAGCATGTGTTTCAGTCAGTGTCTGCCCCTAGGACAGGTGCTCAATGTTCATAGTTACTGCTGGAGAATGGTGTGCAGGACCAAGGCCACTGCTTGGTTCTGCTGAACATCTTGTGCTCTGGAAACAAAAGGGAGCAAAGAGGTCACAGCTGCAACCCTCCTGTGGGGAGGAGCGGACCAGACAGGTGACCAAAATTGACCAAACAAAGTATCCCATCCCATACGTGTCGTACTTGGTATAAAGCTGAGGGATCACAAAGGTCAATGTATCTTCTCCTATGGCTGATGTTGTGGGAGGACTCCATCCGTTTGTCTGCCCCTGATCCCGATCCGTGGCATTCCTGACTCTGTGTCCCTGCATCTGGCTCCCATCTGCTGCTGACTCCAGGAGCCCTGTCCAGGACTTTCCTAGGGCTGCCCTGCATCCCTGGGGGTGGTAGGAGCGTTACTGGGGGGGAACGATACTGGTTTTGTACGTATTTGTATACATTTCATTATTTTCTTTTTCATCATTACAGTTTCATTAAAGCTGTTTCAGTTCAGTTTCCAATCTGTACATCTCTCTCCCTTATTCTCTTTCCTTTCCCTTTCTGGGAAAGGAGAGAGGTGATAGGGAGCATCTGTCATTCATTTAATTGATAGGCCAGCATTAAACCATGACAAAACTAAGACTGGAACCATCAACTGAAGTTGGCTTAGCTTGGCTTGGCTGCCCAGGGCTCTGAGAGCTTTGTGCTCTTTTGGAACTCTTGATTTTCTGCTGCCTGAGAAGTTCAGAACTTGAGTTCTGTGAGGGTGCTTTTCCTTTAAAACAGGATCACATATATGTGTGTATATGTGTGTTTATACACATACATGCACATACAAACTATGTTTATATATATATATATGCAGACACACATATACGTGTATATATGCATGTGCACTCTGTCCAGAGCACCTTATATCTTACAAAGCTTTCACTCAAAGTGATTTCTCAATGTTTTGTATGATAAGAAAAGCAATTAATTAGCCAGTGAAGCAAAACAGCCTTGCAGCAAAGCTTCCTAGGCTGTGTCTATGTATAACGAATTGAGAAGACCTGGGTACATGGTCTTCATGGAACACTTAGTATGTAGATTTAGAGGTTGTAGTTATCTGAGGTAGGCAGATAAATTTTTCACATTCAGTAGCTTTTTTAATATATTTGTGATTTCTGGCCACTACTCGGTCTGTCAAAGGAAATTGGAAAGGAAAGCCTAATCCCTTTTTACTAAAAACTTGAAAGCATTTCTTTGGTATCATACTTACTTGATAAAATGAAAAATCTCTGTTCTCCTTTGAGAGTGAGTGGCCAGTAATGCCTATTTATTTTTTACCCTGTCTGATAATACTTTTCCTTTTCACCTTATATTCATTTAAATGGTACCAGCGTCCTCAGAGTTCTTGCACAGAACTCTCATTTTCCTTTTTGTTAATTGCTTGTGTCATCTCTGCCCACTGCTCTGGAGGAGGTGTTGATCAAACCTAGAGCTTGATTTAGTACTCCTGTTCCTCTTCAGGAGATGCTTCTGAGTTCTCTTTAATATTAACATTGTAATTTTTGCATACTTCCGATCTCAAAATCACTTGGAATTTTTGAGTGTTCTTTACATTTACTTTGAGTAGTAGTATGCAGATACCAGGTTCATCTTCTTGGGGTCCTGCCTAGAGTGACAAAGTTCTGCTGGTTTAGCTGGAGCTCAGCAAAGCTCCTGTCACTGTATGGCTGCTGCTTGCATTGCTGTAATGCAACGACATCTGCGCTGGGAGAGGTGGTGTTGCAGAAGATCATGTTTAGGGCAGATAGGAATCCAGAGTAACCTACTGATGAAGCTGATGTCCCTACTCCTAGTGTTGTTCTTGGTGGCATTTTGGCAACTGAGGGCTTTTGTCATTGAGGAAGGAGACTTCTTTTTTTTTTCTGGTGCATGCAGACTGAGTTTTGCTGACTTGCATCAAATTTGTGTGGGGGTTTGTGCAAACAAGTTAACTGAAGTAGCCTGTCAGTCAAAACAGCTGTGCTGTTCAGCCAGGTGCCGAGCTAAAGAATTAACCTAAAAAGTAGTTAATTCCCAAGAACTTTGCCCAGTATTGTTTCTGTCAACAGAGGCATCAATTTGTCTTTTTTTTTTACCTCTACTACTCCTCTGAGCTTTTTTCCATCTCCTCAGTGGTGGGGAATGGCTGTGTGCATAAGGTTGTAAATATTATGTTTATCTGAAAATTTAGATTCTTTGGAAGTTTTTGTTACAGACTACAAAATGGACTTTCTAGTGAGTCCACATACAGTTCTTTTAAGCAATTGAGCTGAAAGACACGTGGGCACTTAATGGTGGGTTTAGATCAGATGGAGAAGAGTGGTTCTGTGTCCTCCCTTGTTTCTTGCCTTATTTATGCTCCTTTATACTTACCACAGAGGTCTTGTGTGGCTACTTTTCAACCAGTTTTTCTAGTACTGAAGTTCACCAATTACTTTTTTTCTTTTTTTTCTGTAACCTATAGCATGCTTGACAAACACTTTGTACCTATACTGGAATAGCTTGCTTTAATGAGCATTCTATACTTCTGTTACCTGCTCAGCCCTTACATTCTTTAATTCTCTCATAAATCTTGAGGACATGGTGACTTGCTGTTAGTTAATCAATTTATCTTTTTTTTTTCTTCTCTTCTTTTGACGTGTCAATCCTGACAGTAGATCATCTTAATCTATCTTGATACTATCTTTTGCCAGCATCCTGTGTGGGAGAGGCGCTTGCAAAGAAACCTAAATTTGCTTTCTCAGCTATTATTATCTAGTTGTTGGTATCAAATGTAATTGCACCCTTCCATTTTTGTGCACCAGTTCTTATGATTTTTTTTATTATTTTGATATGTTTTTCCAAGCTCCTGCTCTTTACTCTCCTAAATCTTTTTTTTTTTTTTTTTTTTTATGTGCTGTCATTTATTCTGCTTTCTGTTTCTTTACCCAGGCTTGGATTCACATTTTTCTGGGATGTGCTCATTTGGCCTGCATAACCTCACGAAAATGTTACCATTTAAACATAATGACTCTTTTCTTCCCTGGCTTCCTGTTCCCTTTCCTTGTGAAGTGGTATGTATACCTTCCGCAACTTTCAGACTCAGCTGGAAGCTAAACATGCAGCTTTTAATTTCCTCTCTCTTCTCGAGCTGAGGATCTTTTGGACTGGCAGTGTCTTAATCCCCGTTTCTGAAACGTAACGGCGTGGTACTGGTTTTGGTAGGATTCCTTCCACGAGTGTGGTGAACTTGGTTGTATTCTGGCCACTGTCATTTAGTGGTGAGCTAATGCAAACAGCAAACTGGCTTTGTGACCTAGTACAAAGATCCACTCTAGTGAGGAGCAGGAGAAAAGCTTCATTTCTTGTTTCCAGGTAAAGAACAAACACAGAACCAAAAATGTCCCTTGGCATGTCCTGCTGTGGTTCAAAGGCTAAATTGAAATTTAGATTCTCCTTTGTCAAATTAAATTCCTCTTGCGTTTGGCATGGTATTCCCTTTACTTCCTTCTCTAAACAGAACTGGCTTGACTCTTCCCCCTTTTCCACAGTAACTGTGTGATTCCTTGTTTAGCTTGTGGGAATTGCAAGAGCTCTGATATTTTCCTGAATTAAAGATGCCAGATTCATAGTGAGTTCTCCCTCCTTCCTGTTGTCCCTCCCCTCCTCCCGACAGCCACATACAGATTGCTTGGGGTTTGTTTGTTCTGATTTTCCCCTAGGAAAAGACTCTTCCTCATCAATCTTTACGCCAACTTAGGGTTCCTTATATATGGAGTGCTTCAGTTGACTTCAAATGTAATGCCAGGGCCATTTTGCCTACTAAAGGAGTAAGAAAGGCTGGAGTGACAGTGTAGTGCACTGTCTGCTTCTGTATCAGCTGTCTTCCCTTCACTTGGGGAGCATGGTTCTCTAAATTCCTTCCTGAGAGGTTTCCATTTTGAAGTACACTCTGTCTGGAATGACACTGCATCTCTGCAAGCATGAATTTGTTATGAAACACTAAGCACGGAGAGCTTGTTATCAAAAATACTTGTTTCTTTGTTGTTTTTTTTTAAGGTCACTGTTGTGAAATGGAATGATTAAGAAGTGTTACTCCAGAAGTAGAGAAAAGGTATTGGGAGATTGCATCTTTTTTTCTGCAAAAAACAGTGTGATCTCGAGACCAAATTATTAAAAAAAGAAGTTGTAATGAAAATATACTAAAATCCTCGGCTTTAGCTTGGTTCTATCAAATACTTGGTAGAACTCCAAAGTGGTAAATAACTCAGTTATTTTCTTTATGAAGTACTAATCTTGTTTGCTTTGGCATCTAACGCCAAAGTCGCAGCTTATTTTTAGCTAATATACACTTTTTTTTTAGAGTATCCCTTCCATGCAGTAATACAGATATTTATTACAGAACCCAGGAGGCCAGTCACAGATCATGAACTCCGTGGTGTTTGGTGGTCCCAGAGGCAGGGAAGAGTGGTGTTCACCTAGGCAATTCTGGTCAACGTAACAGTCAGTACTGATGCCAAAGTCCTGGTAGATGTTGTGGCAAAGTAGTGGTTTTGAGGCAGTGTTTGGAAGGAGCGTGAGATAGGTGAGTGTCTCATCTCATGTGGCTTAAGAAGAAATTAAAGATGCATCTAGTCAAAGGAATAGGTCTGGAATATTACATTTGCCGCAGCATTCTGCGTAGATGTGAGCAGCATAGTCAAGGCCAAAGACAGTGCTACTGTGCTACTAGCAAAAAGAGACCATGTGCCTCGGTGAGCATTTTTCATCCATCTATGTTGCCTAAATTGTCTTAATACCCAGCAGAAAAATGGGCAAGGTGTAAGTCTAACCTTGATGTATAAGCCTAGGGACAAATCTGTCACGAGATAAAGCAAGTTGATGGGAAAGGGAAATGCAAAGAGAGGAGCCTCTCAGCTGTAGCAGAGTTTTGAGTTCCTTCAGGAAGGTGCTAGAAATTATTTAAACACGCAATGGCTTGGTTTGTAGGTGAAGCCATTGGCTAGTGATGTGCTTGTCTAGATTGGCCATCAGTTAATAGTGTTTTCTTTCTGTCACCATTTTTATTACAACGCGTGGTGGTTAAAATCCAGTAGAAATTGGAGTGACATCTGAAGTTGTCCGTCTGTTCAGTTACTTCTGTTAACAGTGAGAGTTTATTTTTGTTGATGACTGCCAACAGTTGGCATGCACAGCATGACATCTTCAAAGTAAGTCTTAAACAAACAAACCCACCTCTCTTCTGTAACTTCTGGTGTTAATTCCTGTCTTTCTGCTTTTTCTCTTGAGACTGTGTTACAAGCAGTGGTTATTTCCTTAACGTGTGATCAGGCTTGCCGTGGATTTAAATTTTAGGACAGCAGCCTAAGATGAGACGAGGTGTCAAAGTGATGGGTTTACACCTGGTGGTTCCTGACAATACCCAAAACATAGTTCGTGTAAACTTGTGTCTGCTCCAGCAGGACACATTCCTGTGATTGCTGTTGTTGCTGTCTTCTCTGCAACTTGGTGCATGTGTGTGTTAAAACGAGATTTGCTTTCAGGACTGTTGTGGGTTGTTGGGGTTTTTTTAGGAAACTCAAAGCTACAACAAATTGGCACGTTTTCTGATTAAATTCTCAGATCTGACTGTGTCTTTAAAAGGCCCGTCAAATGCTACTGTGTAATGCTGGGTTTTCACTGAACTGTTTGTAGAGGATGCCACAAATTCATTTATCTCTTAGTGTGGCTGTCCACCTCAAACAATTTAGCTATGGCTATAGTTTTATAATGAATTAACACCTCTGGATTGAAAACTAAAATTGAAATGCAATTGATCATGATAATAATATAAATAAAGTAACAAAATCATCAGACCTTCCAAAAGGCTTTGTCTCTTCTTTATGGTTTAGTTGAAACCTGTGAAGCATAAAAGGTGGCCCAGAGTTTCTCTTCTCCTTCATAATTATTCAACTTCAAGGTTTTCTTAATTGTTTCTAGATTGAGGATGGCATCTCAGTAAGCCTGATAGAAGTGTTACCTCCAAGCTCTTTGCATGTTGACTGCTCTCTTTGTGAAATTCTGACTGTTTCTGCCATGGTGGATGCAACGCACCATTCCTGCATGAGGCATCAGTAGTCTAGAGATGGATTTTGCAAGTTTGTGTCTGAAACTGTTGGTAATCTAATTGCTGGGTTCAGACAGGGAACTTGCTCTTTAGAAAAGCTTTCTCATGGGTAAACCCAAATCCATTTAGATGTCTGAAAAGAGCAAGAGTTGGGTGGAGTACCATGGGAATTGCCTTCAGCTTTGCTGGATGGATCCAGCAGTCCAAAGGTCTGCAATCCAAAGGTCCTGGTAGTAAAGGTATTTCCCGTGGGTGGGCAGAAAGAAAAGCTGGTGTTCCTGGGTAGATCTGTACCACTTAAATTGCTGTCTGGAGTGGTGCAGTTTTCTTTGGGAGTCCTTTTTGTGTTTGTGAGGGGCTAAAGTAGAGCAAGAGACATTTTCTTCACCATTGTTTTCCTCATTCCAGTCTACCTGAAGAAGCAGAGGTTCCAAAGCTGTCATTAAGCTTCCTAAGAATACTTCTACTAATCATAATTGTCTGTACAGTAGAGTTTGGCAAGATTAGTGAAGCATGGAGAGGACTCCCCACTGTTAGGCTTAAAGTTTTCCTTGTAACGACAAAGTTCTTTGGATTTGGCATGGTGTGTCTGCTGCAAACTTCTGAAGTACAAACAGCAATGACCTGGCATGCAGCACAGCACTGGTAGTAGGATATTAAGGCCAAGGACTTGCAGCCAAGCTCTTACCTTTTTGCATAAGATTTTCTTTAAGATGAATGCAGAGCAGGTGGGATCGTGTTTAAATAATTACTCCTCAGCTAAGCGAGTACCACCCTGAGGAAGGTGCTTGTGTGGGGAACATCCCTGTCTTACTTTGCAAGAACAAGGATGGTGCGCTGAGACTGTGTGAGAAATCGTTGTGCTGGTGTTTTCTCATATGTGACTCTCTAGGCTTGTGCTGAAAGGAGTTATTAACTTGAGTTTTACCTTAAACACGCAAAAAATCTACATTAATCTAGTATAAGGGGCTATGATGCAACTTTGAACTGTGCCACAGGGCTTTGGATCTTCAGCTCTGAGCAGCAGGCTCTATATATTTACACTGTCAGAGCAGGAATACTTTGTGGACAAGTCCCCCTTTCCCATCCAAGCACTGCAAGCTTTGTTTAAAGCCAAAGGCGTATCAACTTGTGGGACAACTGTAGGTTTTGTGCATGAATATCTAAAGGCAAGGTTCATCTTTTTGGGGCACTAGTGTGTTTTTCCTTTTCTTCAGTTATTCCAACATGCTTCTCACTCAACTCCACGTACAAACCACCCCTGCTGTCTGCAGCAGCTTCTGTGTGCTCATGGTAAGATTATTTTCCATTCCTTATGCTGTCAGTGTGTTTGAACAAAAGACTCAAGCTTAAGAGCTTATCTGCTTCCTCTGGTGTTTGGTACTATGATGGCACACGGCAGCAGTTGCAAAACCAATTGTTCTGGATGTGGCAGTGATGGGGTAGTGCAGATTGAGATGCTCAGCCTGGTCCATCTGCCCAACACTGCAAAGTGCTGTGGAGAAAGTGTTTAGCTGGGATATGGGAAGCTTTGTAGCCATGGGGTGAGCCTGCACAAATAAACCCGCTGTTCTATCAAAGCTGACTTGATCACCAAGATGGTGGTTTGGTTCAGAGCTAGCTCGTGAGTCTTAGATTTAAGCATCTCCTCTGCATATCGTCTGTTCCTGCATGCTCAGTGCCCACAGAATGTCAGGAGAATTTATCTGCCAAACACATTTAAAACCCAAAAAAATCCCTGCAGCTTCTTGCTTTTCAACTTAAATTCAGGCACATGGCCATAGGCATGCCAAAGGGCATACCTTTGGTGCCAGTTGGTCTCCATGCCAAACCTAAAGCTGATTCTCAAGAAGATCTTATGTGGTTGTGCTTTCAACAGAGTGCCAAAAAAACAAACCTTGGCAAAACCATGCTTTAAGCTGATGGTGAGAACAAGATCAGGAAGAAAGTTTTAGTCCTGGATAGGCATTGTAGCTACAGGTAGACTAGACACGTTTTCTTCTCAATCTAAGTCATAGTTTGGGTTTTTTTTATTTTGCCTGTTCCGAAGCGGTCTAAGCTAAATTAAAATTTGGAAATTCTAAAAAATTGTTTGCATTTGTGCTTGACTTTGCCCAGCGCCCAGGTTATGGATTATTTGATTTCTGCCTGCCTAGGCATCGACTGCTCTAGCTAGAGCCTGGTGGTGTGGCTGAAGAGGAAGAAGCCAGAAGGGGTGGGAGGAGAGCTGCTCCTTCCCCTCTTTCCTGGTGATCTCTGCTTCTGTGGTTGTGTTAAACTCTTTTCCTGCGCATTTTGACCTGTGCTATGGTCCTGTCAGAGAGGGTAATTGCAGCCAGGGATGAAGTCTTTTCTGGAAAAGATTTCTTGCTGAAGTCTGCGCATTTGAAACACTTTCAGTGGTAGAAACTGGCTTCTCTTGGGTCTTTGCTATGACTCCTCGTGCTCTGTGGTTCGAGCCACCAGGGTCAGTCTTCTCATGCTGCTTGGAGTTCCAGTGGAGGAGCTGAATTTCATACACCACTTTAGGTGACTAACTAGCTAGCTAACATTTCTTTGCAATCCAAATAGAATTAAAAATCAAGCAAACAAAAACCTCAGGTAACAAATACATGGACTACATCTGTCACGGCTTTGTAAGGGCAAGTGGGTCTAATCTCACCTGCTGTCTTTGTCACTGATACCTTTAAGTCAACTTAGAACTAAAAGAAAATTGGTTTTAAAGTAAAAAACATTTTTCTTCAAATGCTGCTTCTTGTAGCTTTTATTTGTAGCTGGAAATGGCCAAAGTTTTTCAGCAGCCTGAAAAATAGTTTTAAGAAAACTATCGTTTTTGTATGGGGTTTTTGTGTGTATCACTTTTGTTTTGTTTTGTGGTGTTTTGTAATTTTTTTTTCATAAAACACTTATTTTTCAGACAGGCTATAAGAAAAGTTTGTAAGGAGAGGGATTTTTTTGTTTTCTGTTTAAACTGACTAGTTTGGGGAAGATGGGCAAACCTTCAGGAACATAAACCCTACTTGAAACAAAAGCGGTGAATATAAAGCTAAATCTAGGTCAAGTCTGAGTTAATAATAATAAAAATCAACTTGATAATCCAGAGAAAACTTTGTTTATGGGAAAAATGTACCACAAACCTAGTA
The DNA here is from genome assembly GCA_013398125.1 of Aegotheles bennettii. Lineage (NCBI taxonomy): Eukaryota > Metazoa > Chordata > Aves > Caprimulgiformes > Aegothelidae > Aegotheles > Aegotheles bennettii. The sequence goes on from VZRW01000202.1 coordinate 248,964, forward strand.
ACTCTGTGATGACTCCAGGATTTTCTTGTTCTGGTATTAACTCCAAGGGTTCGGGACGAGGAGACTGTTCTTTCTTTGAGGGTATCTTTTAGGTTTCCTTTCTGTCTTGTATCATGTATTTTCAGTGGTGTGGCTACAGCCAGACGGTTTCCATGAGGAATATGATTCATTGGGTAATTTATGACATACTTCGGGATGTGCTTTGGACTTCTTCTTTTCCTGTTTGGGAAGAGGGACAGGCTGGATGTTGAGATGTTTTGGAAGCCTTGGCTTTTGTTTCTGTGTCACAGTTTGGTTCTGTTTCACATCTGTGTGTGTGAGGAAGGGCTCGTGCATGCTGGAGTTCGTGCCCTCCTTCTCGTTATCGCTCCATATTAACCGGTCTCATAAAAGATGTCTCCTTTCCCTGCAAGACTTGCCTTTCCTGTATCCTTGGGCAGTCGCAGATACAGCGGTAATAGTGAGGATCTGTTGGATGTGCAGTTCTTGTGAACCACGCCTGTGTTTTCTTTCATCGAGTAGCTGGAATATAACGTGGTGCTGGGAATGCCAGTGAGACAAGGCGTTTTTTCCTGAGACAGCTTTTCTAACCATGTTAAGGATTCATGCAACAGCATTGATCCATGGGTGTATAATATAGGTTTGAACATGCTGGTGTGATAGTTTAAAACAAACAAACAAAAAACCAAATAAAAATACACGTGCCAGTTGGGAAACACAGTGTCACGAATGAGAGTGGGAGAGCCTGGGCTAGTAGTGTATCTCACAGTTCAGCCTCAAGAGAAATGCCTTAGCAGCATGTAAATGATCACTCTTTTTTCTTCGTTTGCTTCTGCTCCAGCTGAATGTTTGAGGTAGAGTTTCTGATTCAATGGGAAACATAGACTGACTGCGGTTAAGATGCACGTGAGGTTAAGTACAGATATTTAGTGACAGGCATAAGCATGAGTTAAATGGTGAGAATTAGGATTGCTAAGAATGAGTTTGCAGATGGCCATTTTCTAACATTTCTGTGGGGCTATTTTTTCCCCTACTGTTGTGTTTTTGTTGGTTTTCTTTATTCCTACCTGAGATATTTTTTATCACCTTCAAGTTAGAGAGCAGCCACACAACAGGGTGATTGGGCCCATCTGAGAAGATGGGGGCTGGGAGGGGAAGAGTGGGGGAGAGGTAGGGTGGCACCTCAGAGTGGGTCTCCTGCTGACAGGTGAGCAGTGGAAGGGACCAAGTGCCGCTCTTTAAATCTCTCCTTTATCTTTTTCAGCTTAACTTTGCTATCAAGCAAAAGAAGCAGCAGTGGTGGTTCAGAGAGCTGCTTCACTTGGGTCTGGTTAAGGATGTTTGCAGAAGCTTACTGCTGGGTCCAAGGCTCGTTTGAAGCTTTGTAGCTGGACAAATTCCTTGTGTTTCACAAGCTGCCTTTTTTGCTAACATGCATAAAAACCCCATAGCTTTTTTTTTTGTCAGATAATAATGAAAGGATACCTTCCTTGAACATCAAAGGTTATGCAGACAGATTAGCTTCTGTATGTGAGTGTTGCATTTTTTGGGGTGTCGGCATAAGAAGTGTTTCTGTAGTCAGTCCCAAGTCTGGGTTGAATAAAGGGACATTTAGGATTTCTTTAGATCAGGTAAGGATGGATCGTGGAATCATAGAATGGTTCATGTTGGAAGGGACCTTTTGAAGATCATCTAGTTCCAACCCTCTGCCATGGTCAGGGACACCTCCCACCAGACCAGGTTGCTCCAAGCCACGTCCAACCTGGTCTTGAACACTTCCCATGTTGGGGCATCCACAGCTCCTCTGGGCAACCTGATCCAGTGTCCTACCACCCTCACAGTAAAACACTGTTCCTTATGTTCAGTCTAAACCTCCCCTCTTTCAGTTTAAAACCATTGCCCTGTCACTATAGGTAAAAAGATCTCTTTGTTACAAGCCCCCTTTACGTATTGAAAGGTGAATTGAATTAGTTCAAAGCACCTGTTTCACCACCATTTTTAATAGTCAGTTCTCTTCTGGATGTTGTCTAAAGAGAGGCCTAAAATGGTAACCTGAATATGGCCACATGTTCTTAAACTTCTAGTCAGTAAAAGTTAAAAAAAACCCCAAACTGTGCAGTATTTGACAGGAAGCCAGTGTAACTCCCTTGAAACTGGAGTGGCATGCCTGAGTCAGTGAAGTATGAGCTAAGAATCTGGCAGAAGCCTCTTACACAAAGGAAGGCTGAGGGAGTCTCTCAGGAAGCTGGTGCGCTGCTAAATGTGGCATGTTTGAACATGAGACTGACATCATCGTGAGTTCATAGGAGTGAAAGAACAAAGTATCAGCCACAAATTAGACTGACCTAATTTTTAAGTCACTTCTAAAAACTTAATAGCACAGTGTGCTGCTTGTGCAAGCTGTTTATTTCTACCCCAGCCTCTGACTACTCCGTTTAAACCACGAGTTAACCCTCGGTGCTGTGAAGGAGGTGCTCAGGAAGGTGTGTGTGTGTGTGAGGGGTGCTGCACGCTTCCTTCCTTGGCTCTTTTTCCAGCCTGACCTCAATCTTCACATAAAGGAAGTGATTAAGGACCACCCATCATAGACCTTTATCCTTCAGAATCGGTTTCCTGGAGGTAAAAAACCTCAGGATTGCGTACCAAACCCGAAGTGGTTCCTATGGGCTGCTCACGTGCAGACTGGGAGTCTGTCTGAAAATGATCAGGACACTTGCCAGCGCTATCAACAGGAGTCTGTGTTAATCAGTAATTTATTATATAACTAATCAGTATTATTTAGTGATGTATCCATGACTGTTGACAAATAACTGGTGCTTCTTCCATTGCTGAATACCTAAGAAACACAAGGATCTTGCAGTTTGCAGATGATACACTTCTTTCCAAGTATTTTAGTTGGCTCCGCATGCACTGAAGTTGATCCATTCTGTTGATATATTACTGCAGTTATTGCAGGAGTATATTGAACTCCCCTTGCCTGGGATTACTTTGACAACAATCGGTGCCTTTCTGGTTGCTCTTTAAGGACTGCATTAAACAGAACACCTCTGCAAATCCTGGAGAAATATAAAATCTTGTTTGTAGATTTGTTTGGAGCTGTGCACGTGTGTAAGTGCACTTCAAGCAGGATAACACTAATGTCATTTAAGGGAATACATGTTGTTTCTCTTTGCTATTCAAAATCCTTTTAGAAGGCCAGCAAAGGTGCTAAAAAACATTTCTGGTTGACCCAGGTCTTTGACTAAGGTGCATATCAGAAAATATTTCAGAAAATCACCAGAATTTACTCCCTCAGTTTGCTATTGCACGCTTTTGCTCTTCAGAATTTAAAATGTCCTGGTCCCTGTTAGTTCTTGCAAATCAGATGTAAAGGCGGTCACGTTTTGTCAGCTCTTCTTAAGAGGGGTTAATGTATTTTGTGGTTATGTCACTCTTCTGCCTCCACATAAATGGCAATGTTTGTAGTGATGTAAGAGGCACAGCTGGGGAACATAACTCACCCTCTGCTCTTTCCTTCTGTTGTGAAGGTATATATGGCTTCTCTTTTCAGCTGTGTAGTTACCATGCTAGAAATGTGGCTTTGGCACCATTGTGGATCTTGTATAACACGATTCAAATTCAAGGAAACACTTGGGATCCTTTGGGAAAGATGTACCAGGGCACATGAACAGGAGTGTGGCTCAGTGGGATACCATGGCTTCTGCTTTTGTTCCTGAACTGAGGCGCTGTTGGCACCATCTTGTCAATTAAATAAAAATTTGAAAGCAATTGTAGTAAGCAGGCCATCAGAATCACCTTTTTGGGTACAAACTAAGTATGAAATGTGTTCTGTTCCCAGTGTGTGAGCTATCAGGGGTCTGACACCTTGTGAGAGATGTAGGTTCCAATCGCCTGAATCTAGGAGTTTGTTAATTTATTTTCTGGGCCTCAATTCTGCAGTCACTCCATGTCATAGCCCAAACTCCTTCCTACTCTGCACAGCCCGTAATGGGAGACCTCTTAACAGGATTACTGCAACTGTCTAACTTCTGGGAGCACCTAACAACTTGAATATCCCACCATGTTTATTGGGAGCCATTGCTGCACACCTCAACCTTTCCTTCCCTACCCCACCATGAGACAGTTGGGCTGTACCATGTTTGTGGACTCACTGTTTTCCACCATCTATTCTGTTTCCTTGCCACATGAATGCCATTCTAGGAGAAGCCAATTTCAACTTAAATGCTTTACTGAGCAGATCTGAGCTTATGTATGTAATGTAGGTGTTTTATTGGGCCCAGCATCCCTTCTGAAGATGCTTCTGTGTGCTTTTATTGCTATGTAGCGTACACTGCTTACAATATTAATTTTGTTTGGAGCACACAGATGGTTTTTTAAATGAGTCTGACAACAGATTTAATTAACGCTTATTAGGCTGTGGTTTTTTTAAACTTCTAGATGTTTCTCTGCAGAGCTGACAGGACATGCATGCAGTGCAGTGCAGCACTGTATTTTCAGACACAAGCAGGAAGAAACAAAGTATTAATGTTGACAGTTTAAAAAAAAATAAAAAAATAAAAGAAATTCCTTGCAAACTTTCTCATGCCCTGATGTGAAGGGGTTGAATGTGCATGTTGCCTTCCGGGAGAACTGGTGTCATTTCCTCAAATGGGTGAAAGACCAGAACATTTTAACCCACAGCGTACTGTGGAAGCAGTTTACACATCTCTGTTCTTAAAGAAGATTGACTCATTGTGATCTTTAGTCATTCGATTTAATTTAAGAGAAGAGTCATTAAAAAGTCTGTTGCAAGAAATTCACCCCTGCCTTGCCCAGAAGCTATTCTGATTTATTTCCCTAATAAAATTACCATCATTATCCCCTGCCTTTAATCCGTCCTGGTTCTTTATGAAGGCTTCAGATCCACCTTCTGTTTTCATCACACAGTGACCACAAAGCAGATCAGAGTTGCCTTTTTTTTTTAAAAAAATATTTTTTGGCTCCTTATTTGCAGGCCTGTATTATTTGAACATCTCCCCCTTAAAGCCTCTCAGTAGGCAGAAGACCTTAAACTTAAAGGCTAACCATTATCTGAAGGCTCCGAGGTCCCATCTTATCTTCTTGCATGGGAAGCTTTTTAAAGAAGTAGCACGGACTATTACAGCTGCTGTGCTCGATGTTTATTTAGCACCACTCTTCAGACCACTCCTCCTCCTTGTAATCTGTTTCTCAGCAAAAAGAAAAGTTGCCATTCACATCGGCCTGTGGAGCTGCGGAACACGGTCGGTCAGCTCGGGATGTGCGGGTTGTGTAGTCAATGGAAACCCTGATGTCGGGAAAGGGGCTGCTGTAAATCAGTCTTGTTCTACAGAGAGCAAGGAGATGCTGGAACTTCAACAGCTTGAGGGTTTGTAAAGTACTTCCACCCTTTAAGGTTTTCCTTTTTTTCACTTTGTGTCTTTGAATCAAATGCTAAAATACAGATGCTGATAGAGACTGGTAGGCATGGTCTTTGCCACTTGTTAAAACTAAATGACAAATCTTCACCATTCAGTGTACAGGACCCAAGTAGCCCTTGGGATGTGTTTTGTAAGGACAAGCATCTGCCCTCCCATTTTAATTTGGTTGTGAATTCTTACGTTACATGCTGTGGCTGTGGGTTGGATCTCTTGGATTACATAGATAAATAAAAGAATTTTATAACTGATTGTAAATTCTTTAAATTTTATGCCAGATTCTTTATACAAGATTCAATTTTTAGGAAAGGACAGTGTTAAACTTACAGGAGAGGAGAGGTAGGTACTGAGGTCCTTAGATGTTGTCATGTTCAGTCTCTCCCTGGCTTCTCGCTTGCTCGATGCACCACAGCTCCGTAGCTGTGGGAGGAACACTGTGTGTGACCCGACTGGTTGGGTTCGTTTAGCTGCAGTTTAGGGAAGGCCCTGAGCAAGAGAGGAGAAAGAAAGGCTTCCATTTCTAATTCTGGAAAATAAAAAAAAGATATTAAAATAAGGCCTGGAGGACTTCTTACTTGCCAGAAGTAAGTAAAAAGGCAGGTTTATATCCTCTTGTAATTCACCCTAATTGAAGTGAATGTATATTTCTTTTCCTGAAGTCAGCAGAAAAATCCTGGACTCTTAATGATGAAAGACTTTTTTAAAAACTTTCTCCTAAGCACAAATAGCTGAAGTTTCCACTTTAAACTTGGGTGGCTCATTCATATTTCACTTAATGGTAATATGGTATCCTCTCTCTGCCTCCGCCTTCTTACCACCAAGGCTAAGAAGGAGGAGGGGAGATATAAAATGTTTCCGAAAATTACAGGAAATGTCTGTTCTTTTAACAGCATTGCCAGGGAATTTCCAAATGTGCTTAGTACTTATGGCTGAACTCGCAGCAGCTCAGTCCTCAGTCATGAGTGTATCCTGTTCTGAAAATGTGACACCTCCTTCCAGTAAACTGTGTTGAAATTAAGTATATGCTTCATTTCTTGTCTGCTCTTCAGCAGAATGAATTGCACCCAATGATGAAATGAGGGCTCTTGGAGGCCACTTTAAACTCCTCATTTACTTCTGTTTGTTGAAGTGGGAAAAATAGTATCTAGTTTCCTGAGGTGATAACCAGTTTATTTGTAAGGACTCTGGAGAGGCATGGGTGGCGGGTACCAGTGAATGTGGAGACTGCCTAGCAGTTTTCAGAGACACTTCAGAAACTGCACGTGAAACACTAAGGAACAAAAAGGGAGATGATTTTTGTCCCAGTACTTCGTTACTTTGGAATGTCACAAGGTGGTCTTGTCTCTGGGCAGAGCCCAAGCGGCTTTAAGCGCTAGGCTAGTTTTCGTTTCCAGGGGTGAGATTAGAAAAGGAGATAGCAGCAGAGATGATGAATAGGATGAACTTTCTTTTCATTCTCTGTTGCCTTCTGCCAGGCTTCAGCTGGGCTGTGGGAAGGAGCAAGGGCTTCTTCTGAGGCTCGGCAGGGTATGTGCCAGCCAGAGCAGGGAGGGGGAGAAACAGGCCTGGCACAATCTTCAGTAGATCTTTTCATCTGCCTCTCTGCCCTGCTGCTCTCACATACGTATGCCAATATGCTAAAGATGGACAAGTGAGAGGATCTCCAGCCTGAAACCTCCCAGGGACACAGGTCCCTGTAAAGGTGTCCGTCCCAGTGAGCAGAGCATGGTCTGGGTAGCAAACCTGTCTGGAGGGCTCTAGACCCATGTTCTACTGTTGGCGTTTGCAAGGTATTTAGAGCAGTTGCCTAAAGACAGCAAGGTGATTCTTGTAGCTCCTTTCCTTGCAAGATGACTTGGGGCTTGAACCTGTTCACCGACAGTCATATTGTGCTGGTAATATTGAAAAGTAATGATTGGTGACACCAGTGTGACTGGTTTCTAGTGTTGGCTTTTTTGGCGTGTGGGGAGGTGGGATTAATTACCCAAGTTACTCTCTTTCATTGGTTTTTGTCCATGAAAAATGCAGCTGTAATCAGACTGAGTTGCAGCAATCTCCTGTATGAATAAATACTGAACAAGAATTTGTGAATTTGCTTGAATCCGTGCAAATGCACCACCCGTGAGTGCCAGTTACAGGTTAATTTTCTAGCAAGGAGATGTGTCAAATTGTTTGGAAGGCTACTGTTGATCAGTGTTTCTGTTTGGTTGGGTTTTTTTAAGAATCTCCCAACTTTTTTCTTTTTAAAGATAGTGGACAGGTTCCCTGTGTTGTTTTTTTTCTCTTTTATAAAATCAGTACAATGTGACTTGCTGTTTCAGACCCTTTCCATTTAGATGAATGCTAGCATTTATAGACCTCATCTATGTTTTTATGCGTTTGGGGTAGTTTTACAGCAAATGGCTAGACTTAAAGTGTGAAATCCATTTTCTGGGTTTTTTTTTTTTACTTGTAATGAGGTGGGTTTTCTTAATTTATTTTCCTGTGTTTAGGTGTTTCCCTCTGTTGGCCTCTGTATGTGGACCACCCTCTGTCATCCTGTTCAGCCCATTTAGAATCTGACTTAAATGTAGGTGAGTAATTGCTTTTGACGTGAAACAATAATGAATTCGTATAAAAGTACTCCAGAATTTTCAGTTGCTTGGACTGGGAAGTCACACAAGGAGAATAATCTTTTAAAAGTCCAGTGAAACTTTTCCTGGTTGCCCAGTGTCCCAGGCAACAGGAAATTAAACATGTTACATATTAGAGTATTTGTTTGGAGTGGATTAAGCTTTCATTCTGAATGTCACAAAACTGTGTGCTGTGAACCTACAAAGAAAAAGTATTTTGAAGTGGAGAGAGCTTCTTGCTTGCATGGGTGGAGAAGGGAGTCCCCAAGTAAAGTCTCCAAGCTGTTGAACAGAGTGATATAGCAGATCAACAGCATGTTCTGGCACTTCCCATGCGCTCACTATCAGTCAGGCTTCCCTGCTGTAACACAGAATAAATGTTTATTACTCCACAATGAATGTCAAAGAGGTTGGCTTGTTGGTAAATGAAAGTGGTGATAATTTGGTTCATTGGAGTGGGTGATGGTCATGGATGATATTTGCAAGAACACTGCACATATTTGAGGGTTGTGTTGAGTAGGTCAGAGAAATGTGGTGTTCTGGTGGCATGTTTTTTGATTTTGTTTTGGTAGTAGAACACATTATATTATTTCAAATACTACTATTTGTATGAAAAGCAGTATCTTACTGTTATCCAAATGGAAGGTCCGTTCATCTTGCTTAGCCCAGCTATCTTAGAGTGCTGGTGGTGAAAATGTCACTGAGCAGTAGGTGTAGAGAGAGAGCAAGCTTAAAAATCTGAACTGGAGGTGTTTCATGCAGCTTATTCATGGGAAGTTGATTTCACAGAATCAGTAAGGTTGGAAGGGACTACAGTGGGTCATCTGGTCCAACCTCCCCACCCAAGCAGGGTCATCCTAGAACACATGGCACAGGATTGCATCCAGATGGTTCTTGAATATTTCCAGTGAGGGAGACTCCATAACCTCTCTGGGCAACCTGTTCCAGTGTGCAGGAACTCACACAGTAGAGAAGTTCTTCCTCATGTTCAGGTGGAACTTCCTGTGCATCAATCTCTGCCCATGGCCTCTTGTTCTATTGATTGGCACCACTGAAAAGAGCCTGGTTCCATCCTCTTGACACCCACCCTTTAGGTATTTGTACACATTAATAAGGTCCCCTCTCAGTCACTGAACAGGCCCAGCTCCCTCAGCCTTTCTTCGTAAGAGAGATTCTCCAGAACCTTGACCAAGTTAGTGGCTCTCTGTTGGACCTGCTTCAGGAGCTCCATGTCTCTCTTGTGCTGTGGAGCCCAGAACTGCACACAGGACTCCAAATGTGGCCTCACCAGGGCTGAGTAGAGGGGCAGGATCATCTCCCTCGACCTGCTGGCAATGCTCTTCCTAATTCACCCCAGGATTCCACTGGCCTTCTTGGCCACAAGGGCACACTGCTGGCTCATGGACAGTTTGTTGTCCACCAGGACCCCCAGGTCCCCTTCTGCAGTGTTGCTTTCCAGCAGGTCGGCCCCCAGCCTGTACTGGTGCATGGGGTTGTTCCTCTCCAGGTGCAGGATCCTGCATTCACCCTTGTTGAACTTAAGAAGGTTTTTTTCTGCCCGTCTCTCCAACCTATTGAGGTCCCTCTGAAGGGCCACACAACCCTCTGAGGTGTCAGTCACTCCTCCCAGTTTTGTATCATCAGTGAACTTGCTGAGGAAGCATCTACCCCCCCATCCAAGTCATTGATGAACAAGGTAAGCAACACTGGGTGCAGTACGGAACCCTGGGGGACACCACTAGTGACAAGCCTTCAACTAGACTCTGTACCATTGACCACGATCCTCTGGGATCTGCCACTCTGCCAGTTCTCAATCCATCCCACTGTCCACTCATCCAACCCACAATTCTTGAATTTGCCTATGAGGATTTCATGAGAGACAGTGTCAAAAGCCTTGCTGAAGTCAAGGTAGACAATATCCACTGCTCTCCCTCCATCCATCCATCCATCCAGGTAGTTGTCTCATCGTAGAAAGCAACCAGGTTGATCAAACACGATTAACTGTAATGAAACCATACATACTACTCCTGATCACCTTCTTGTCTTCCAGGGATTGAGGTGAGGCTGACGGGCTTATAGTTCCCTGGGTCTTCTTCCCTCCCCTTTCTGAAGACCGGAGTGATACTTGCTTTCTTCCAGTCCTCAGGCACCTTCCCTCATCTCCATGATATCTCAAAGGTGATCATGAAAGGCCTAGTGATGATGTCTGCCAGCTCTCTCAGTATTTGTGGATGCATCCTGTCAGGGCCCATGGACTTGTCAAGTTTGTTTAGGTGTTCTATGTCACAAACCTCCTTGACCAAGGGAAGATCTTCCTCCTGACCTTCATTTGCCCTGGTCTCTTGGGTCAGAGATCCCTGAGGATTGGTCTTATCGGTGAAGACCGATGAAAAGAAGGCATTCAGTACCTCTGCCTTCTCTGGGTCCTCAGTTACCAGGGTCCCCCCGCCATTTACTAATGGGCCCACATTATCTTCAGTTTTTCTTTTGTTGTTTATGTATTTGAAAAAGCTCTTTTTGTTACCTTTGACATCCTTGGCCAGATTTAATTCTAAATGGGCCTTGGCCTTCCTAGTCTCATTTCTACTTATCCTGACCACCTCTCTATACTCAGTCCAAGTGTCCTGACTTTGCTTCCGTCTGCTGTGAACTTTTTGTTTGTACTTGAGCAATTATAGGAGTTCTTTACTCATCCATGAAGGTTTCTTGAGCCCGTGGCCTGACTTCTTCTTCATAGGGATGCATCGTTCTTGAGCCTGGAGGTAGTGAGGCTTGAACATCGACCAACTCTTCTGAATCCCTGTTCCCTGTAGAGCCTGCTCCCATGGAATTCTTCCAAGAATGTCCCTAGAGAGGCTAAAGTTAGCTTGTCCATGGTGGTCCATGGTGGTAATCTTGCTCGCTGCCTTCCTACCTCTACATTCAACACTCAACTCTATAATCTCATGATCACTATAGCCAAGGCTACCCCTAGCCTTCACATCATTGACAAGGCCTTCCTTGTTGGGCAGTGTAAGGTCAAGCAGCTCCCCATTCCTTGTGGGATCCTCCACTGCCTGTGGCAGGAAGTTAGCATTGATGCTTTCCAGGAACCTTCTGCTCTCTCTCCATGTTTCTCTGAGAGCAGCGGGGAATTCTCAAAACTGCTTGTATTTTATGAACATGGGAAGTGACACTGAAGAAAAAAAAAAGTCTGGGTTTCTGTTTGGGTGATCTCCTTGCTGCTTTCTACTCTTGCACCAAAGTGGAGTGTGCGCAGGAGGGTGGGGGAGTGTCTGTGTTCTTTCACCCCCCAACCAGTGTGAGGAAATGATGTGATAATGAGATGATGACACTCGCTTGAGTCATCTGAGGAGCCAAAAGACACCCTCGTTCCCCTCAGCTGAGGAACATGAGCCCTTGTTAATAAATTTCTTCTTTTAAATCACAAGTATGTGTAATCTCATTCTTCTGTGGTCTGCACAATGGCAGGCAAGACACGGGCTTCTTGTAACCTCAGTTACAGACTTTTTTTCCCCAGCCTTTACTCTTTGTCACATAGTTGTTGATCTGTGGAATGTATTGGCTTGCTTGCTGAATTCAGCAGTACAGCCATTCCTCACTTTCACTGGAAATCTTATTTCCCTTGTGCTCCATAGACACTTTGTGTTTCACGCTACTGATGAGTAGCAACTTGGGCAAGGATCAGCCCTCTCTGTCCTCGACTGTCATCCAGTCCCTAGGAGCACAGGGTACGAGCATCTGTCCAGAACAACTTTTATTTCTGTCTTTCTGAGGCGAGTGAGAGAGTGCTGTGGTTGTCACAGATGTTAGGAGGGGGAAAACGTCTTGCAGGAGTGGGGATTCGCCCTGTGATCCCAAGATCAGGAGTTCCTCTCTGATGAAGGAGTTTGTTTGTTTGTTGAGTGTCACATGTGGCTGTGGTGGGGGGGACTGGTGCTGATGGTATTGGCACCGCCTGTGGAGCTACTGGCAGCTCCCAGCTCGGTAACTGGTCCTGGTGGACAGGAGGATGACCGTGAGCCAGCAATGTGCCCTTGTGGCCAAGAAGGCCAATGGCATCCTGGGGTGCATTAGAAAGGGGGAGGTTAGTAGGTCAAGAGAGGTTCTCCTCCCCCTCTATTCTGCCTTGGTGAGGCCACACCTGGAGTATTGTGTCCAGTTCTGGGCCCCACAGTTCAAGAAGGACAGGGAACTGCTTGAGAGAGTCCAGCACAGAGCCACAAAGATGATGAAGGGAGTGGAACATCTCCCTTATGAGGAAAGGCTGAGGGAGCTGGGTCTCTTTAGCTTGGAGAAGAGGAGACTGAGGGGTGACCTCATCCATGTTTACAAATATGTAAAGGGTGAGTGTCAGGACGATGGAGCAAAGCTTTTTTCAGTGATGACCAATGATAGACAAGGGGCAATGGTTGCAAACTGGAGCATAGGAGGTTCTGTGTGAATATCAGGAGAAACTTTTTCACTGTGAGAGTGACAGAGCACTGGAACAGGCTGCCCAGAGAGGCTGTGGAGTCTACTTTGCTGGAGACATTCAAACCCCACCTGGATGCGTTCCTGTGTGATGTACTCTAGGTGACCCTACCCTGGCAGGGGGGTTGGACTAGATGATCCTTCAAGGTCCCTTCCAACCCCTAGAATTCTGTGATTCTGTAACGCTGAATCCAAATAGTCCTTTGGAAACACTGATGTGCCAGCAGTGGCATGTGTCCTGCACTTTAGGAACTGCTACTTTGTGTTTTGACTCAGCTTTTGGATTTCTTCTTTGTGCTGGTGTCCATTCTGAGAAACATGAAAGGGAGTTTGTGGGTGAAGATGGTGTTTTTCCTCATATGTGCACGTGTTTGCCTCAAGAAAGCAGAAAAACACGTGGTTTTAAAAATCAGCTCTCTCGGGTGTCCCAGGCCGAGCATGTAAAAGCTGCCCTTCAGGATCTTCAAACGTTCAGATGCTGTGAAGTTACTGTGTTGGCATTCTGCCATGCAGCAGTAGCACTCGTGGGAGCATTGCTGTAGGTACCTGGCAAAGCAGGCATTGGTGACGCTGGGAACAAAACTGCTGAGTGTTTATGACACTGAGGTTCAAGTTCAAGGTTATCTTCTTACATGAGGTAGAAAGCTTCTAGAAGCTCTTGGCCAGTTCCTTAACTGAGGTAGAATTAGAGTGTTGTTCTGGAAGGTTTCTATAATATATTCTTGCTGTATCTGCCTCTTTAAGAATACTTGGTATTGTATGAAACAAAGTCTGAGATGGCTCAAACGAGTGCCCTGCTATGATTTAAGGGGAATGCTTGGAGTTGAAGTGATAAAGTAGAAATTAGGAGTGCATACAGAAACTGAAGAATCAATCACACAACTGAAGAATTTAAAAAAAACCTCACAAATTTTGACTGAAGAATCACACAAGTGCCAGGTTTCCAGTTCTGTGATTGCCTGCTTCGCTTCATCTGAGCCATTTGGGATGGGGACAAGAATCCCTGAGCCAAAGAGGCATCCTGTAGTTCTGTGACAGCTTTACACTGACAGATTCTAGAGATCCATTGTTGTTTGTGTGGGAGGTAGCAGGGGTTTTGTTGGTTTGGTTCTTTAAACAATGTGGAGAAACTGTAAAGATATTAGGCAACTGTGGAACACATCTTTTTAGTTTTAGAGTGAGTTAAAGGTTAATTTTGATCTTTAAAAGAAGAGGTAACAGGCAGTGCCACGTGTTGGAGTCCATCTGCAAGGAGGAAGAAGCCAGCGTGTGAGTGACTTCATGCAGTGTTCCCATAGCTGGATTACGGCTCACTTTCCTGTAATCCTGATTGCAGTGCAGAACATCCTGTGACTAAGATGGTTTCCTAGCTTGAAGATCAGCAACATAATGGCCTATTTGGGACAGCATTATATTGCATCATTTTATGAGACACTATGGTGTCAATACATGCCATTGTGATCTAAGTCACAAGTCATGTAGAAGAAAGAGAACAGTGAAAAAATTGAATTTTGCCTTTCTACAAGCTATGATTAGAAACGAAACAGATTTCAACACCTCGTAGTAGCTGAATAGTAAGAGCAGTCACCAGGAAGGGGAGGACAGCTCTGGTGTTTACCTAAAGGAGTATGCCAGTTTCTCTTGTTTAGATAGGTCACCAGGAAGAGTCCCAAAGTCTGATGGTGCCAGAAACAGAGAGAACTAAACCAAAACAAAAAACTGTAATTAATAAAGATGTTGTTCCTCCCCTGTTCCTGTCGAAAGAGGATTTCAGTCACAATAACGTGAGGTGACATTACTGTTCAGTTTATTACTTTTCAAGCCATGGGCAGGATGCTTTCAGAAACTTAACGCAGAGCTATACGTTAAGGTAATAGTGTTATTTTAAAGGATTCTTGACTGATAGCCCACTTGCCTGGTGTTCTTTACATAGTCTTTACCCAGTCACCACATGTGACTGGTATGAGTTCTTTTTAAGGTTCTTCCGAAACAAACCTCTATCATTCGAGACTGAAGGCTGAGACAGTGAGCAGTAAGCATTTAGAAGATAAAAGAGACACCCAAACAGAAAACTGCAAATTAGAAATTACTTATTTTTAACAGCCTCCATTTCAGAGTTCTGTAGTTTTCTCAGCTGTTATTACTTGTTCTCCTGTTATTACTTGGACTGTAAGTCAGCAATTTACACATCAAAACAAACTGTCTAGTTCACGAACAAACTGTCTAGCTCACAAAGAGCTAGAGCCAATTCCCACTAGAGCCAGTGGAAAAGTTTTCATTGAGTTCAGTGGGTTTGGTATCTGGCAGCCTTTGATACGAATAAAAGAAAATCGAAATTCGTGACAGGACATGTTAAGAGAAATAAAAGAAACCTAGCAGAATACTTTTTTCTCTCTGAAAAAAACCAAATGTACACAATTACCAAGTTTCACCCTCCTCCCCCCAGCATAATGGTGCAGTCTTTAGATATCTTCCAGCCTGTCCACAGGGAGCCTGAGGCCAGGATATAATGACTGCTCTTTGAGGGGGTTCACACCTGCCAGCCAGGTTGCAAAGTTAGAGTTGTGTTTTTTTTCCAAGGAGTTTAATTTAGGCTTAGTACAGTAATTTTTCCAGTATTTTTTGTAATTCAGAGCAATGTGTGTTTCACTGCCATACACTTCCGTTTATCTGGACAAGCTTGAAAGCACTGGCTCTGTAGCAGTAGAGTCAGGGCAAATAGAAACTCACATTCTGTCAGCCTAGTGGCTGTTTGTGTGAAACGTGGTGTTTTTCTTGTATTGCTACAAGGAACTCTCACAAAATGAATTCCTGACAGTTATCTTTTTTGAGTCATTAAAGTGAAGTGTGTACTTTTTTCAGCATTTAATTTATTTAAGATTTTGTATATTTAGATTTGTATAATATATCTAACAAGTAAAATCTCTGCTGACCTGGGATTTCCCATTGCTAAACACAACTGACCTGTTGCTATAACAGGACTTTAATAAACTATCTATAAACTAGTTTGAATTCATGAGTTCTCTTGCAGTTACGAAACACAACAGACTTTTTAAACTGAAGCGTGTAAAAATATTTTATGAGTAAAATGCAAGTTTTCCAGCTGAACCTGTTAAACTGGGGATGTAAAATTTTTATTTTTTTTAATTATATAAAATCCTCACCCCAATACGTACCTATATGTGCATTAAGACTCCAGGAAAACATACCTTGTAACTTGCTTCTGCTAACAAATGTTTTACTGCCTCAAGAGCATCAATCAGTTGGATTTTTATTTTCCTCACCTGGCCACTTGAGTTTTGTGACAGTCGTGTTCATTTTCTTTGTCCCAGCCAGCAGAGAGAGGTGGAAAGGCTGCTTGGGTTGCAGGCTGGGTGGAAGGGGCTAGAGCTGACACAAGACTCTCCTGAAGGTACACTTTGCCTTGTGTATAGTTTTGTGTCCTAAAGTCGCTTCCCAAACAACAAAGGGAACGCGATGGAGTGAGACACACAAACTGGAGCAATGTGGTTTCTTGCTGAAGCAGCTGAACCCTGCACTGGTTTGAACCCAGGTAGCTCATTCCCAAACCATCTGCCATGCTAACGGAGGGAAGAACTCTGTCAAGCTTGTCCTTTCACATACAGCTCTAACCTGTGAGCTCTGCCACCTCTGCTGGAGAATTCACCACCCTCCGCTTGTCTCCTCTTGCTGGAGTTGATGACCAAGGCGGCTGAACGTGTGCCTTGTGTTTCCTCCCAGTCTTATGTAGATGGCTGGCTGTAAATATCTGTGATGGCACTTAGAGACCAGGTATTGAACTGTGGGAGCGAAGCATTAGGGTGCATCTAAATCCCTTACTGACAAAGCCCCATGGTGGCTCCTTTCTGAGGAGTGTTCCTATAGGGACTTGTTTCATCAAAGTGTATTTTGGGAGACTCTGAAAAGCCCGAGTACAACTGGGAGGCAGTAATACAAATAGGTGGTGAAACACATCAGGTGTCTTTACTGCTCTGCTGCTGCCATCGTTTAGGTTGATGTGGTTCAGATGCCATCAGGATCTAATTTTACAGAAGTTGGGTTTGCCTCAGATAGTATTTATCATGTGTGAAAAGTGTAATGCACCTCACATAACTGTTCCACCTGCTCCAGAAGGGCTGGGGGCAGTGCACGCTGCTTTGCCTTTCAGTAGTGTATTCACGAGGCCTCCGTTCTGTGCCTCTAGTGATTAATTCAAATGAAATGCTTGTGGCCTGATGTAGCATCTTGTTCTTCTGGTTTCAACCGTGTTCTTAGAGGGGAGAGGTCTATGTAAAGTTTGTCCATTCTTTAGTACAGTTTCAGTTCCCTGACTTGAAGTGCTAGTTTGTGAAATGCTTTCCAAGGCATTAAACTTTAAAAATATATCGTAACTAGTTTCACAGCTCCTTACTAAGTGGTGAAGTGCTGGAACACATCTAATTAGTTCTGCTATTGAAAGGAATGCCATGATTTAGGGCAGTATCTCTTAATTGTATTCAAACAAAGTCTTGTGAAGATGCAGAGCTAGTGGCAACAAAAGTCTGCAATTAAGACAGGGTTTGTTGCCTGAAATACAAGATAATTGTCCAGGCAAGGTCATTGGAATAAATTCAGAGGCTGTAGTTGCAAATTCTCTAGGTGTGAGGGGAATTCTCAGGAGTGTATTTATTATGTGGTGCAGACCGGTGTGCAGTTAGCTTCAGAGCTGAATGTTTTGTTCTGCAAACGTTCATGGCCTCATCTGGTTTATGGCTTGTTTTTTTTATCTTCCCCTCCTTACAGGCTCTTAGACCGGTGTAAAGCTGATGGGTGGGAGCAAAGGTAAAGAATGATGTAATGCAGCGGCAGCCAGAAAGCATCTTTTGTTTGAATTGTGAAATAAATGGCTACTCCATAGTCATCTCCCGATGAATCAGATGTGAGGGGCTGCTTTGTGGAGCGAACCCTTTGGAGCGGCACATCAACTGGAAGCAGGAGGAGACATTCAGCTGAAGAGCTCTTTCTGAAAATGGGTTTAACTTTTCTTTTGCCAGTCACTACCAGCATGACCTCATACACTTCTAGTACAATGGTGTGGCTAAGCCTTTGAGTACACAGCCATTACATCATCGCAGCAAATTAGAGAGGGAGGTGGTGAAAGAGGCTTTATTGTTGTCATGGCCGATGAGATGATCAGGACTCAACTCATTGTCGCCGAGAAGTTGGTGGCTTTGCTGGAGAGCGGTACAGAAAAATTGCTGCTGATTGATAGCCGCCCCTTTGTGGAATACAATACGTCCCACATCTTGGATGCCATCAACATCAACTGCTCCAAGCTCATGAAGCGGAGGCTGCAGCAGGACAAAGTTTTGATTACGGAGCTCATTCAGCATTCAGCAAAACACAAGGTAGGGGTCATTTTCCTGTCATTCCCCGCATTTGTTTAAAGGAGTGCCTGGAAAGCAACTTGTAGTAATTGTTCCTTAGGTAATTAATTTTAAAGAAACAAAACGGGGGGACTGAGTTTTGCTGAGCTCTTACCTGATTTAGGAGGCTATTGGTTACTGTTAAGTTTATCTTTGAGATTCTTTATTGCCTGCTCTCCTCTAAGAGACAGATTCAATGGGAGGGATTTAGAAATTACTCAGGAAAAATGCTCCCAGGGTTCTTGTATGTCTTGCAAAGCACAGTTCCTTAAATGTATGTAATTAAGGCAGGAAACATTCTGATTCTAAACTTTGAAGGATTCTCTGGGATCCCTGGTGGTGGGGATTGCTCAGCAAGTGGTTGTACAGTTTGCAAAGAAACTGCAGCTCTGTCAATCCTGGCTCCTAATTGCTGTTTAAAATACTTTTTGTGTGAGTAGTTTGATTGATTTTTGATTGTTTGGGGTTTTTTGTTTGGTTTGGGTTTTTTGTTTTTGTTTTTTTATGTAGTGTTACGTTACATAAGGAAATAACCAAGCTGCTTAAACTCAGTGTGTATCTATGTGTGTTTTGTTTTTCAGTCCACTGGTGTTTGTTTCAAATGTTTTGGTTCCAGAAGCAATCTATTACATTCTTGCTTTGGCATGTTAAAAACTGAAGCCTTTTATTATTATTACTGCTACTATCTAAAGCATATTCTGTACATAATGATGTATAGATTGCTAAAATATGTATGGTTTTAGGCAGTTTAAGGTCTCTTTACTGTTTATACACACAAAAAACCCCTAAACTCAGGAGCAGAAACTGAGGTAGGGCATTCTTTTAAAAAGCTCACTTTTTAAACCAACCAACCAACCTAGCTGATTGTAAAGCATTTTACAAGTGACATACCATTATCTAATGGTAGAAATTTACAGAGTATGCTTCAGCTTGGAGCAAATAATCAGTGTACAAACTTGCAAAGGAATTAAACCTGACGAGGCATATTAAGTCTAAAATAAAAACTCTTTTGTACAGCTATGTAAGAAATCTACCTATCTGAATTGCAGCACAACAAATAGGTGGGAACCCTGGTGCAGGTGATAATGTGGTGCTTTTAACCATCTTCTTCCTTCCCATCTAATTCTGAATTGTTTGTGTTTCAGGTTGAAATTGATTGCAAGCAGGAAGTGGTGGTGTATGACCAAAGCTCTAAAGATGTGACCTCTCTCTCATCTGATTGTTTTCTTACTGTGCTCCTGGGCAAACTGGAGAAGAACTTCAGCTCCGTGTATCTGCTTTCAGGTATGATGTACCAATAAAAACACCAAAACACTTGAAAAAGAAGGGAAATACTGTCACTACAACTGGTGTGAACGCAGTTTTGCAACAGTGCTGGTATAAACTTCAGTTAGAGCACAGCTTTCTCTGTAGTTCTTCATGCATATAGTGACACTCATAATGCATATAATGCTTAGCAATTGCATCTCACAGGGGATATATTACACCATTAGTGCTCTGTAAATGGAAACGGATTGATACACAGTTTTTTTAGCTGTGTGTGTCTGCTCTTTTAGGGTCAAAAATAGTAAAAGAAATGTGCTTCCCTGGTCTTCTAAGTATTGTATGTGCTAGAAGGAAAGTCTCTTCCTCGCATCCACAGAATTTCAAGTCCTTGTAATGCAGGATTTGTTGGTGTTAATGTGTGCATATGTTGTTGTTTCTGTCATGGAATAGTAGACCCAGTATTCACAAGAAGAAACAAGGAGGTGCGTGAAGTAGATCCAGAGCTGAAAGAAAAGGGGAGGACAAATACAAGTAGGAAATTCACTGCAGTTATGACTTGATCGGGGATCTAATGAAGTGTGTACGTAGTTTTTGAAAGGTTAGAAATAGAGTCAGAGGCTGAATAATGACAAGGAAAAGGGAATGAACTCCAGGGAGATGCTTCCTCTTAGGAAGAAGGTTTCACTGAGGTTTGTAGTGACTTCAGATGAAAGTGATGGGGAGGTGCTTGTGTTATTAAGAGAACTTCCCCAAACTATTTTAAAATTGCATACAGAGAAATCAAATAATTTCTGTGCTTGGATGAGTGCATTTGGTGTTCGTGTGATATGCACTTACAGAAATTTAAATAGGATTTTGCTTTAGCTATGATTGGTGCTTCTGTTTTCTTTGCTCTCTTGGTAAGAATTACACCTGTTGGCTCTGGACTGCATTGTTAGATTAGGTGACTCTTCTTCCATATGGGTCACTAAGTAAATGTCTGGTGTCTAAGCGTAGTAAATGCTTAATATAAGAGCACTGAAATACATGATTAATACTCCCTTAAATTTAAAACTGTTATTTAAAAAATAGGCCAGTCTAGAAGCTGTTTGTGTCCTTTAAGAAATTCTTTTATTGTTTGAATGCCCAACTCTGCTCCATCTGTCCTGAGGTTTTTTTGATAACCAGAAGCATATTACAGCTCTGTGCAGCCATACAGAGTATTCACAGCATAATTTCCGTGATAGAAAGAGACAACAACTCTAATAACTCAGACCTCATGGCAGGGAGGAGTTGGGGGGGATCATTAATAAGGCCAAGCAGAGGAGAGTATCACAAACTTCTCTTCTTCTACTGTCCCTCTATAGATCAGTTGTGTCAGCCGTGTATTTGATCTTCTTTTTCCTCTGCTAGACCCTGTGCAGGTGGTGTTCAGAGCACCTCCATCCTCAGACCTACCTGCAGCTCCTGTAGGAACAGACAGTGTCAGGAAGGGAGAGTTCCCCAGCTCCCCAGTGCCCAGTCTGGGCAAACACCAGTTACGTGTATTGTAATGATACTATGAGAGATTGTTTTATTTCTAGCACGTGGCAGCTGTCTGCTCAAACTGAAAATGCAGCTTGAACCACATGCAAGATACTAGTGCACATTAACGAGCTGAGGTGAACTTAGGCACATGCAGCTGGTAAAGATTAGTGTTAGATGGGGAGAAAGGGAACCTAATGTGTTAAAACCCTTCTTATAGAAAGAAGGATTTTTGTTTTAGTGTGTTAAATACAATTAGCAAAGATTAGATTTGGTAATTTAATCTTCCTTTTGGTTAGCTAGTGATGGGGATATTTATGAATGCAGAAACAGCTGATGGCTTTAAAAGCAGTGGTAGAGGATAAGAACAAAAGGGAAGGGTAAGGAAAGTCTTTACTACTGATCTGTTACAGGTAAGCACTTATTTCAGGAAATATACCCAGCTATGGTGAATTGGTAGTAAAGTAATGAATGTCAATTCTATTCCTTCAGCTCTCTAGTGTTTCCTTCTTCTATAATGACTCTGCTCCAATTTTAATCCTTAGATAAGAAAATACCTCCCACAGTCCTGTTGTTTTATTACATCTGTTAAAAGCTAGCCACTCAACAAACACACACAAGAAACCTCTGGGATGTGAGTGAAAGAAGGTGCTAGATTCAGTCTTACAGAAAGTTCCTTGGAGGTTTTTGATACGTGGCACTGGGAACCTAGATAAGATGTATTGTCTCGGCAAGCTGATGACGAACTCTCATAAACATTTATGGCCTGTAATGAGAGCAGGGGTCAGCACACCATGAAGAAAGAAAAACCTTTGGACTTGAGTTTTCCCTGTGACACTCAATCGGGTTTATTTAAAATAGTGACCTTAAATAAACATATTGGGGTAGGAAAATATTTTTTTGTTGGGATAGAATAAGGAGCAATTAACAAATATCTGAAATTCCTGCATCTGCTCTTCCTGCCTCCCCCCATTACTGAGCACTCAGTGAGGTGGTTTTTTATTTAGGTTGTGCATAAAGGTATGCTCTACCCTGGAGGTTGTTTTTCATTGAACCAGCTAATGTAAGGACCTCAAAGGAACCCTTACCAATTAGTTTAAGCTCTTGATCTAACCTCATAAAAATATTTATAATCTGGTGGGGAATGTTCTCAGGAATTTAAATATTTGTTTTGGTTCTTAATTTTAACAGTGTGCAAAATGCTGAGATGTGGGTACTGAAGGCTTAACCCTCCTCCCATCATTGCATTCACTCTGCTGAGTTAAATGAGATTTGAACACGGGGATGTGACTTGATTCCTTCTCTTCCCATATTTTGGGAACTGAGTTTAATTTCACTGAGTCCTTGTTACTGTATTTTTGTGATGTTTCTGCTTGCTCTGTAGGAACAGTTAAGAGAGACTACCAAGTCTTGCTTAAATTAGCATTAGTAAGATGGTAAATTACAAGAGTCTTGCTTAAATTCTGTTCCACTGTGCCAATGGAAATCATTCACGTTCTACTTCCCCAAAATGCTTGCTCTTCCCTACTCTCTTAATCTGGTTTACTCCTACTTGTGCAAGCACAGATGTCTTAATGTTGGTCGCCTTTCAAATGTTGCCTGTGAATTAGATGAAGCACAGCTTTATATTTTGTGTTGTGTTTTTGTTTAATTTTTCTGTACAGAAGACTCATGCTAAACAGAAGGATTTCTGAAAAACCAGCAATGCCTACCTTTCTGTATTTCCAACCTGACCTTAAAAATGGTAATAGCCTGACACAGAAACACTGTGCTGGCTCTGAACTGAAACCAAGAGCAAGAATCCTTGTACTCGGGTGGATGTGGAACAGTGGTAAACATCCAAAAAGGACTAGCTAAACTTCAGAGTACTGTAATGCAGCATCATAGAAACAGTGTCACTGAAGTCTTTAACAATTTCCTAGTGCTGCAAGACCAGATGACACTTCACCAGCAAACCACGAAGGATGTATTTTTCTCAGTCACTGAATTGCCACTTAGATTTGCTGTACGTCAGTATTTGATGCCACTCAGAACAGCCAATATGGAAAACTTGTATAATGTACCAGGTTATAAAGTGTACGGGCAGAAGGGGAGTTAAATATACCAGAAGTCTTCTGTGAGCTTCCAGAATTGGCTGCACTGTTTTACCCTTCAGTGCCTGTACACCGAGTTATAGCTCTGTGTGTGACTGTGCTCCTTTGGAGCAATGCCTCCCATTAAACAGCATCCACCTGATCTGTAGGTGTAGTCAGGGTTCTGCATAGAAAGTTGTATACTCTACTGCTTCAGGGTTGCAGACAGAGCTGCCATCCTTCAACAGGTGAAGTAAAGATTACTGGGAAAGAATGGCTGGTCTCATGCTCAGGTCAGGTGAGATCTGTCTCCAAAAGGGGTCCATGAACTTCTACGTGCTACTTACCACACAGGTTGTCTGTATGATTCAGAGAATTACGAGTAGAGAACTACAGATTTTCTAGGTGCCTGGCATGAAGCCCACATCTGACTTGCAGAACCACTGAACATTGAGCCAGGGAGCTGTGTGTGTCCCTTCCAAAACAGTGGTTGGCCTGTGGGTACAGTCACCATGTAAGAGTTGTGTTGACAGGCAACCAGGGCCCATAAGGTGAATTGCCGACTAATCTCACCTACCCTTCTGCTATAAAAAACGTCAGTAGTAATGAGATTTAATGGATTTTGCTTTCACAAGCTTCTGATAAGCTCCTACAGAGCACAAAGCTACTGTAATAAACAGAAAAACATAAATCATTGACTTTGTTCGGTGACGAATGCAGGTGATATACACAGTGGATGGTGAACGAAGTCATAAGCTGAGTATGTAAAGAAACAGCAAACAGAATGAGTTCAGTGAGATAGGGCAGAGTTCCTGGAAACAAGATAGTGAGTGATTAGCCAGGGACTGCTTCAAAAGGTATGTTTTTGCTGGAACTTCCCAAATCATTGTCTCCCCCTGACGCATCCCTCACCTAGCAAAGAGTGTGTACGAAATGGAAGACTTGCACTGGAGGATGCAAGAAGACAACGAGGCAGGAACTCTTAACTCTTCTACAGTCTTGTTTATACAGGCATTTCTCTTAAAAAGATTTGAAATTGGAAGCCTATTTAAAGGAATGTTAGTATAAAATTGCTGGTATCTCTAGGGTGCGTATGCCATTGTGTTATCTCTACTTGCCTGAAGCAAAGCTGAATGGAACAAAAGCCCAGTGCTCTCTCCCCTCTTTGTCACCAGAAAAACTGTGTCTCATGGCAGAGGAGCAGATGATCTTAAGAATAGCCATTTCTACCTCCTGAAATGGCTAGGGCTGTCAGACTAAGCTTTCTTCCGTGCTTCTGCAATACCACATGCCAAGTAGGAATCACAGAATCACAGAATTCTAGGGTTGGAAGGGACCTCGAAGGATCATCTAGTCCAACCCCCCTGCCAGAGCAGGGTCACCTAGAGTACATCACACAGGAACGCATCCAGGCAGGTTTTGAATGTCTCCAGCCAAGGAGACTCCACAACCTCTCTGGGCAGCCTGTTCCAGTGCTCTGTCACTCGCACAGTGAAAAAGTTTTCCCTGATATTCACATGGAACCTCCTGTGCTCCAGTTTGCATCCATTGCCCCTTGTCCTATCATTGGACGTCACTGTAAAAAGCTTGGCTCCATCGTCCTGACCTTCACCCTTTACATATTTGTAAACATGGATGAGGTCACCCCTCAGTCTCCTTTTCTCCAAGCTAAAGAGACCCAGCTCCCTCAGCCTTTCCTCATAAGGGAGATGTTCCACTCCCTTAATCATCTTAGTGGCTCTGCGCTGGACTCTCTCAAGCAGTTCCATGTCCTTCTTGAACTGTGGGGCCCAGAACTGGACACAATACTCCAGATGTGGCCTCACCAAGGCAGAATAGAGGGGGAGGAGAACCTCTCTTGACCTACTAACCACCCCCCTTCTAATGCACCCCAGGATGCCATTGGCCTTCTTGGCCACAAGGGCACATTGCTGGCTCATGGTCATCCTCCTGTCCACCAGGACCCCCAGGTCCCTTTCTCCTACACTGCTCTCCAGCAGGTCAGCCCCCAGCCTGTACTGGTGCATGGGGTTGTTCTTCCCCAGATGCAAAACTCTGCACTTGCTCTTGTTGAATTTCATTAAGTTTCTCCCCGCCCAACTCTCCAGCCTATCAAGGTCTCGTTGAATGGCAGCACAACCTTCTGGTGTGTCAGCCACTCCTCCCAGCTTAGTGTCATCAGCAAACTTGCTGAGGATACATTCTGTACCCTCATCCAGGTCGTTGATGAAGATATTGAACAACACCGGTCCCAGTACCGACCCCTGAGGCACTCCACTAGTTACTGACCTCCAACTAGATTCTGTCCCATTGACTACAACTCTATGACTTCTTCCCTTTAACCAGTTCTTGATCCA
Organism: Aegotheles bennettii; assembly: GCA_013398125.1. NCBI lineage: Eukaryota > Metazoa > Chordata > Aves > Caprimulgiformes > Aegothelidae > Aegotheles > Aegotheles bennettii. The sequence goes on from VZRW01000202.1 coordinate 274,087, forward strand.
CCTGTAAGGAGGGTACCCAGTGTGGACTGAAAGGTGGCATGAGGTAGCTGTGGTTCCTGCTGTCTGATAAATTCCTGTCTAACACCCTGACACCTTTTAAGGTTTGAATTCTGGGCTTAAAAACTGTCGGTTGTGGCCAACTGAAGTTCTGAGTGTTCATTTTAAGTCTTTGTAAAGAGCCTCCAGGAGAAAAGCACACCTTAAAACAGTGGTCATCGATTAAAATAATCGAGATACCTGCAAGTTGAAGTAATCATGGTGAGAATGAAGTGTTAAATATCCCGGCAGTGCTTGGAGAAGGAAGGATAGTTGCACAATGATGCTGGCTTTGCTCATGCTCTGCCTGGTTGATGCCATTAGAAGCAAGTCTCTAAAGAAGGAGGTGACTTGCTGAGGGAGTGCAGTATTCCCTAAGTGGTCCCGTAACCCATGGAGTACAGCCAGTGTCGATGAGGAGGAGGTGAGAGCTAGAGAGGAGCTTAGCTCCAAATCACCCACTTCAAAAGTCTCCCTCTCCAACAATTTTTAACGAGAGCGTAGAAAAACTGGTACCCTTGGCTACTGCTGGTCCTCTGTGAGTAGCCTCCCACCCTTTGTACTTACAGCACAGCTCTGAGTGTTGGTTTAGTGCTGTGATTGCTTCAAGCACTTGAGGAATGGGAGTAGGGTTTATTACTTTCATATGTGTATCCACTTGCTGTCTTTTGAGAGAGAGCAAAGTTTGACTGGTGTGGAGCTCTCATAACATTTCTCCAACCCAAGAATAACTTGTTAAGTTTGCTTTTGTTTTGGATACCTCTGGGTTCTTGTGAAACTTAATTGACTGAAATTACGATGAAGGTTTTTTGTTGGGTTTTGGTTTTTTGTTGTTTTTTTTTTCCCTTTGAAGGCAGAAAGGGCAAGTGTCCGATAAGCTCTCTTTACTTGTCGCTAGTCTGGCTTTTCCATATGCCACTTGGGTGGCAGGGGGAGCTTGACCCCATTCCCACCCCCCACCCCCCAAGCCTTGTTTGCTTAACCTGCCTATTAACCTTGTCTTACCCAAGGTAGAAACCCTCCAGGGCGAAGAACTTCCCTTGCTACTGTGCTTGTAAAACACCTGGCGTAATGGGGCCACCGTAATAAAAACAGCCCTTGCTTTCCCAAACCTTTGAGTCCGGAGGAAGGGCTCCCAGTGGCTGACGAGGGGGGCCGGGGAGCGGAGGGCAGCATTCCCAAGGGGCTCTCCAGCCTGGCTTATGCAGTGGAAAATGACAAGCATCCCTGTGGAGCAGAGCTGGAAGGCGTGAATTGTAATGGCCTGTGGAGGTCTGCAGCTCGTTTAGACAGAGTGGAAACATTGTAGATTCATAAAACTTGTGAGTCAGAAAGTTTACAACTTTCCTTCCTTAAGGCAAGGGGAACATCTATACTGCAGCTTTTAGATAAACACTGTAATGTTTGATGGGAATGCGACTGTGAAAGTGCTGTTTAGTCACAGCATTAAGGGCCTCTGGTCCCATTTGGGGCAGAGTGAATGTTAAAGTTAGTTTTGTATATTTTGTCTTTGCTGTAGTGATTTTAAATTTTATTATTTTTTTAGCATAGCTCTCGGTAATGTTGTGTTACACGCCTAGCACTAACCAGTATTTACAGTAACAAATTCTAAATTGCTATTAGGGGGGCAAAAAAAAGAAACATGAATGTACTCCATTGCATACCTTTGGTGAATATAGTAGTAAGGCTTACTTAAAATTACAGGGTCTAAAAACTATGTTGTAGAGGGAGTTGCAAATTTTCCTGCTTTTTAATTCTTTTCCATTAAGAAGGGATGCCAATATAGTAGTTATTTAGTATATGGCTATATAAAATTATGAATAATTAGTGCTCTTAATGAAGAGGCAAATGATGGATTTAACGAAGGTGGTGGAATCGTCTGCCAAATCCATAAGCTTCAAAGTCTCCTTGCAATGCTTCCCTAGTGCATGCATGTGGCCTTTGTTTTTTGGCTCATCGCTTGGGTCATAAAGCTTTTCCACTCCCTGCTTTAAAATAATTGTGTTTGACACTGAGTTACCACTGATGAACTGGCAGACAACTGGGTCTTGTGGGAAAACGTGCTTCTAGTCTGCTTTCAAGAATTCATTGAAGAAAGCTAATTCCTCCCCTTGGCCTTTTCTGAATGGTCAGAATCCAAAAGGGAGGTAGAAAAGAAGCATCTGATTTGAATGGCACTTAAGAGAAATGCCAAAGTTTGCTCTCTTACCAGTGTACGTTGTCCTGGGGCTTTTCCAGCAGACTCCATGACCTGTGAAATCCAGACACATTCACTGTCTCTTATTTCCCCATCAGGAGCACGAGACGGGATCTTTCTGTGCATCCTGTGTGAAACACGCAGAGCTTCAGGGATGTTGTATAAAACACTTTGCAGGCTTTTCTTAGCCTCGAGTTTTAGGGAAGCTGAGCTTATAGGAGTTGTCTGTCTCTGCTGTCACCCACAGAAGATGTTTAAGCTTGTTGGTCAGCTGCAGCAAGGTTTGATGAAAGGAGTAATTAAATGAAAAAAAATAATGGAAATTCTTGTAAGCTTTATGGAAGCAAGCAGGGGTGGAAGGCAGAGCCTAAAATTGGTATCTCACTCTGAAAAGTAATTTCAGGTTGAGCTGAGCTGATTGTGAATTTGCTGGTGTGAATTTGCTCCTAAGCTGCTCTTCTGGTCTTTGCAATTGGTCTCCATTAGTTGGAGAAGGTGGCCAGGATCCTTGTCTCGGTTACCAACCTCTTCTCCTGCTGAACCTCTTCTCCCCTCCTCCTTGACTTTGCTGCCAGGCTCAGGGCATGGGGTTCTCTTTTAAGCTTTAGCTTACAGAAAACACATGAAGTGATGTGAAGACCTATTTTCTCATTTCTTTCATTTCAAGTTATGTTTCATGGCTGCTTTTATAAAGAATAAGTAAGAAATCTTCCCAGAACAGATGCAGTGTAAGCTTGTCGATTACATTCGTTACTGTTAGGATTTGGGTATGTGTGGAGCTCTCCTTTTGTAGGAGTTATCTCAGTATTTGGACGTTACACTAGAACAAGCAAGCTAAGCTTATTGGGAGGTCCCCTGTTTTCATGTTTCCCTGTCACAGCAGTGTTGTGGGCACATCAGCTGTTGCACTTTACTTTCACACCCAACATTAATCTGCTTTATCTCTGATGTATAGTCAGGTCTCTGTTCCTCTCTGTGCTTTGTCAGTATGCACTTGCCTCATTAGCAAGAGCAGCTATCTCTAGATGATTAAGGGTAAAACTACTGGTGTAGATCTCTGCAAACACTTGACGATGGCACGGAATTACAATCGGCTGTTTCAAGGGTAATTTTTAAAGCAGCTTGAAAGAGCTGCTTGGGTTGCCTCTTGATTGATTTTTCTGTACATTAGAAATACGTGCAGGTTGAGACAAAGGATGAGTGTGTGAGTGAATATCTTTGCTATATTCAACGTGCTTGCAAGGGAAAAAGATGTGTGGATGGGGGAGATGCCACTGAAGCCAGCCTGTTTGGCTAAGGTAACCAAGGTAACTACAACCAGCCAGCAACCCAGTTACCGTAGTATGTCATGAGAGCATTGGAGAGCTGCTCAAGGTGAACTTTGAAAGCTGGTAGGAGAAGAACAAGGCATTCTCCTCTCTTTATAGCACCCTACAGTAAAGAAAGTTATTTGACGGAGGTCAGGGGCAGGAGAGCAAAAGGGGTACTGGGCTGGTGGATGGGGGAGGTGTGCAGGGTAGGTGTTGATCTGCTCAATAACAGATGAAATTTCGCCGGACCAGCCGTGACATCCTAAAGCAGAAGCTGAGTAGCCTGTGCTTGTGGGAGGAAGAGCTGTGCTGATGTGAATGAAGAACAGCGGTGGCATTTTGGAAACTGAACTTTTAGTGGATTGGTGTTTCTGCTTAACTCTTTTGCTCTTCCCCAGGCCAAATCTGTCTCACAAGTACTTGATCTTCTATAAGCAGAGAAAAAATATTTTAGTTTTTAATTCAGAATTAGTCTGTTTCCTGTGAGATTGTCTTGTCTGATTTTGATTGGTTACATCTCTGAGTGGTTTGACCCATTTGAAGGAAATATAAAGACAGGGAGGAGGAAGAGGAACCAGCATAACGCGGAATGAACATGGGAAACATCTACCAAATGCCCTTATGTCCCGTTATGGTGTCATTTAATCATAATGGTTTTATTGAGTATTGGGTAAAGCCGGTAAAATGTTACCTGCACTTCACAACTCTGTATTAAGTGCTCACATCAGGACCTTAGGGCTTAACTGATCTTTCACTTGTACACCTCCGTGCTGGTTTACAGAGCTACTGTCTCTGCAACTTCGGCTTGTCAGCTGGCAGCACGCTGGAATGCTCCTGGTCAGTTTCCACATAACATAACAAAAATGAGCTGATGTAAATGCTTGTGGTTCCCAGTAGTTATTCCTCTGTACTAATTTAGGGTTTGTCTCTGATGGTAGTTAAAGTAAATAGTTGTAAGAATCTGGATGGATTCCATTGCCTTAATGAGAGGTGGCTCTTCACAGATCAGTAACATTTCACTGGCTATCACTTATTGTCACCTGATCGCATCTTCATTCCCTCTCCTCTTCCTGCTGCTGGCAAAGTTAGTTGGGAGTTTTATTTATACGAGGATTTATGCAATGAATCTGTAAGAAAGAATAACTTTTCCTGTGGAAGTTTCCTGAAACGTTTTCATCCCTCCTGGGTTTGGCCCTGTTTTGTTTCCTGAGTTGGCTGAGAAGGGAGCTGAAACTTTTGATACTGAGATTCCTTTACCCATCATACCTTTACAGTCATAATCGTAGCTAGGAAATGGCAGTGTCTTGATCAAAGGGAAGTCTGTACTCACCACTGCAGAACCATAGCAACAGGGTAATTGAGTAGGTTACTGGATCTTGCCAAATTTCTGCTAATGGCCGTGGAGGCTTGTGAGCAAGAAATGCAGGCTGTGCTGTAAAGACCTAGGAGGTGTTGGGTTGCCTGCCACACACATGAGGGCTTAGGCTGCAAAACCACCGGCAGCTTCTGGCACCTTAACGTGGCTTCTTAGAAACCGTTGTGTGTTGCAGCCACAAGAAGGGAGCAGAACAAGTCAGTGCTGGAATGTGGTATGGTATTGCTGGTCCTTCAATGTGCTGCAGCCAGGGGATGCTTGCCACTCAGCTAAAACTGAAATAATTTCACTAGTCTGTTAATTTTTAACCTAAGCAAGAGCTCAGTTATCTTGGGGCAGTTACTGAGCTTTGCAATCTTCTGATGGATCATCTAAAATTAGAGCAGAATTTAATTAATTGATTTTTGACTCAGAAACATAAAGAACAACCAGCTGAACATCTTAGTTTGCCACTGCTACTTTGGTATCTTTTGCTTTCATGTTGGAAAAATGTATGAGATGATAGGCTGAAATCACTTCTGTCTCATATTGCTTTAATTTCTCCCATAATGATGGATGTCATCATTCCCAAAGACTTTTCCTTTCAAGCTTGGTTAGGGCCCATTATGCAAGTAAGACAGACTTCAGTACTGTTAACTTCTTGCTACCAGCAGAAGGATACAATGCCTTACATGTGTGCAGTCATGACAGAAGCGGCTGCCTATTTAAAACTGAAGAAGGAGATGCATTGTGCTCCTTATCTTGCTTGACCATCAAGGTTTTCAGCTGTAATGGAACTATTGCATGAGTGGTGATGGAAGAATCTTCCATTCAATTCATTGATATTAGAAAAAGTAGAGTGAAAAACTTCAAAAGCCTCCCGGGAGGGAGAGGATCTTTTTAAACACAAGCAAAATTTTATAGATAAACGTATAATACGTGAACACTACTCCATTCCTCCTTCCTCTGTCCATAACGTTCAAATGGGCAAGAAGTGGTTTCATCCTGTTGGATATCAAGAGAGCTGTTTCAGCTCAACTTCACCATCAAGAGTACAGAAAACCTCTATGGTTCACATGCTATTTAGGAGTGAATATTTTGGAGTTATTTGGCAGTCATCTATTTCCAGGGCCAGTTACATTTATCATAGACTTCAGTGAAACTTTATTAACCCAGTAGCTCTGTTAATTTTTTTCCTCAAAGTTTCAACACGCTCTTGTGATTGATTCATTATTTGCAGAGGCTGGAGTAGTGGTGGGAGAAAGGGTGTTACTTTGAAACTAGCTCCAGAAGAAAAGTGTATTTTCTCTTCTTTAAACAGACTGCACAGTGCTGCCAATAGCCCTATCCCAGCTGAGGTAGGTAAGGAGATTTAAAGATGGTATCTCCCTTCATGCAAACATCACCCTCAAATTATGGAATTTGAAACTAAACCAGTCCCATCTTTCTTTTAAGGCTCATTCTGCATTTCCACCTGTACACTAAATTCATTTTCTAAATGTTTAAAGTTTGTTTTTGAGGATGGGCTGCTTCATTTACAGGAGAAGTGTACGGGTAGCTGAAGTGCTTAAAGCACTTTTCTCCTAAGAGGCTCCTCATGTAGACTGTGCGTAGACTTCAGCTTTGGGGACTCATGAGGGCCATAATCTGTGTTGGAAACAGACACACCTCTCTAAGTGCTTTTATTATTTTAATGTGTTTATCTATTTTAAAAAATATATATATTTTAGAAGTCAATGCAAGCAAATAGAGATGAGTGCAGTTCCTTAGAATTTAGGCTTGTGATGGCACAACAGCTCAGTGATCATATGCACGCATGACTGCTGTTGTTCCAGACTCATGATACAGTTTGTTGCACTAGAAGAAGTTGTTAGTCTAGCAGAATGCATACAAGAGTGTTTTGTTGGTATGAGTTTTGTTTGTGGATTTTTTTAAAGCATTTTTTCAACATACACTGATCTAGAAGGTGTTTTTCCTCTTGTGAGTGCCATAAATCAAAGCCATATTTGTTGAAAAGCTACTTTTTGAAATGATTATAGAAGATGACAGGGAAGATAGATTAATATTTGAAAGAAGTCATCAATATCATGCTTTTTCAAGTTAGTTCACTACTGATACAAATACCAGGTTAAAATAGATTCAAAGGAAAGGAGGGCTTACTTGGGAGCATGTGTATAGGTAATATAGTATCAGACTTAGCCGATTTGAGAGTTTTGTGGTTGTAATTCGTGTTGTAAAGATAATGAAGCAACATGCTACTAGGAAAGTGTGAGTAGCAGGAAGAAAGGTGACTTTGAAAGGATGACTGGCCCAGAGGAAGTGTTGAAGCATCTAATCTTGAATCACTTCAAGTTTGCCTTGACAAAACCCTAGAATAAAGATAAAAAATCGCTCCTTACACGTAGGATGACAGAGCATGGGTTCCACCTCCCAAAATCTCAGCTCTTTTGCATGTTAGCTTCTTGCTGAATTCCTTGTTGCAGTGTTTATACAGAAGTGAGACCAATCCATAGGGAGTTGGGGAAATTATTATTTTATTTTTTTTTAACTTTGCCCATGTAGTCTTTTATAGTGAAAGCACAGATGTGAACTCTTCTCTGTGCTTCTGCTGCGTCTTTGTCAGGAAGAAGAGTCACTTCTCCATTTCCAGCTGTGCAAGAGAGAGGCTCCAGAAAGCAGCCAACAAGCTTCCCAAGAAAATAAGAATGAGCAAATGAAACAAAAGATATTTAACATCCACTTCTTCCCCAGCCTCCCAAAGAACTGCACCATATCTTACATTAAATTTAATCTGAGGGACATGTGATGCTTAAAAATTCAAGGTTTCCCATAACAGAGGGAAAACATGCTGTACACTAAGAGGATGTGGCAAATGAGAGAATGAGTTGTTTTGCCAACTCCTTCTGTCATTTGATTGATACATGGAACAAGCAGCATCTGTGCCACTGAACGGGCAGTTGTAAAGCAAGGAGGAAACCCAGCTGATAGGAATAGAAAATGTCAGAGCCAAAAGTTGGCTGTGTCCCTGGCCTATGTCCTTGAGTTCAGGGGTACGGCTCTGTGGTGGGCACTACCTTAGGTTAGCAACATCCCCCTGCCCTTCCCATCCAACCTCAACCACATGTTCTCATGATAAGCATTGTCATAGTTATCTAAAATAAATTCACTAACAAAATAGAATATTTTATTTTTAATTCATGAGACTGAACAGGAATCGTTGTTCATAAGATTTTTGTTTTGAAAACTGCTTGCTGGCTTTTTGCTTATCAGATAAAACGGGCTGTTACACATGTGGCTGTTACCTTGGGTTTTTCTACATTTACTAAAGGTACAGACTTTAAAATCCAACAAGTAGGCATAATTCAGGCAATGGTAATGCAAGCCTTGACAAAACAGTACATTATCTTACTCCTGAATAATTCTAATTTGCGTCTTCAGACTGTAATAATAGTGAACATAGCATCTGGCAGATTGAGCACGTTAATACTCCACTTCCTTGCTGATAAAAAGGTGCCTTCTTCTGAATGGGTTATAATTACTCTCCCTTCACTTAAAATTCTGCTTGTCTCTGTGTTTTAATGTGAGGAAATAGCTGGGGACTTTCACTGTGGTTTGTGCCTTTCACCCCCACTGGTTGGCCGTTAAATGCTGAAGACGGTGAGGGAAAGCTGGTAACGTGCCCACCTGAGCAGCTGGCTCTGGTTCTTCTTCAGGCTGGTTTGTGAAGATCAAGTATGAGAATGAGCAGAACTTGGGGTTCAGCTAGGCTTGGGGAAAGCTAGCTAGCTTTTGTGAGAGCGTGGTTAGTCGAGGTATTAAGTTTGTGACTGGTGGTTTCTTTGGTTTTGTTTTCCAACTGTGAGTAAGGCCAGCTGGACCACACTTGGTAGCACAGATTTGTAACACAGCCCTTGTGATGGGAGGGAAGCCGGGAGCTGGGGTTGTTCAGTCTGGAGAAGAGGAGGCTCAGGGGGGACCTCCTCGCTCTCTACAACTCCCTGAAAGAAGGTTGGAGTGAGGTGGGGGTCGGTCTCTTCTGCCATGCCCATAGTGAAAGGACAAGAGGAAACGGCTTTAAATTGCAGCAGGGGAGATTCAGATTGGACATTAGGAAAAATTTTTTCACTGTGAGGGTGATTGGGTGTTGGAATAGGTTGCCCTGGAAGATGGTGGAGTCACAATCCCTGGAGGTGTTCAAGAGGCATCTGGATGTGGCACTGGGTGATGTGGTTTAGTGGTGATGTAGGTAGGGGTTGGACTGGATGATCTTGAAGGTCTCTTCCAGCCTCAATGATTCTGTGATTCTAAGCAGCTGAACAAGAAAAAGAAATGGAGCTTGAGCTGCACTGTATGTATTTGTGTCTAGGGCAGTCTCGGCCATGCTTCTTATTCCCTTTGTGGTCCGTAGCAGCTGTGCCCCTGCTGATGGCGGAACAGCCTAGGAGGTTTTTTGATGGCCACTGGGATCTTAAGTGGGTTTAAATGTGTTATCAGTCATTCCACTCTAGTTTTCCCAAGTGGTTTAATGCAGTGGTGGGAAATGGTAAAGAAAATGTTTTGGAGCCATGATATGGTTAAGGCCTAATAATTGATGCAGATGATGATCCAGCTAGCAGTAATGGGAGCAAAGAGACTTGTGGTGATGTGCTAGGGGAGTCCATGGCTGGGCAAAGTCTTCCCCTGTAGTCCGCCCTCTGCCTTGCCTCCCCCACTTGAGATGGAGAAGCCTTGGCTTGGTGCAGTTTTGAAAGATGAAAACTCTTCTAATGTTGGATGAAATATCTTACCACATACTGATGCTTTTACCAAATTGAGTAGGCATGACTTTTTCTTAATGAAGTATAATTGCAGACCTATTAGAGGAGAAGGAGGTGTTTATAAAGCAGCTTGCTGGGGCGGAGAGGAAAAGGTGTGCGCGCTTTTGGTGTGGTGGGTGTCATGGCTGGGTTTTTAAAGTCTTATTTGCATGTATTAAGAATGGGAAGAATTCCCATTAAGAATGGGAAGATGCATCAAAAAGTTCTGAGGAATGGAGAGAGAGAAATAAACGTTCCAGGCAGAGTGGGAATACGCAGCCAGGCCCTGCCTGCTGATGGGTGGTTCTGCAGTGATGGTACCTCTGGAAGAGGCACATGTACAGTTCCTCTGTTAAGGCTTTCCTGCTGCCCTTTAATGCCTCCCCACCTCCTGCAACAAATGATGCTTTCTGAGAATTGATATGGGCACCAATGCCTACAACACTGCATGTAAGTTAAATACATACTGTTCTTCTCACAGGTGGATTTGCCGGGTTCTCCAGCTCTTTCCCTGGTCTCTGTGAAGGAAAATCCACGCTCGTCCCTACTTGCATTTCTCAGCCGTGCCTACCTGTCTCCAACATTGGCCCAACCAGAATCCTGCCTCATCTCTACCTTGGGTGTCAGCGGGATGTCCTCAACAAGGTGAGTAGTCTGGGTGTCGTGTTGTTTACTTGGATGAGTACATAATTTCCATGTGTCTTCATCCATGCTTCTATCACACTGCGTCCATTACAGCTATAAACCATCTAAATTAGATGTAGATATAGCTGTCTGTGCATAAGCCATGGAAAGCTATGTGAGAACTAATGATATGCAGACCATATCATTAATCTACATGTCATGTAATATGAAACTTGGTCTCCTCTCTCCTTCATCTCAGAGAAGATGATGTGGTACCTTCCTCAGTAACCTATCAACCAACAGCAAATTACAAAACCTGCCGTTACAGCGGGTGAGGTAGTTTCCTGTGTACAGCTCTGACTGGTTTGTTTTGGCAAGTCTTGGATGTTAATATATTAATGGTTACAGTAGGACAAAGGAAGATTGTCTGGTTTTTAGTATTTCCTTCAAGTGCTGGAAAAATAGCACTTAAATACCATGAATTGTATAACAAGGGACTACAGCAAACAGATCTTTGTACACCTAATAAAATGCTCAGACCTGGACAATCAGTGAGTCATTTAAAATGAGTTTTTTTATGGTAGCACAGCACTAAGAAACTTTTACTATTTCTAAATACATGTGCATTTAATAATTTTTGTTCCTACAAAATAGCCCAGGGCATTTTGGTATTCTTAAAATAGCCAGCAAAGTCATCAAATAAAGCATTTGCAGGATAGTGGGCTATCAGATGTCTAAAGGAGCTTGTCCCAGACTGTTACAGATCTGTATTCCATGTATAGCCACGGATGTTTGCCTCCATGAGACCAACTCTTACTGCTTACAGTCTGCATCCTGGGTCCCTCCACAAGGGAATTCTCATTGCTTCTGCTGCATGTGCCCTCTTACCTCCCGTATTATCTGACAGACCTATTCATTAGTTGAATCTCCAACGGCCTTTCCTATGCTGGCATTAAATACATGGATGGGGGAGAGGAGAGGAGTGCTTCCCCCTGCCATATTGCTTTAATTATGTGCAAGGCTTGTGTGTATGTTTTTTTTACCCCTGTATAACGCTTAAGGCAGGAACTATGCTGGTAGTCCTGTAATTGGATCAGTTCACATACTTTGACCATTATCATAATTTTCCCTGTTTTTTTCTACGTTAAGTCCATCCCAGTCTGGCCACTACCAGGCTATTTTTGGATTTTTCACAATTGCGCAGGCAGAAAAACCTTTTGTATGGGGGACAGTCAGCAGTCACTGTATTTACTTAGTCCTTTAAAATCTTCCATGTCTTTACTGCCAGGTAGCAAGTCAGCAATTCGAACTCGATTCATTTATGATGGATGTCCAAGCTTATTACTTTTCCTACCACAAAAGTAATTTGTGGTCCCCAGACAAAAGACAGCAGGGACTAAGTAATTTAAAAAAAAAAAAAATGCCTTGCTTTAAACAGCAGGGTATTAGAAAGATGCTTTTATGCTGTTTGTTTCAATGTAAGAATGGCAAGTGCTGTCCCAGCTCACAGTGGGGGTGAGGGGGCAGCTTGTTCTCCTGCAGGGCCAGGGATGTGCTACTTGGTTGGGAACGTGACTGGAACTCCCGTGCTGTGGCTCTTAAGTGGTGAATAATCCCAGAGGGATGAAAGAGGCTGTTCCCTCTCCTTGCAGTAAATTGGTGCCCATGAGGAGGTGTTGGGCGCAGACAAGTGTGTCTGCCTCACCAGGAAAGGAATCTAAGTTGTTAAGAATTTCATTGTAGGGGTGGAGAAAGCTAAAACCACAACTACTGCTGGTGAGCCCCAAGTGTGGCAGAGCCGTCTAGAGGAACGCTTCAGATCTGGTGGTGGCTCTCTCACCTGTTAATCTACAAAGTTGGTATTATTTTGGCATGTGTCCATCAGACATCAGCTGCAGATACTTCAGAGTTAATGCAGAACCCCAGGACTGTGTCAGATTTGTACTGCCTCACATTCTGGGGGGTTACAATCAAGGGTCGCTGTATTTCACATTTTCTATGGAGGACCACAGAACTCGCATCAATCCACAGAAAGTTCACTAAGTTCTTACTGATTGGTGCCATCCTTGACAGCCCATCTTTTGGAATTTCTTCTATAGATGACTGAAATACTTCTTAGATTTCTTACCTGTCTAAGGACAAAACCACATCTTACAATTTTGGATCTGTTTGTTGCTTGTACCTTCATACTCTTACTCTGAAGAACTAGCAGGCAATGTGTTTTTCTGAGCACGTAACTTGTTTGCTGCACTGAAGTAGACCTTAGTGTCTTGGCAGCTTATCTTACCTCTTCAGTTTCAGCGATATCCAGTGGAAAATCTGAAATGGTTTCCATCTTTAATATCAGTACCTTTATTAACCCAAAGAAGCTGTGGGAACAAACTACGATTTCTGCCTCTTGGAATCCATTTGATCCTTTCCCAGCTATCGGCAACTCCCAGTTTCCTGGGTTCAGTCTGTTTCTGGATTCAATGCAAAGTTGGCAGTAGCTAGAGATCAGCACGCTTAAAATGTGATGGGCAGATCTCTGCTGCTCTCCCTGCCGCACACTTTGCTTCTGGGGAAGCCTGGATAATGCACAGGGATATCAGGAAGAGCAAGGAGGGTGACTCTTACTACATCGAGTGCCCAGAAATATCAATATGTGCTAAGAAAGCTAGGAAGTGAAGAACATTTGGAAGGGGAGGGTGAGAAACAAAAAACGGGGATAAGTAGCAATACAGCCAAGTTCTGGCTCTGTTACGGCAGTCCAGGAGCTGGTGAGTGGTTTTGTTTGCATACTCTGGTTTAATGGCCCTGCTGCTTTGTCGGTTACTGGCAACACGAAATCAACCTTCTGTTAAGATCAGAATAGTTTGGGCTTTTTTATTCAAGCTCAGATTTTTAAAAATAATTCTCTGAAAAATTCTAGTCAGATTCTCAAAACTGCACAAAGAACTCTTAATCTGCACTGCAGGTCGACTCAACAGCTTGAAGACGTGAATTTTTAGCATGTTTTATCAAGATGAGCTAATCTTTTCAGGATCTTCACAAGCTTATCTCTGAGTGCACAGGAAGGGCAGTACTTGTCTTGTTGCAGGACAATCTGTATTCGTGACCTTTTAAGACCACTAATGCTATTTACCATTAGTACCTCTGCTGATAACACTCTATTTGTGAAGGATATGGAAACAGGAATGCTTGGTTTGTGTCCTTTAGTAATATTAGTGATTACTTCAGGCTTAGGAGACTCTTCATATTTTTACTTTACAGATTTCTTTCGAAATTATTAATTCTGAAAATGTTCATATTTATTTTTGTGCAGGGTTGACTGAACACTAAAAATGTTCTTCATAAAAGTTCTAACAACAAAGCTCATTTAACTTTTTGGGTCTCAGTGTGATATATTGGTGGTTATCTCTGGGATATGTTGGTGGCATTGCAAGAGGGTGCTTGCTTTTGCAGATCTTTATTGCACTTTGTGAAATAAAGATGAACTAATTCTAACCTAGATTCTCACAGGGACAGTGTCCTCTCTGAAGTTAGTATGACAGAAAAACTGTTGTGGTTATGGGCCTGAGTGAGCCTCCTGCTTACATCTCCTGTTTTGTACCAGCCTTTACACTGTAAAACTTTCTGCTTTGCTACTTACATAACTATTCTCTTTCTTTTCTTCCAGACCTGGATTTTATTTCCTGGAACAAAATAATATTTTAGGGTGCCATTAATTTTCAGATTAAACAAGTCATAAAATGTAAATAAGCTGACAAAAGGGCATTTACCTTCTTTTCACAGAGTTGTTAGTATTAGGATTTCTGGATCTTCCTCCCATCATAACTCACTTCTTCCTCTTGGGCACCGTACAATGAAGGCACTGTTACGGTTATTAGATTGGAGCGTGTTGCACAGGGAGTGATTGATACTTTAGAACAGAAGGAAGCATAACTCCTTTCTTTAGCCTGAGTCTCAAAGACAAGCACTAACACATTTTTGGGTGGTTTTTTGGCTTGGAGATTTCAGACTTGGCATCTGCAGCCTTCTCGTTCCCATTTGAATAATCAATTCCACATCAGAACCCTTGTGTAACAGTGGAGTCGTGACGGTTGGACTGTGCTGCCCACCAGCGCTTATGCTTTAAAAGAAATAATAATTTTCTATTCTTATTCCAAATTCATCAGCCTCCTCTTAGCTGTATTCTGAACAAACCTGCACTGTGGCAGCCCGTTTGTTGGCGATGCCTTCATTGCCTCCCTCCTTTCACACAGTGGTGTTCATGACCCTGCATATACTTTTGTACCTGCTGTTCCAGGTGTTCCTCGCTCACCTTCAAGCAACAACAACAGTAGGTGAGCTGGCTCGGAGGCAGTATCTCAGCCTAGTGATCTAAAGCAGATACCTATTTTACAGAAGTTGGTGTTGAAGAGCTTGGGATCCTAGAAGGGAAAGCTGTGTAGCCCAGGACAGCAAGGCAAGAAGAAGGGACCATTTGGCTTATTGACTGTATTTTCATACTGGTAGACCTCCAGCTGAAATCTGCAGTGGAAGAATTAGTTCTTGCTACTGCTTCCATGGGTTGACATAACTTGGTTTTTTTTTTTTGTAGAATTGCTACAAAAGCAAAAGGATTAAAATCATATTATTTTTTTGGCATTTTTTATGTTTCGGTTTCGTTTCAGACATCGGTTTCCATAGAAACCTGGCCAGAAGGTCCCCGGTGTTTGTATGCAGTGTGATTACTGTCCAAGTGTAGCGCTGCGTGTCACTGCCAAATCATACCTGATCGAGAAAAGTGCTTAATTGCTGTGGCAAGATGTTTACTTGCAGGAGACTGGATGGTTTTGGTAGCACCATCTTTAGTTCTCTAGTACTTGTTTCACATGTTTTGGCACTAAGGTACCTACTTCATCAGACACTACTTTGCACAATTCTAAATACAAAGAGTATGGCAAGGTGCAGAAAGGAGGTGTCTTTTTTTTCTTTGCAGTCATGAAAATTGACTTATTTAAAAAGCCCAGCTGACTCTTACACTTTGAATCTCTTTGCTTGTTGCTGTGATAATCTCTGAGATGTAGGAGGACTAAAGACTGAAAACTGAAATATGAGCAATGGAGTCATAAAGCACAAAGCATAACTCCCATAAAACTGTGTGAAAGTGGTCTAATTCAAGGTCTTCAGCTCTTACTCATAGAACCATAGAATCATTATGGTTGGACGGGACCTCCAGGGTCATCAAGTCCAACCTTTATCCCATCATATTCCTACTCAGCTCCTTCTCTCAAAGTTTCGAGTGAGTTTTGCACGTTGCCTTAGAAACAAGGAAGCCCCAGATACTTTCAAGAGGTGACTGCAGGAGACATCAGTTTCATTTCATGTTTCTCACTGGTATCTGTATGGGGCAGCCTCAGTCTTGCATGTTTTCTGGATCACATATCTATTCGGGTCAGCAAATTACACGCGGGAAGTGTTTGGTTAACGGTGTCAGCCTGCACGGTGAGAATTTAACCAAAGTAGCTAAAAAATTCATTCTCTTGGAAGTGATGCTTCATAGTAGCAGACAGTATTCTACCATTGTTTGTCCTTTGTTAACTTTGCCTGTATGGGCTTTGCAGTCCGTATGTCATTTGGGCCCTCTGGATGCCTCATAAGAAGTTGTCTGAAGAATTAAAAGCTGAGGAAGTGTTGTGGGTTTTTTGTTTGTGTTTTTTGTTGGGTTTTTTCCAAAAAAGAATGCTGCTGGTACAGTTAGAGCGATTCCAACATGAATTCCAGTTTGGGTTTTAGCTTTATGATGTGCTTTGGGTTCACAGTTTCTTTGTAATGTGCCAGAGCTACCATTTGACTTCTCTAGGCTTAATCTTTCTCTCTTTCCTAGGAGCTGATGCAGCAGAATGATATTGGCTATGTACTAAACGCCAGCAATACTTGTCCAAAGCCTGATTTCATCCCGGAATCCCATTTCCTGAGAGTGCCTGTGAACGACAGCTTTTGTGAGAAAATTTTGCCTTGGTTGGACAAATCAGTGGATTTTATAGGTGAGAAGAAAATTTAAGTTCTCTCTCTAAAGCAATTTCTGGATTCATTTGTGTGTCTGTCTCGCTGTTTTGGCTGGACAAGACCTGAATGCTTTCTGGGTGGTATGAAAATACCCTAAGGATCTACACATACCTTAACTATCACTCTGTAAGCACAGAAGCAAAATGCTGTGAGGAGATTCTGCTGCTGCATGTTCCAGCATTTGAGGAACAAAACCACTTTTTAAGAACACAACTCTGCTTTCTGGCAACCTGGTGGGTGCCTGATGTACGTCTGCAGAGGGCAAGTTAGAAAATTGGACATACAGATCCTGTCTTCAGCTGTAAGTGAGCTAGCCAAATTTAAACTGGCCAAATTGTTCCATCATGAATGCTTGCTTTTTGCTTGCATATAAAATGAGAAACAATCACCTTTCCCAGACATCTAAATGGGTTTGTTTATGTGCACATTAAAATGCAGTATATTTCCTGTGTGTAGTCACATGCTTTTTCTGTACTCAATGCTATACAGTGCTAGAGAAAATAAATGATTTTTGTTCAAAGCTTCCACGAGAGTTACAATTAGCAGTTAATTTGGAAGTTTTGAACAAATTTAAGTGACGTTGCTTTCTTTGCAAACTTTTCATCGTGGTATAATGCTGCTGAGCGTGACACTTGCCAATTTCTTTGCTACGCAGAAAAAGCAAAAGCATCAAATGGCCATGTGTTAGTGCACTGCTTAGCTGGAATATCTCGCTCTGCCACAATCGCTATTGCATATATCATGAAGAGAATGGATATGTCCTTAGACGAAGCTTACAGGTAAGGAGAAAATTTCCCTTTGTATTGATTCTTGAGCCTGATGGCTTGTTTTTGAGGTGAAGAATAAAAGGCTACATGGCCAAGGGTAGAAGCAGACATGTTATTTTATCCATAAACTCACTGGCCTCTGCACACTCCTGTTTTAAATGTCGGCTTCCTCCATAAACAAATTAGTGGTGTTGTGTAGACATCACCAGCTAATATTAACATCCCCCACACAGCTGTAGCATGCATGTAACAGTATCGTGTAAGCTGGAGTGGAAGTGGAATGGATAGGGTTAAAGAAAGAGAACTGATGATATTTATAATCATGCTTATGATAAATGCTAGGCAGGGGCTTTTGACTGCAGTTTGCTAATGCCCTCGAAAAACTGCCTGCGGGTGAAATGTCTAGGAATTAAGAAAGCTGCTTGGTTGCTATTAAAGACAAACAAAATCTCTGGGAGAAGGTATTTTGAAGTATCAGCTCTTTGTGGTATTAGGGAATTTTTGTGGAGACTCCCTTCCCTCCTCCCCTTTTTAACCTTTCGAATCCCATTTTTTCTATACTTGGGTTGTGAACACTCTACGAGATTCCAGGTGGCTTGGTTGCAGTTTACCGTGGCTCTGTGTTTCATTTAACAACCTGCTTTGTTGTGCTGTGCACAGAAGTGATGGGTTTATTTTTGATGGGCTTTATACGCAGGTCAGCACAGCTGTACCACGCGTGGTGCCAAAGCAGTCTGAGCAGTTGTGCTGCAGCAGGTGGAGAGGGGAACCGTCCGAATCACTCGTGTGTTTGCTACCCCTGTCTCTAAAACACCACTATTCCCTTGTGGAGCATGATTTCCATGGGGCGTTTTCTTTTAAGCTGAGAACATAATTACATATGCAGTGAAAAAAGTGTATGTAAAAGGTGGTAGCCACCACCATCTCCCATTGCCTTTAGACATTTTCCATGGTTCTTACTCAAGCCTGCTGCCAGCTTGGCATTGTGCAGTAATTTCAACACGTACGGTGAAGCAGGTTTGGTTAAGAGGCGTAGGTGAAAACTCTGAGCTACCCAGGTATAGATGATAGGGATCAACTGGTGGATGTGGGTGGATACTGTGCAAGGTGTGAGCTTGAGTCACTAAAAAAGCCTGTGTGCTCTCAGGCTGTAGTGCTCTGGAGGTTAGAGCTGTAGAGTACTAAAGGCTTCTAAAACACACATGCTTCAGGGAACTCCCAAAGTGCTGCTTCTGAATTCCTCTGTGAAATCTCAGCATTAAATTCTAGTTTAACCAGAAATGCCAATTGAGTGTGAAGGATTAATCACCCTGTGCTTTTTTTTTGCCTTTAATTTGTTAATACCGAACAACTACTGTGAAGTTTAGATTACATTTTGCTATATTTCCTTTGCTATGGCTTAGTGAGAACAGTCCCCAGCACGTTTCACTCATTGGTTTGGGATTGCTTCTTGGCAAAACTTGAAAGAAAAATTACTTTTCTAGGAGTTAATGAAAGTCATTAGATAAAATGTTTGATTGTTACAAAGATAAGAAGGTGACACTGTTACTTGAAGTGAAAGATCTGAGGAAATAAATATTTTTAATATTTTCTTCTGTATAATGGATGATACAAGGGAAACAAATGTCAAAATTGGATGTTGTGTGTGTTCTCCAATTGGAAAAAAGGGTGTGCATTTTGAAATGAAAAGGTTTGCAAAGCCTTAAAACTTGTTGGGGGGATCCTGGAGACTTTCTTGAACCCTTTTCAGTTTTTAAAAAGCTAGTCTTAAATCTAGGACTGCCTAATATTTTGGGGTAAGATGAGGAGAAAGTGGAAGGGAGGGGCTACCAGAACACAGGCCAGAAATGGTAGCGTTGGCCAGAAGGATCTTTCTTTAAATAACAAAGCGAGTAAGAAGTACAGCTAGCTTTGGCTGGGAATGAATGAATGAAGATTGTATGAATTCTTAGGAGTGAATTGTTATGCTGGAATAGAAGCCCCCAAATTCAGTGCTAGGAGATGAACCTAAAGACTCTCTTCTGTGGAACTTTCTAGTTTTCTCCATTGGCCAGTGATGGCACTTGGTGGTGGAAATTTCCACTATCACTTTGTGCAACCTGAGCTTCCAGGTCTTCATGTCAGCTCGACTATTCCCGCTATTGTTTGTAGTTTGGCAACTTAAAAAAGAAGTAAATTTTGTTTGATATTTTTCATGTATACACCTTTGAATTTTTTCATGCTGTTTTAATGACCGCACACTCACCTTCTGTACACATCCCCAGAGAGATTTTGGCTTTAATAATACTTAATTTTCCCAGTGATACATTATACGTGTGTTTGTACTAGATTTAGTTCTTCAAGTTTTCTTCCCTTCTTAATTCACTTGTCATCTGGTACCTTCATAGTTTCAGGAATGCTTTTTTTTTTTTATTAAAAAAAAAAAAAAAAGGATGTGGGCAGCTTTCTGTTTAAAAAAGCAGAGAGTACCTATTTAGCTGTATTGCAAATGAGACAGGTAGGGAGTAGGCTTCCCTGTTTACCTTTGAAGTGTATGACATGACTTCTAAAACCCAAGGATTTCATACGTCTAGAGCCCTGGTTCAGGAAAACATTTTAAGTCTGTGTTGCACCTTGTCCATACTCAACCAAGTGTGTAAGTGCTTGCTGAGGTTGGCACACATATGCAAGTTGGGCTGCTTCCTACAGGACCCAGAACCAGGTTAACTCTTCCCGTGATTCGGTTATCTGCTGCCCTTTGCTGTTGAACACCTGCAGAGCTGGCGAGAATGTTTCTGTTTTAATGCTGCATTTGCTCCTTGTTTTTCTTTTTGATCGTCATGTCTGTGGTCATACCAGCATATGGCAGAAATCGCTGGCATTGGCTGTGTAAGGTCAGTGTGGATCAGAGCCCCTTGTCTTGCTGACAAAGTTAAACAGGGTAGGAAGCTCTCACTGCAGTGACAGCAGCATGAGAGAGGTGGACGGAACGTGGGGTTTCATCCATGAGGCCCCGGTCTCCTGGCTAGAGCTCTGCTGCTGTTCATGCAGGACTTGAGGAGCTCTTGGCCCCAGTCAGAAACCCAGGTAGCGGAGATCCCACTGGTGAAGCAAAATAAGGAAATGTTTCCCTCAAACATTGTTGTGAACATCGTAAAGAGGTAAAAAGAATGCTTTCTTTGCCCTTTTTTTAGCCAATTCTAAGTAAGCTACAGAGAGAAGTGAGAGCATCCAGCATTGTCTTGCTTAAAAGCTGGCTTTTTTCCTTTTTTCCATCCGTGTTTCCTGTGCTTGACTGCACCTCAGTCCAGGCATCCCGACAAGTTAAGATTAGGCTGTTAGCATTCACAACACTCACTCTAGGGTTATCTTGGGTCTGAGCAGCAGGTCCTTATGTTAATTCTTGTTTTCTTTGTCCCCTCTTTTCAGATTTGTGAAAGAAAAAAGGCCAACCATCTCTCCCAACTTCAACTTCCTGGGACAGCTTTTGGACTTCGAGAAAAAGATCAAGAGCCAGAGTGGTCAGCCTGGACATATCAGTAAGCTGAAACTTCTGCATTTGGAAAAAAGCAGCGAGCACGTGCTGGTCCCAGAAGGTGGGCAGAGCAGCCTCTCCACCAACCAGCTCTGCATTACTGCTACCTCCGAGATCGTGGAACAGAAGCCAACGGACTGCAGCAGCGTGCCACGTGGGCACTTGTCTCCCCTGGAGGACAGCCCCCTTGTACAGGGCATAAACGGGCTGCACGTCTCCCTAGATAAGGTGGAGGACAGCAACCGGCTGAAGCGCTCCTTTTCTTTGGATATCAAATCCGTATCCTACTCGGCAAGTAGCAACTGCGTGACTGCGTCCGTTCAGAGCTTCGCCTCCTCCGAAGACACCCTGGAATACTACAAACATGCGACTGCCTTAGAGGGCAGCAGCAAGCTGTGTCAGTTCTCCCCTGTCCAGGAGGTCTCGGAGCAGACCCCAGAAACAAGTCCTGACAAAGAGGAGGCAGACCCTCCCAAGAAACCCCAGAGCACCTGGCAGCTGGATAGCCAGAGCAAATGGCAGCACCTGGGGAGAGCCGGCAGCAGTGCCACCACGCAACGGTCGCTCCTGTACCCCCTGCACAGGAGTGGCAGCATGGAAGACAACTACCGGACGAACTTCTTATTTGGCCTTTCCACCAGCCAGCAGCATCTGGCAAAGTCTGCTGCTGGGCTGGGCCTCAAAGGCTGGCACTCGGACATCTTGGCTCCTCAGACATCGGCTACGTCCCTTACCAACAGCTGGTATTTCACAGCTGAGTCCTCCCATTTCTACTCTGCCTCCGCCATCTACGGGAACAGCGCCGCTTACTCCGCGTACAGCTGCAGCCAGCTGCCCACGGGCTGTGACCAAGCCTGTGCTGTGCGCAGGAGGGCCAAGCAGGGGGACCGAGGTGACTCCAGGCGGAGCTGGCACGAGGAAAGCTCGTTTGAAAAGCAGTTTAAGCGCAGAAGCTGCCAGATGGAGTTTGGGGAGAGCATCATGTCAGACAACAGGTCCAGAGAAGAACTGGGCAAAGTAGGCAGTCAGTCGAGCTTTTCAGGCAGCATGGAAATCATTGAAGTGTCTTGAGGGACAGCAGGTTTGTGTGACTGTGTTGGAGTTGCTTCCCCCTCCAGGCTGCTGCCCCGGCATTTCAGAGGTCCCTGTAAATCTGAACAGAACGAACTTCGTGCAAGAAGGTGGGGGGGAGGGAGGAAATGTGAGGCTTCGGTGTGAACGCAGTGACTAGATCAATACAGCAAAGAAATGGCAAGTGAGCATCTGCCCGAGGAGACCAAGTGTACCACGGGGTCTTTCTCCTCCCCTTTCCCGAAGAAGGGCAGAACATTTTGGAGATCTTTCCGTGACAGAGAAAGCAATTGTATGCAATGGATTGCACATCCTTTCAGTGGCTTTTAAAAAGGAACCTCTCGGTATCAAACCCTTGCTCTGGTTCCACTGACACACGCTCCTACCCATCAGAGCTGGTTTTGTTCTCCCCTCCTCACACCCCATGTCTTCACCAGTGCACCTTAGCCCTGACACTGAGCCAACCTCTGGAGGGAGACCTTTCCCCCGTAAGAGAGGAGAGCGGGAGCGATTCCGAAGGCCATAGGGACTGGTTGCAGCGAGGCTGGCCTGAGCCCACTGCTCAGACACTGTACATACTGGTGTAACTATCCTTGTAATGGGTAGGCTTTAGGTGATTCGCTAGAGAGCTGCTTCAGAGAAGAAAAAAAAAAACCCAGTACCTCAAAAACATAAAAAATAAACTAGGGCTTTATGGCTGCCAGGTGCTGGCAGTCAGTTCATAAGCAATGTGAACAAGTAACAACTAGCCACATTTGAGTTTAATTTTTTTTTTTAAAGCTGTCTACGCACAAGTGTTTCAGTTGGCTCAGCAGCAATTCTTAACAAAAGACAAATGAACCATACTTATGCCTCTTTCCCCGGGCTTTTGAAACACGAAATGGGCAGTATTTGTATTTTTGATATTGAGCTGGCTTCTGGGAGAGGGGTAGCTGCTTTGGCTTCTAAGCTGTAACACAGTGGTTAATACTTAGGGTCACGTGCAAGAGAAGTGGCTGGTACAATACCAGACCACTCTTCTCTTGCCGATTGACAATATGAGAGATGCCTCTTGAAGGCTTCTTTTTTTTCCAAGTGAAAAATGAGTTGGGGTGGGCTTGTGTCCTTAACTGAACAGTACCATTAAGGAACTGCTCTTCACACATGGTTCCGGTCATGTGGGGGGGTAGGGGATTTTTTCCATCCTAACATCCTCACCCAAACCATGGGGACACAAAGGTGGAAGCTTCTCATGAGGTTTGTTGACCTCTTCTGAGAAAAAGAGGGCTGGCCAGCTGGCCAAGGAAGACAGAAGGGGACCTCCAGCATCCCATTGCATAGTGTGGTGTGAAAGAAGGGGGGGGGGTGGGAACTGAGAAGAGACAGCTTTGATGGGAAGCCTGCTCACCTCCCACACTTGTGGCTCCAAAAGACCTTGATCCTGGCCATTGTCCTCTGTCCCAGTGCAGGGTCATGGGTTCCCAGCATGCTGATGCACCATTTGGCTGCAGACACCTCTAGCTGTGCTGCTGCTGGCTGGTACTGCGTCCTCAGCGCCACCACCCCAGGGACCACCCCAGCTCCAGGAGGTGTCACGTCCCGTTGCCTGGTCCACTGGCGATGAGGGACAGCCCTCCTCTTGAGGTGCTTGGCACACACGCTCTGTGTGTGCCTGCTCCTGCCAGAGCCTTGCAGTCAGCAAGGGGCAGGACCAGAGGCACAGCCTAAAGCTTCATCCTTCCCACGCCGACAGGAACTGCACAGGTGTGCTCTCAGACTTCCCCAGGACACCTCAGTACGTGCGTATCAGGGGGGATGATATAATTTTGTCCCATTTCAGTGCAGGCAGCTGAAAATTGTAAATCACGTGTAACAAATACTTACCCCCAGCCAACAGCTTTAAAAAAAAATTGTCAGCAGCAAACTGAAGCCCTAATTCAAGTCAGCAGCTTGGGTTATGTTTTGGGGTTTTTGTTGTTGTTGTTGTTTTACTGTAAGTTTAGCTAGTTTGTGACTCAAATCTCAGGTTTTACTATACTGAAAAGTGGGTAAGATTGTGTCATTGTTTTGTTTTGTGGCTAGGATGTGACTTTAATTTCCTACAGTGGACTGTTGAAAATAGCACTGAAAGCTTCAGCATTGATGAACCTGATTCTAAAAAGTGTGAAAGGCAGAGAGGCAGCACCAGGAGTGGCTGCACCCAGAGGCTGTAGGTGCAAGATGGTGGAAGAAGAGGTGGTCCAGGTGAGGGACAGGGTGACAGCACACAGAAAAGCATGTCAGGTCTCAGCTGTTTGTTAACCATACTGTCACTTGTCTCTGTTTACATATCAAGTGAAAGCAATTACAAGTGTTTTCAGCATAGGTACGCTCCCTGGGTGCATATCTATGGCTGTAAACGGTTTAGCAGTGCTCCTCTCAGCCAGGTTTCAGTAAAAGCCCATGGCTTTGATTTAAATCAGTTAATCAGGGTTAACACAAATCAATCCCTAGAGGCAGAAACAGAATCTTCCTGTCTTCTGTGCTCCTTCACACGTGTGTCCTCCCCTTCTCTCCATACACAAATACCAACGCTAGGTTTTGTTTGGTCAATCATTGTCGGAGGAATTGAAATCTGGTCTTCTGGCTCCTCCTGATTTCCAATAGCTACAGTCACTGAAGGAATCAGAGCTGGAGGGTCAGTGTTTTTAGGGGACGAGTTCCTGTGGGAGGAAACATTAACCCTGCGCAGGGTGGTGCCTATCTCCTGCCTGAACTTGTGCCCTGTACCTGAACAATGCTGGAAAGCTTTGTAGAGGTTTGGAAAGCAAAGTGGAGGAGGTGAGGGGGGAAAATGTGTACATGTTCAATCTGAATATAATGTTCTTTGGTGTATGGCAAGCTGTTCAAATGGTTCAGAGAGATGTGAGTTTCTCATCTTGTTGTGTCATAAGCATTACCTGTATGTTATGATGAAATAAAATCAGAAATGGTACCTGTTTATACAGAAGGGCTGAGGAGGGAGCCTGTGTCTCTGGCTGTGGAGTGTGTGTTACCTGCTTGTGGCCTGACCTGCTCCCCAGGATGAGCAGGAGGCTGGTCCTTACCCTGTGGATCCCTTGCAGGTACATGCCTGTAAATAAATGACAGAGACTGGGCAGCTTTGGACTGCTCATCGCTGGCAGTGGTGACTTTACAGCACCAGCAACAGTTTCAGCCTCTTTCCTGTTCTTGTTTACCCCACCTCTCTTGCTCCCTTGAACAGCAGCAGTGGCATTTCTCAGCACTAATGTCCTACAGTGCCTGTTACTCTCATGAGTAAGCTGTTCTGAAGGCAGCTGTGGTAGCCTTTCTGAAGCAAGTATTCCAAATTGATTAAGCTACCTAGTATGAACCCCATGTTTTTTTTCTTGCCTCCCATACTTCTTATTTGAAGAAGAAATTAATTACTTGTTTAAATATTTGTTTTGACTGATTCTGCCAGTCTTGAAGCATTCAGAGTGACTTCTGATTGTTGAGGGAGGGGTACGCTCCTCGTTGCTCTTCACAGCATAGCTTACACAAGTGTAGCATATAAGAAAACCAAACCCTGTGGTGGAATACAGCTGCTAAGATTATATCCTCAGGTGCCAGCTCAGACCTGCAAGTTTGTGTACTGGCATCATCAAACCCGGGTCCAGTAACAGAAGCATTTCTTTAAAAAGTTATTTTAGTGCATAATCCCAGAGAGGGAAATGCAGCCTCTTGGGCCTCTCTGAAGACAGCGAAACACCAGCCCCAGCACAGGTCACACTCTGCATGGGCTTCTGTGCTCGCTTCTACAAATGAGATGCACCACCTCGTACACAGAGCACGTGCACCCATGGCATGGTGAAACAAGACCCATGCACAACACTAGACCTAATGCCATCACCGTGTTCTGTTCACTTGAAAATCTAAGATTTACCTGCTTTAGCTTCCCTCGCCCTACTCCAAAGTCTGTCCTGATCTCAGTAGGTCAGATGAGCTTGTGTATGAATGGCTTCCCTTTACAGCCTGGTCTTTGGAGCATGCACTTCAGCTTTCACCACTCCTCCTCTCACCTGCTTTGCAGAACTTGCTCTGCTCTTGTTCCTCCACTGCTCCAGCCTTGCCCCCTGCCTACAGACAGCTCTGCAACGAGACAGTCTAACTCCATCTCCAGTTAAAACCTGAGAGGCCACTGAAAGATGCCTCACGTGTCACCAAATTTAATTTTCATGTCATGAAAACTGCCTGGCATTACTGGAAAGGGGTCCCTGAGGTCATGAGGCTCTCGCTGCAGCCCTCACTGTTATATTCCTTGAGTGAAGTGGACTGAATACAGGGCAAAACCTGCCCCAGCATGGGTCAGGCAGCCTTACTTTTGAGGGGGCAGGTACGAAGAGAATCAAAATGTGGCAATTACATGAGCTGCTGTTTTTACTAAGTCCATGTTCACCACCAGCTGCTTGTTATGCTTTGACTTGCAGCACAAGTTTTACGTTGATTTCTGTGATGAGGTGAGGTGGTGGTTTCAAATCCCCAGAACAGTGGCCTGGCAGTTCTCCTGGGGACAGCACTCGAGTCCTAGGAAGGCTGTTACTGCCTCTTTTAGAATTTGAAATTACTGGGATTCAGCCCAACTCACCAACCTAGACATCCTAATTAAGACAGCGATCCCATGCAGAGACACTGAGCTAGCCTGGATTTGTTCTCAGAGCTTCAGAGATGATAAATAGTGCTGTACTGTCTAAAGGTACTGGAATAACGCCGTAATACAATACCACTGTTAGATTATGCACACAAAACCACAACTGGGAATGCAGGTAGGAGAACAGTGTTCATAATACATCAGTTTAGCCTAGCAACAGTACCCTCCTTTTGAACCGTGCCTACAGAGGACTTTCTGGCCCTGGGGACCAAGTGGTTGCTCTGAGGCAAACTGAAGTGTTTCTGCTGTGAAGCCTTGGGCCAGTTCTGCGTTTCGAGACTGTTAATGAGCACCACTATAAACAGAAAAATGGAGCTATTTGTAGCCTTCTGCACCTGGTGGCCCTACAGCAGGCTCCTGCCACCTCCCCTGGGAGGGGTGGCCATAAGGTGCATTGCAGATTACAGGGCTGTTAATGCCTGGCCCCAGCCAGCTCCCCAGCACTGGGGCAGGGAAGCCCTTTTGCTAGGATACAGTTGTAAGCTGCACAGGGAGGTTCTCTCCAATCCATCTCTGGATAGAGTAGCTGCTCACATACCCAGCTAGGAGTCACGTTTTGGCAGCCATCCTCATCTATTTCTGGTTGTGTTACCATCCTATGGTAGGCCACCACATTTCATTACCTTCACAGCGTCCCCGTGAAGTCAGTGCTCCATCTGTTAAAATACAAAGCTTTTCAAAGGACAAAAAGGGTTATTTTAGACAGCTGATGTAAGAATTGCCCTTTGGATGCTCCTCTCCTCTCCCACATGCTCTGTAACGCTGCAGGTGCCCTGAGCCCACCCGTCACCTCCCCAGAGCTGCCCTGGATTTGGGCATCACTGGCAGCCAGCTGACCTATGGTCCCACCCCACTGCTGGCGAGTCACAAGTATCGCTGCACACAGCATTTATCTAAACTGGACACCAGCGCCAACCAGAACTGGGACAGCATCCAAAAAACCCAGTGTGTACTCTCATTCTGGGACACACAGTTCCCTACAGTCCCATGGCCGAAACCGGCCACCTCCATGGCATGAAGGTGGGTTCTGTGCTCAAAGCAGTAAACCCAAGATGTGACCTCCCACGCTAAAGTGTGTGTCCTGTCCATAGACATTGCAGCTGGAAGTGGTGCGCTGAGAATGGAGAATAAACAAGTAAGGCAATCGGACAAACAACACCCTTGGAAAACAGCAATGCCAAACCGTTTAATGCTGGAGCTGTGGGACACGCAGCACACAGGCAGCTGAAGGTAGAGCAAGTCTGCAAACAGGGGAATAACCCACAGCCCAGAGAGCGCTCAGCCACAAGGCTGGTAACCAAAATACACCGTGGGAGCTTGGGAGCAGGAGGGATGCTACAGCAGCAAGGACCTCGGGGAACTACGGGCACACGGTCTGATGGAGAGGGGCTGGCTCGTGCCAGGAGTGGGCCTGTGAGAAGGTGTATTTCTGCTCTTTCTGCGTAAAAGCTCAGAGGAGGGCAAATACACTTTAAATATTTAAATATATTTAATTTAAAATACATATATTTAAAAAAAACCCCACAACTCCCTTCCGTCCCCTTCAGCGGATCTTCACAGCAATTGCCCTGCGGGTAGGTTGGCACTTGGCACCCTGTCAGTGCCTTAAATTACAGAAACAAGGGAAACACAAAGCAAACCTCTTCTGCACCTGTAGCACACCGACCAGCATAGGCTGCAACGAGCACCAGCGGCAGCACAAACGGGGGGGTCACAACAGCAGAGTCAGAATCACAGCCCCAGAGTCTCACCCTGCTCTCCAGCTTTGCAGAACACTGCCTATGGAGCAGCTCGACCTGCCCCCAGGCCACACACCCCCTCAGAGCAGGGGAGGGCAGGACTGGCTGCTGTCAGGGCAGCACGCCGGATTATTCCCTGCTCACAGCACTCACTTCGTGGTAGAAGTAACGGTGAGAACATTCATGAGGGATATCTGAGGCCTTCTCCAACAGCACGTGGCTTGGAGAAGGAAATTGGTGAGCAGAAAGGTAATTCCAGTCACATCTCAAATCTCCAGCCGAACAGTGGGAGCAAAGCGACAGCCTCACCTCGAGCATCATCTGCACCTGAGATGAAGCTGAAAGGAGTGCACAGAGCACAGCGGACAAGGAGCAGCCAAGTGACAAACAGCAGCTCACGATGTGGCAGGGAACGTCTTTCCCTCTGAGAGGTCCAAAGACTAAACTACAGTTAACGAAGCCAGTGACAATGCTTTAAATAAAACTGTAAACATGTTGAGAACAGCTGGAGGGTGCACACTGTCTCACCGCGCCCATACAAGGGCTATCACCCGTGGGATGAAGGTGATGACCGATGGGCTTGGAAGAGGGCGGCATTCACATTTCAGCTCTGATTTCTCTCTGCTGGAGCTGTTAACGTTTCTCATGGCTCACCCTTGCTGCTCAGAAAACCCTAGCTGGGAGGCCCAGCAGCATATCAGCCAGTGTTCATAGGAACAAGCATCGTCTCCCGTTATCAGTCTAGATGTTTCATAGCAGATAAGGAAGGAGCTGACTTGCAGCCCTCACTCCAGCAGCTCTCCGATGGGAGCACCACTCCCTGCCCTCATTAGCACCGCAAGGAGCAATGCTTTCATCTGACACCTAATAGCATGAGCCCAAATGTCGAGAAGCTTTGCAGGAGGGAGCATCTGCAGCCTAGTCCCTGCCTCATGATCCAGTATCAGGATCTTCCCACCAGTATAGGCTTCCAGCATGCCGGGGTGTGGGATATCCATGACCCCGTCTGGCAGACGGCTGAACGTCTCACATTCTAAACTTCCAGACAGCATCATCTGGACAAGGAGGGGAACCGCCCACAGCTGCTATTTAAAGCTGCTGAATGTTCTGGTGTGTCTGATGGCCAGAGCAGACACACGTTCAGTGATGGACAATGAGCACCCTCACAGGCATGGCCACGACACGCAGGTCTTCATGGCTGGCTCAGCTTTTAACAAACCAAGTGTGAAATACTGCAGGACACCCGAGCAAGGATGGGAGCCTGGTGTAATATCCCATGCAGCATACAGCACACACCTACGTATGTACAACCATCTAACAGCTCCAGGGTGGAAGCAGTACACAATTAGGCCCACTCTGCTGCCTTTACTAGAAAATCTGCTGAGCTCCTTGCTGTCTCTCAAGCAGTCAATCGCTATTCCCAGGGCATCATTCCAGGGGGCTTCATTTCTATGGGACTCTGCTTTCAGGCAGTGTTCGGTGGCCCCTGGGGTCCACTCCCCGCTATGGTTCAGACACACGTAAGTTAGCTGCAGTCTGCACCACAAAACTGACTCTAGGCTACATGGCCTTTGGGAACACAACAGGAGAACGGCCACGAGGTAGCAATTAATACTGTCAAAAACCTACCCCACTCTTACTCCCAAATGCTTAGAGACCATCTTCTGCTGATTAAGTACTCTGAAGTGCTAAGAGGCATCAAAGCAAGTTGCCTTTGGCAAGTCACTTCGCCTCGTGCTGTGCTGGAGGTTGGGTTCTCACACTGACCATCTCAAAGGTGGCCGTCCTCACCACTGGAATTGTGCTCCTGATGTACAACAACCCTCGGGGTTTGTGGGCACACCTCAGCCTCCTCGCCACTAACAGCATCCTGGGACTAACACTGACACACACAAACCTACCCTTGACCCAGCAAACTCCTCGCTTCTGGTTCCACACCCCTTCTGCTGCAGACAGGAGCTGCCACACAATGGCAATGCAGGCTGCTAAACCTCATTTCTAGAGCTGTAAATATTTTCACAGCAGTGTGTAGAACTTCCCCCCTTTTTATATGGGGAGAAAGCTGGGAGAGGTGCTGCAAATTGCCTGCAGCCAACAGACCAGACTTGGCAACCAACCCATCTCCTACGGGCCAGCCCAGGGCCTGGGTGGTGTGGACATGCTGCCTGCCTTCCAGCAAGGCCCTCGGCTTGGGAGAAGGCAGGAGCATCCCGTTGGCTTTGGAGCAGTTCACTGAGCACAGTTCCAAAGGGCCGTGTGGTTTCAGTCATAAAACACCACTCTCGGGCAAGCTCTCAGCATGATGGCAGCTAAACCAAGGAGAAGATCTAAAGTACTTCTCGTATCTCCCCTCTCCAACTCCATATGCTTGAAGGTAAAGAAACAACTGCATCCCTCTGGTAGAAAAAGACAGCACCAAGATAACTGGAGTGTCCCAATAACAATAAAAAAATAAAGACACCTCACGTCCACCTTTGGGATGCAAAGTGAGCAGTCAGTGCCAGTCCTTGTCAGAATCACTGTGCAAGGTGAGGGACACAAAATGCCACCAGCTGGGGCACAGGGACATTGCCAGGGCAAGGGGGAGAGGAATGCTAAGGTTTGCTTGACATTAACAGACAGACATATCTGAAACAGTTATTCCTTTACAGCCTCGTAAATTAGTGAGCCCATAAAAAGCCTCAAGGAGGACATGCCAAAACCCTGCCATGCAAACCATGTTAATTATGATAATAGGCAGATTTTAATAAGCCAGTTCCTGGCCTCTGCACTCTCACCTATAAAACACACATATTTCCAAGGCCAGGGGATGTCAGAAATACCTGCCAGCCACCTAATCATCTAAACCCCGGTGACACAAAAACCATGTTAGAGGGTTTGTTGCACCCCATATCCCTTTGAATTTTTCTAGTAAAAAACCAAAATATCAGATGAAAGAAAACTCCACCTCTGTAAACCCCAAAGTCACAGCAATGAAGCAAATGTCTCGGGCTCAGGCAGTGGCAAAGGAGACAGGAGGGCAAGAGGAGGGAGATGAAAGACGGATAAATCATCTTCTCCAGACGACAGGACTGGGGAGCCCCTGGATTCCTGGCCGTGCAGTTCTGGCAGCTCACACTGCTCTTCCTCCGATCAAGCAGAGGAGTCAGGCAGCACTGCCGTCCGCTCCAAACGTCTGCCAGCCCATCCTGTTGGAAGCGTGTCTGTGCTGAACGCTGGAGCATGGACGGTGAGGAGGGGGAGCCTGCGGGATCAGCTAGGACTTCAGCTCGCGGTCAGGTTTCATGCTGAAGGGCTCCAGCCTCTCGCTCTCTGGCAGCATGCTGTTCAGCCGCTCCATCAGCGGCACCGTCTGGTCGATGCCCATCTGTATCCGGCGGAGGATGGCAGACATCTCATTGACCTTCTGGATCTGCTCCGCATACTTGGCATACTTCTTCTGGCGCTCCTGCATGAAGCTATAAAGAGTTTCCACAGAGAGGTCCATCTGTTTGAAAAACAACAAGCAGAGTGAGGTGCATTAGGTCGACTGTTATCATGGGGCTTTCAGCACCCTGTCTCTCCCAAAAGCAACTCAGAAGTCTGCTAGATGCCCCACTGGAGCTACCAGTCAGGTACAAAGGAGCTCCTCTGTTGATGCATGACAAGTTTATCATGAACAGAGTAATTCAGACCTGTATACCAGGGAGGATACACGACCACCTCAGTTCTACACCCGAACACTGAGTATTTTATCAGGTAATTCCTCATTTATAGGGTTGAAAGCCAACAGGTGCTGCCACTGATTTCCCAATAAATTATATGAATATCCTCCAAGCTATCCAAACCCACGGAACTCGTGGCCTCCATCTCTACCCATAGTATATTTTCAGTGGACATCATTCATTTGAAAGCACAAAGCTCACTGCAGCTGCCAGTGTAACTTCAATGGCTCAGCCAGGTTACCCTGCGACCCAGCCACTGCTGTTACTGCCATCGTCGTCTGGAAACTCCTGTCTTGGGAGAGAACCACAATGGATTGTTAGTGTCCCTAATTTCCCCGAAACCTAAAAATAAATGTGTTAGGAGTGACCCCAGGAGAGACATTAAGCACATCAGCCAGGCGATTAAACACAGTAAGTGCCCACACATGGCTCCAGCGTGATGACAATGACAGGAACTGCAGTGCTATTCCTGCCACTGAGTGATGAAGGTGGCCTTTAGAATTCACAGCCACACTTTCTCTTCAGCCAGACTCGAGCCCCAGGTGGGATTCAGCCGTACTGTGCCCACGTGAGCCAGGGCAGCTGGTTTAAGCTGGTGTACATGTTGTAAGACACACCATGTACTCAGAGAGCTTGGTAACAGACCCGCTGTGTGCCCACCTGAAGCTCGGTTGCTTCAGCTTGCTGTAGCCCTGCTTGGCAACCCTGGGCACTCCAGCACTGGTGTGGCTGAGCAGTGGGCACTCCTCCTGCAGCCACACTGTCCTCAGCAGAAGTGGTCCCACCTACATGGGGCTCAGCACACACCCACAGTGGCTGCCAAGTGAAGGGCAGGAGTGGACACCCTGACTGCTTTTAGCCCACTGCTGCCTCGCATCACCATCTTCCTAAGCCTCCCCACCTGAGCACCCCCACGAGAAAAAGGTTCCTGCTCACAGCGAAGCAGCCTCAAGGAATCATTGCCAAGGTTCAGACAACATCCCTCCTTTCAACTGTGTGACAGAGCCAACCTAGCTGGTGGAGGACAGCAATGGCACCTGCCATCAGAACAACACGAGCACTGCTGAAAACCAAGCCATGCTTACAAGTACTTAACTGGCAAGTACAACCCTGACCCGGCACGCGGTGGTGCGGGGCTCTGGGGCAGAGCCTGCAGCAAGGGGGGATTGGGTGGAAGCGGTGCAAAGCTGGAAGGGACACCCTCCACCAAGGAGGGAAGCCCCCCTGACCGAGCACAGCCATCTCGCTGGCGGCAGCGGGGTGTGACACCAGGGGAGCTGTGCTTGCTGCCAAATGTCCCCTTCAAGCCCTGGGCAAGGGGTCAAGACAAAAACAGTTGGTCAAGAAAATACTGTATTGAGAAACCCAAGTTACAAACGGCACTGGAAACAAACACACAAGTTTCTGCTGAACTGTCATAGGGATCAGGAAGCAATTCCCACCTCCACCAGAGCTGGTACAGTACCAATTAACCTTTCATTTCAGCCATACGTTCTAGCGGTCTCAGGCTGAATTTTTCCTCTTTGCCTCTGTGCTTTCCTGTGAATTCCTCCCTCCACACTTCCATGCACAGACCAAAATAAAAACCAGCAGAGCAGGAAACTCCAAATATATAGAGTGGAAACAATTTAAGACTACACGGGGGTTTCTGTTAAAACCCCAGCGTAATAATTTAGTAGCTTGGCACTAGCTCTGTAAATTGGAGTGCGTAAAAAGCAGACCACCACCAGGTCTGCATGGGATGGAAGTAAATTCAAGCCCGCACCTAAAAACATCCCACCTAATGAGAAACAGTGGCGAGGAGAGGCAGCCAGTCAGGAATCTGCCAAAAGCCAGCATGCCTCGTTAAACTGCGTGGCACAGGGACCTGGGCAGAGACCTCCCCCTGTGCCGATGTTCTCCTCCGCAAGCAGGTCCTCCACATGGCCTCAGAGAGCTGTGCAAGAGGCAAAGCTCACATCTACCAGGCTCTGGAACAAAAAACCCCAGAAGCCTCTATTTCTCTCTATCCCAATGATTTCCATCTGTTGACTTTTAGGCTCCCTGTGTAAGTACCAGTAATGTCCACTTACTAGAGGGGAACATGGGGAGAAGCTGAAGCTGACCTGCAAAAGGAAGAAGCAGCACAGAGTGGCCTTCCAAGCTCTTTGCTACTTTTGGACACATTGACAATGGCTACAACGACAGCTGCCTCACAAAAAGGAGGAAGGGTGGAAGTGAGCATTTCCTATGGTTTCCCTGCACCTCGTGTTCCAGCCTGCCTGCCGCGGGGCTCCAGAAGCCACACGGCCAGGGACACGACCAGGAGGACTGAAGCTGAGTAATTGTGAGGGAAGGCCAATCTTCACTCAGACTGAACCCGGTCTTCTTAACTAGAAAAAAAAAAAAAGCTGCGTGTTAACTCCTGTATATAAATGCCAATGCCTCTTGCAGCTTTCCTTGAAGCGAGCCTAAATACACACTTACATCCTTCCTGCCTCCTCCCCCTCCAAGCGAGCTCCTCCAGTGCCAGACCTTGTGCTTTTACCTCTCCTGGCACAGTCCTGTTCCTCTGGCACTCAGACGGGGCCTTCAGCTGCAGGACTCGGAGGGTCAGCCCGACTTACCCACCACAGAGACTAAAACTGCCCTTTGAGAACCTGCAGTGAAGAGGGAACGTGCCTAAGAACCCGCTCAATTCCCATCTATTTAATTGCCTATAGCAGCAACAAAAAGCATCTGGAGAAAAGGAGCTTAGGCAAAGAGGCTGCTCCCATGCCTATGGACAAGGCAGTCCATGCTTTTCAAGACAAGGTCATATGAGTGAATTTGTCTTCTCTGAGCAGCTCCCATCAACTTCCATCTCCCATACAAGAAGCCCCACCAGTCTCTTCTGAAAAACACTCAGGTTTCGGCCTTCTTGCCCATCCCTAGCTGAGAAGCTCTCTGGGAAGCCCAGCAAGACGTTTCTGAGCCAGCGACTCTTCCACTGCCCTACAGCCATCTGCAAGTGTTTATTTGAGCCATTGTTTTGGCTCTGCTTGCTTCAAGCTTTGTGCTATGCCAGGCCACCATAGTTGTGGGCAACTCCCCTGTCAGCAGGCCACCACCCTGTCCCCATAAGCCATGACAGATGTGGAGCTGCACTGTCACCAACCCCTTGATGGCTTCACCACTGAGGCTTCACCATCACCAAATTCTCCTTCAAACATCACCACTGAGTAAGGTATCATCATCCCCCAACTTACAGATATAGAAGACTTTAGGGAGCCAAAAGATGATCTGAAGCTTATTAAGAAGCAACAGAACAAAAGCAGAGGGCAGAGCACAGCATGCGAGGTCCTGGTCCTAATTCTCGTCTAAGCAACGGGTTTCCTCAAGACCCAGCCTGGTCTTGAGGAAAAAGATGTGTTCTCAGCGGAAGTGTGAGAGCTCCCAATATACATTTTATCCTTTCCCAAAATAATTCCTCCTGTTAAAGCAGCACACCTGAGGCTGGACATACCCAGAGTGGAAGACAGGATTTTTTTCCCTTTCTACATCAAAAATGTTGGAAGTTTTTTCAGGTTGTCTTTTAGGAGTGTAGCATCATAAACACGGACAAGTCTAAGACTTCCAGCATGATGTGCTTTTTTTGCACAGCCAATGACATTCAGAATTTGAGTCTGTTTCCATTTCAAAGCTCGTGATTCCTCCATGGATCAGTAGCAGCAGGACACTAATTTATGCCTCTGCTCCACATTTTAAACATGAAATGACATCTACTGGGCTTTTCCTTCTCCAAATGAAAACAGATTCATAATTACTTCCAACGACAGTGCAAGATGGATATTCCCCCACTTAAAAGGGCCCCAGCACAGCCCGTCCTGCTGCACCATTCACATTGTCAACCAGCAAGGGCTCACAGGCTCTCCTCCGAGTTACACAGGCCCATTTGTAACACCACACTGATGAAACACAAAAACAATTGAGGGTACTTTCAGACATCTTGCACACCACAAATTCTTGCATTCATTTTAGAATTCTTCTTGGCCCACACTGCCAAGCAGAATAAAGACATTAATTTAGCCCACAAAAAGACTGAGGTCAGCACTGGACACTGCCCAATTCTTTTCAGGAGACCACGCTGAAAACAAGCCAGTGCCCTATATACACCTCTTACCTGGTGTGGTTTTATAGCACCTCTGTCATGGGCATGTAAGTGTCCTGAGCTCTTGGAAACAGAGGTCATGTCTTCTTAGTTCAATGACCGAGCCTGAAAATTGCAGCTAGACACATTTTCCCTGGTTGCAGAACACGCAAACACAATCAGAAGTTCATTAAACTTGGAATCAAATTTCTAGAGAGGCATTGCTGACATTCATAACAAAACAAATACATCTCATAAGAGGATGCTCTGTCATTCCCAGCTTTTCCACTCCCTCCTTAAAACGCCAATAAGGGAAGATGATGTTTTGTTTCCCCCCGATTCAGCAACAGCCTTCAAGAGCTCAGCTAGACATCCATTTGTCCTGGGTCTGCTCTAATGATCTGCTGTCAGCTCCCATCCCCTATGGCTGCCACTCAGAAAAACACAGCACTTAAGGCACAATCCTTTTTCCAGAAAGTTCACTTGCTAGAACAGCGCTCTGAGCACAAGTGGCTTTTCCCTTCATGTTGTCAGGTGCCTGGCTGGGGTTAAATGAACTCCTTCCTGCAGCTGCACGAAAACCACATCTGAAAGTGACAGGCAGGAACATGACTGCATGGAATATTAGTCACAATGTGCTGGTGTGAAAATACTTTTCAATCAACACACTTAAAACTGAAGACAGCTCCTCTTTCTGTACTGCCTGAAAACAAATGTGCTCAATGAATGGCTTTTTTTTCCTCTTCCCCTCTCTCTTTGATAGTGTCACGCAAAGTTAGCACAATAGATCGTGATGACTTCCTGATGATGGGAACATCCTCTGTTTCTCCCACTCATCCCACACACTGGTAAGTGATAAACTTACTGGGTAGCGTCTTTGCCAGGGTAGAAAACAGAGACGCCCAGCCAAGGATCCCACGCCCTTCTCTTCAGCATCAGTCATCAGCACAGCTCTCAGAAGTAGCTTTCCTCTGCACCACTGCCAGGTAAACAATTATAACCAGTGTTTAAGTGTTGCTTATCGTATCCAAGGCTGAATCCCATGCCAAAATATTCCTTTTGCTCCCTCTGTAATTTGTCATTGCCATAAACAATTGCCAAAGGTTGTTCTGTCCAAGCATTGCACAGATTGCAGTCAAGAGAAGAAAGAGTAACCATTTTAACTGG
Organism: Aegotheles bennettii; assembly: GCA_013398125.1. Taxonomy (NCBI): domain Eukaryota; kingdom Metazoa; phylum Chordata; class Aves; order Caprimulgiformes; family Aegothelidae; genus Aegotheles; species Aegotheles bennettii. Next base: position 311,176 of record VZRW01000202.1, read on the forward strand.
CTCCAACACTGAGTTTTAGTAATAGTAACAGGTACATCGGGGCCCCACCTCAGAAGATCTACAGCTAAATCCATACCTGATCCCTTAGAGCACAGTAGATATGTGATAGCATAACACAGGCTGCTGAACCTATAACATTAAGATTTAACTATTTTGGGAGGCCTTGGGTAGCACAAAAGAATCCAGAATTCAAAAGAATAAAAAGGTTCATTCTTGAAATAAGCTTTTCCACCTTTATGTAAATCTTTTCCTGTGCATTGTAATATTGGACAGGATACGTTTGTTGCTACCCTGCACTTCCACAGCCCACGTCTCCCTCACAGCTCCCACTCAAGCTTTCCCTGCTTGAGAGCTACCAGCGTCCCTCTGCCAACTGGCAGCCCCCCAAACTTAAGTTATGACTGCTATCACTAACTGTTGCTAAAAAGAGTCCTGAAGCTATCATTAAAACAATACCTAGCTCTCACCCAGCGCTAATGAACCAGTAGACTTCCAAGTGTTTGTAAAAAGCAGGGTAAGGCCTCACTCCACAGAGGTGGGAGAAGATGGACCAAACCCGACGACCAGCAGCCATCTGGGATCTGGTGCCGTAGACGCTACCGCCAGCTCTCCAGCTTGGACACATCTCACACCACGGTCCTGTTCTCTTGGACTTTTCACTTACATTTGCCTCAACACCACAGCTACTTACCATCCTTCTCTTTCAAAACAGCTAAACAGCAACATAAGCCAGGAGAACTCAGGGCACAGTTTCACATTACACAGAATCCAACACAACCTCAGGCTTGCAGAGCCGCAGTCCCTCCCTCCTTCTTCAAACAAGCTGCACGATCACGGGCTCGGTTCTGCACGCGAGGTGACGGGGCAGAACAAAACTAGTTTGGTTGTCCCAGGCTCTCTCTTCTTCAGTGGTTTGGTCTCCCGTCTCATCAGTTTGCTTGACTGACCCATCAGCCTGACAGTCACAGAAGCAGCAGGACCACCACGTGAAGATAAGCACCAACTCTCCCACTGCACATATTCCTGCATCCTAACCCAGTGTTTGCTGTGGCTGTGTCAGACTTTGAAATGCACAAGATTCTTGGGGAAAAAAACAAACAAAACAACCCCCTTAAATTATCCGATTTTATCAGCAAGTTTGCTAAAGTGTCACCAAAAAAGGTTACAGTAATTTCTAGCTCATTGACTTTAACTACACTTTTTTAGAGCTTTCAATTGCTGCTCTCGTAGAGCAATCCACATCCATCTAAAAAGTAATCTCTAAAATTCATCACAACTAAAAAATGTTACGTTATATTCAAAGCATTAGAAACGCATCCATACCTCTCCTAAATGACAAAGTTTATGAAAAATAAAGAACAAAAAAACTCCCAGATGATACATAAGATTTATGAACCTGTGTGCAACGTCCTTACAAAACCTCTCTTTTGTGGAGTACAACTCCACAGAAATTAATAAGAAACTCCTAGCCTGTCTTTAATTAGCTGTTCCTGGAGAAAGACAAATCTGTATCTGTTAGAGAACGATCTGCTGCCTAAATGGTAACATGCACAACTCCTATTTCAGACTACTTAATAATTCTGCTACAAAACAGGGCCTTGAATTCCCTCATTTCCTGATTTTACACTGCTGCCCCATTACTCATTAAGAACACTCCTATATCCAGCCAGAGCTTGAACATTACAAGACAATACACTCATAAATGTTATTTACCCTTAGGATTTTACTTTATCATAAATTTCAGCTCTGTGCTTCCAATATGTCAGAATGACTAGCTTTAAGGCAGTTGGTTTTCCCTTCAGAAATTAGCTTCAATTTGAAAAGAGATGACCACTATCATTAATGAGGTGTTTCTCAGAAAACACCACTGTCCTAATGTCAGACTGAAAAGATGCTATCTAAAATAGTCAGTGTCATTACATTTGCAAGCCATCTGATCTAATGGTATTATTCTCAGCTTCACACTTGGGACCCGATAGCTGTAACTCTTCTTTTCCAGATGTCCTACAGAAGGTCTTTCAAAATTTTTCAAAAGGAGATGCTACCTTTGCCATATTTAATCAGAGTTATGCTCACTAGAAGAAAGCCTTTTCTAGAAGACATACTGCTTAAGAAGGAAAAGCTCTTCAATCTGTTCTCAGAGAATGCAACGGAGCTGAGTTTTTAACCATTTCCTACAGTTTGTGAAGTGGTGAAAGGATTACCTAGTACTCTTTTTTTTGTCTGAGGAATTGCAAAGACGGGTTCAAGCACTCTGCCACACTTACACAGGCAGTCCAACACATCTGGTTGCATCAGACTTACCTCTCATGTGCTGTGCAGATGGCCTGCATACACGCAACAAGTCTGAAGCGTGAGATGTGCTAGGGCACAAGCCCAGCAGTCAGGAATCAGGGATTTGTGGACATCTGACAGCCCAGATGAAGCTTTTGCTCTTTCCCCACCAGCCATAGTTATCATATGAAAGTTCAAATCAACAACTTCTCACCAGGGAAACTCAAAGGTATGTCAGCTCTAACAATGTCAGCCATTGATAATCTGTAAAACTTCTGAAAGTTCTCGTTGAAGCTCCACGTCAGCTCTTTCAAGTTCAAACAGAACATGAAATGAGCCCAGTACACCCCAGTGGTGATGATGACAAGGGGAGGATCTGCTCCTTCACTCCCAGAAGAGCTACTTTCAAGACTACTCCACCATGCTTCCACAGTGCTGAAGCTCAAATGTCCCAGCACTTTTCTGGAGGTCACATGTGATAGTAAGTCTTTGGCTTCAGGAAAGCCTTGAGGAAATCTTAAGCACTATAGATCATTTCCATAGCAAGCTCTTCTGAGGCTCTAGATTATTGTTCAAAATATGGTAACAGGAGCACATACCACCATGAACAATTCAGACAAAAGTTTAATGGAAAAGTAATGGTAACTAATCCACTCTGAGGATTCATTTTTATTGTATTGAGCTACAGCAGCCTCAGGTTTCACAAAGGCTGAGTATTTCCCTCTCCTTGTTCATGTCTACAACTGGATTTCTAGAACAAATTGATCAAAAGAGAGAAGGCATTTGAAAATTTACACTATGACCTGGCAGGAGAACTTCTAATTGAAAAATTAGTAGTTCACCTTCAGTTCCCATGTAGCTTGGGTCAGGCATAAGCAAGAATACAACTCTACGGACTGAATTAAGCAAAAGGAAAGGCTATGACCCAAGAATCATTCCTGACCTTAAAAACTTATAAATTCCTTGCCATATACTGCTGTTATGTTGATTTGTTTTACAACTACTTGAGCACCTTTGTCAGCTGAAATTCATCTGATTTGGGATTTTATCTTTTAGGTAATTTGCCAGTCCCAGCAATTGCTCTTCATATACATTGTTTTCTCTTCTGGTAAAAAATAATAATAATACTATTAAAAAAATCTTATTTCTTGTCCACTACACTACAGTTTGGCACAGTTCATACACTTGATTACAGGGTATTCTACTATGCTATAATTCAGCATTTTATCCAGGCTTCCAGAGGTAGATGACACATCCAGTCAGGAACAACGCCCACACAAATTAATTACTAGTAACTGATATGTTTCATACCTCTAGAGCAGTGTTGAAATAATGGTTAATGAAGTTCTCATATAGAAACATTCATGCCCCAATGGCACAAAAACATTCAGGAAACCCTACCCTTCATAAAAAGCAAGATGGATAGATTACTTGCACTAAGGCTTTGTAATACTTTCAACATGAAGTCATCTCTGTAGATCACATCTGATTGTTATCAGAATGCTAATTATAGGGCTGCTAACACAAGGTCAACCCCACTCCCCCAGTCTACCACACAGCATCTTTAAGCCATCAGTGCAACTCCAAATATTTTCAAATAATACCAGCTAACCTACCTAAAATGAAAGTCAAACTGCTGAACAACTTACAGCTAACATTCTTGACACCCCCCCCCCAGCTCTCACTTAGGGGTAGAGGTGACACCTTGAAAACTTCAATTCAATATTGAAACAGGAGGTAATTGTTAAGAATGAAAGCCTGTAAATTGACTTTTCCTGTATCAACATAATCCACGAAGGAGGGAGAAGAGCGTTTTCAAGCTATGTTAACCCCAGACTTCCTTAGAAAAAGAAATTACTCTATTTTCAGTCTTCATTTGACTAAGCCAAACAAGTAAAGCTTTTCCAGTTTCCTCCCAGAGGTTCTGCACTCCCCAGGCATCCTTATAGCCCTTCTGTTGTATCATGAATTTGCCTTCAACATAATGAGATCTGCTCAGGGTGCGTCAGACGAGATTCTCTCTCAACCCTGTGCAATACAATCAATATGTTCCTATTTCTCATGGGAGTACCTTGGGTTATACATCCCAGGCTGATACCTGCTTTCTTTGTATCTCAAATCTGTTTCATATTCAAATTTAACACCGAGTCTGCAAACTCTGGAACGCACCTCAATACTACTTCTTCCTATTTGAAGATCTACAATGTTTGGGGGGCATGGTGGTAGTGTTTGTTGTTGTTGCTTGGGTTTTTTTTCCACCTGGGGAAACAAAGCTAGACTAAGAAACCAAATTTCCGAGTTTAAACAAGTTGTGAGAAGAAACTGAACTCTATTCCTTCTGGTACTCGATAATCCTAAACTCCATGCACTAATCCTGATGAAAGCATTAATATACAGCTTAGCATACTAGACTTCTGATCTTCAGTGCTGGTCTCTTAAGCACCTACATCCTATAATGATATAAACCTTTCTGACTTCTAGATGCTTGTTTAAGTTTCATTTTCTACTCTTTCTTGGAATTTTGGTGGTGGAAAGGGCCAGTTTAGATCTTTTCCCAAAAGGCCGTAAGAAACCAAAACACAAGAGAAAAGAACATGCTGGAACTGATTTCACACATACATTCTAGGAGAGGGGGACTGGTCTTTTTTATGACACCAAATGGAGCAATGCATGTAAACACAACAGATTTAAAGATGTTGCAAGTGCAAACGATCTTTCCTCTTCCTTAATACCTGCTAGATCACTTCATAAAGTTCATGTACAACAGAGCACTGGCCATGTGCCCCGGGCATATGCAGCAAGACATTCATTCTATGTATTAAAGTAACAATTGTGAGGCTTTTTCAAAAGCATTTTCCCATTTTGATGCTGGCTGCTTAGGACATCGCCCCACCACTTGAGAATTCAAGCTGCTCGCATTATCAGGCTGGAGAAAAGCAAGCAAGATCAACTAAAGGACGTGAAGGAAGTTCCCAGCTTAACGACCCTGCACATTTATTTCTGCATGATGGAGCCAGTTGAGTTCAGATTCCAGTCTTTATAAATAACACTTCATCACAGAAGAGTGGAGAAATAAAGAGCCTGCTAGATTGCCTTGGTCCTCATCAATCTCACAACTCCAAGACACCCAAGACTATATTTAAGGTACCATTTTTTTTCCACAGAACACCAAGTTCCCTAGCTTTTTGAAAAAGCATGGCAGCGTGGCATTAAATCCTTTGTGACTACAAGTGGCATTTCAACCGAGGTTCTTCCCCATTTTAGAAACACTACATTCCAAGGAACTCCTAAGCCTCTTTCCCTGCACTTAGGACAGTGCTAATTTAAGCCTGTGAACCCAAAGGCTGGGGCTTGCAAATGAACACAGCCTCATCTAGAAAGTCTTGATATGTTGTGTCAAAACTAAACACGTCTCCAGGTTCACTTTTGCCAGGCTTCATTTAACAGCCTTACTTTGGATCCTCTGAGCCCTTCCCTTTACTGGGATGAAAGGTAGCTTACTGGCCTGATCCCCATGAGCACACCTTGAAGCAAAGGCCTTAAGTCGAAGAAGCACATTAGACTTCGTTAGGCCACTCATATTTTGCTGGCCTAATTGAGTTTAATCAGAGGTGTGTCATTCTCAGGGCATGTCTGCTGAAAACAGGTTTCACAATAGTTTTGAAAACTCCCCTCTGATATCACCTACAGGGAAACCATAACTAAAAGGAATGGCAACAAACATCTCACCCAGCAGAGTACCAAACCAAACAAAACCAAAGAGCAAGCAAAAAACACCTCCACAAAACTTACCTTTCATCTGAGTCCATTCTCTGAAGGGACACTGGTCAATGGTGAGTGGAACACAGAATGAATCCCAGGCACTCCAAATCTTTCTCCTCAGAGAGGGATGAAGCTAAGAAGAGTGACTGTGGTGGATCACCCAATAGAAACTATGTGTGCTTGCAGCAGATACGCACCCCCAGGTCTAACTGCAGCCTAGGTTCATGGGATCTTGCACTGTATCAACCTAGTCCCCAGCCAGGCAATGTACTTCCAAAGTTTCTGGCCCAGAATCTGTTCAATCCTGGTGATAGAACAGCTTCCTGCACTAAGAGAGCTTTTCCCTTCATCACCACCTTCAAGGTACCGTGCCCTTTAATTTCCACCATGGAAGATCAAACCTTTACAAGTTGTCCCTACCCCTGCCAGCCCTCTCACCTCTAAGGAGAAGGGTTCAAAGCCACAGGCCCTGCCCATAGCAAACCCACCCTTCCCTCAGGGTAGAATAAACCCGTGCTGATGACCTCTGGAGGCCACATTCCCCAGCACTTTGCCACTAGGTGACAGGTCTGTGATAAAGCAAACACTGTCACAGAAACAACATAGTTGTGATAAAGGTCAAAAAGCCACAAGGCATTCCCAAAAAATAAACCGAAATTCCTAAATCCCCAAACTGCTGAGCATGTTTTACTTCACACACGTGGTGACATGAATGGCTGAATCACAATTTATGAGTCTTAAATGCATGGGATTAACTGTAATGTGCTTGTATATAATGCTTGGGTATAAAAGTGCTGTTCTTGTTAGTCTGTCAAATGCACTGGATTTGTTGCTCATAGAAAATAATGATTTAATGCCAATCCATAATTTTAAACAGCTGAAATATATTGGGTGACACGATGTGGTCTATGTGTGGCTTCAAAAGTTATTTACTTGCCAAATATGAAGGGATATATTTCTGGACATCTTAATTACATACTAGGGAAGCTCATTACAATTACTTTTTGAAGCAAATTGGTAAAGATAAAAAAAAAAAACCAAAAAACCCAAAAAACCCCAACCAACCAACCAACAACAACAACAACAAAATCCATACAAATCTTATTCTGGGATATTTGCTGAAAATAATGATCTACTCCCATAGAGGAATTTACAGGAATTTACTGTAATTTGCTACATGGCAAGCCAATTACCGGTATTAATGCCTGGAAAAAAGCTGCTTAACTATTAAGAATAGTTAAGAATATAAAAGTAATGTTTATTTTATTTAAAAATGTGGGGGGTGTTTCAACATAGGTGTGGGGCAGCTTAGACTGAGGTATTTTTAATTTCATTTGATATTGTAAAAAGCGTTCTGTTTTCAAAATTATTGTCAGTCTGGTATTCTGTGGCAATAAAAGCTACAGCTAACACTGTCCTGATATTTGTTTTTAGAGCAAAGCACAAGAGCCCTTCCAATAATCCACTTTCAAATACATTTTTGGCACACTTTGTCTAGGAACTGCATTTGCCTTTCAGGGTCCATAGGATACTCTGAGCAGCACATCCCCTTTGCCAATATTGTAAATCTAGTAAGAAATGCTGAACTACTTTTCATTCAGAGCTTTTTTGAAAGGAGCTTAGATGGGCTTCCAGCTTCCCTTTTGCTTTCACAGAAAGACACTAGCCCTAAATTTTCAAGTGTGACCAGAAATTTTTGGATACTCCACTTCAGATATTTCAAAAGACACAATCTTTAAGAAGCTCAGCACCTTGTGCATGAAAAATAATAATTTTTTTAAGGCACTGAAACCAGGCAGTTTTGGAGCCACTTAAAATCATGGGTCTCTTCTGAAAATTTAGCTGTGTTCTCCAGCCTGTACCTATTCTAGTTGTTACTTACTCCCTGTTATTCACCATCCTCTACCAGATGATTCTCCAAATTCTCTCCCTGCCACCCAAAACAGATAACTTCCACTGAGAAGGACTTAATGCAAAGTAGCCCTTCTCCCTGCCTCATTCCCTTCTTTCTCCCAGGTCATACCTAGCACTTAGTGCTGGTCAACGTTTGCCTTCAAACTGATCTTGTCAGGAACCCTCCATTTTACAGATCACAAAACTGAGGCAGACGCTCCTGGCACAGTGAGCACATGCAGCTCCCATAAACCCAACAGCAGCTGGAGTTGCTTAAAACTTCGAACTCGTTACACTGCAGATCTACAGCACTGCCATGGCAGAGACAGACATCAGATGCAGAAAATAAAAACTCCCTGGCTACAGCTAGGACCCTAAACCCACCATGGAAACAAAGGGAAAACACTGCAGTTGAGCTCCCTTGTCCTTGTACTGATAGACACTGGAGATTTATTTTTTTTAAACATACAACACCCAAGAGGAAGCAGACCGAGACAGTTTCATCCCTGCTTAGCGAGTTATGGTTCACCTCTTCAATCTTTAGCTTGAAGTATCACATTCTCTGTAAGGCACGTCATCAACTCTGTCCCCATCATTTCGTGGCAAAAGCTCAGAGGTGCAGTTAAGATCAGTTTAACCTGTTAATTAGCTATGATCGCTTTTTATACCTTAGCATTTTATAACATGTTACCTACCGGGTTTTCAAAATTCACCTTTTTCCTAGCGTACACGTGTAACAAGCTCATGTGGGTCCCACATACCACCAGTAGACAGACTAGATCCTGTTCCCAGACTCATCTGAACAAAATGCCCCCAGCAGTCAGTATGGCGAGTCAGCCAATAAGCTAAAAATTTTCATCCTGCAAAATACCAAAGAGTAGACAAATTACCCAGAAAATGCTGCACATAAGCTTTTTTTTTTCTTGAAAACTGTCAAATTTTGTGAGATGCCATAACCCTGGATTAACACGTACATAAATCCCAGATTGCTGTTCTGCTGTTTTTCAAACTGATAAGGAGAAATAATTAAAAGGAATCCTAAATATTTCAGTGGTCCTGGAATTAATGCAGTATTGCAACAGATGGTGAGTCAGCTGCCAAAAATTAATATGAAACATAATATTTAATGCATAGTGGTTATTTTTCTCTAAAAAGATGCAAGCACATATTTTATTTTTTTTTCCAGCAGTGAATACAAAGCCTGATGTGGTATAAATCAATCCCTTCCAAAACCCACAGTTCAGGTACAAGTAAGTGTAACTGTTGAAGAGAGGCAGTTGAGTCAACTACCTTCAATCACACCTTCAACTCTTTCCTCCAGGAAATACTTGGGTAAATTTATTTCTTCTAGAGAGAGAACAGTCACAGCAACCTGGAAGTCACACAGGTTCTGCCTTTAGGAGCAGATATGGATCCAGCCAACAGAAATTCTGGATGAACTGGGAAATGGGGTGGAGGGCAAAGCGAGACTGTTTTGGTCCTTAAAGCAAGGGGATGCACAGATGGCTCAACTTAGACCTGCAGGAACTGCTGTCATGCAATGTTTTTGTTTTCCTTAGCTTATTCTCTCTCCTATTAAGAACCATTGTAATTCAGATTGCGCGCTGATTTACAAACCACCACCGTCAATTATGAGTTACTGAGGACCAATACATTTAAAACAGTACTTTTGAGTTTTGCCAGAAACCAGGAAACTGTTTTTCTGGCCACAAAGACAATGAGAAAAAGATATTTGCCCTGGAACATTTTGTCAAGGAAAGACTAAAAAAAAAACCTGGCTGCAGGCAGTATGACTGTAGCAAACTGTACAGTAGGACTATTACTGCACTGAGTACAGTCAATGACAGTCTGAAAAGTGAACATACCTCAGAGAAATGGTAGAAAATTGGGGACTGAAGCTCACCAACATGTTGCAGGACAGTTAAAAGCATCAGTAAGTCTGTTATCAGAAGAAAAACACTTCAGTGCTTACAGTGTTATTTATTTTACAATGCTTCTGATACCAAATTGGGTGGGAGTGTTGATCTGCCTGAGGGTAGGAAGGCTCTGCAGAGGCACCTGGACAGGTTGGATCGAGGGGCTGAGGCCAATTGCATGAGGTTCAATAAGGCCAAGTGCCGGGTCCTGCACGTGGGCCACAACAACCCCAGGCAATGCTACAGGCTTGGGGAAGAGTGGCTGGAGAGGTGCCTGGAAGAAAGGGACCTGGGGATGCTGGTTGACAGGCAGCTGGATACGAGCCAGCAGTGAGCCCAGGTGGCTGATCTCTTCCTCCCAGCAACAAATGATAGGACAAGAGGTAACAGCCTCAAGCTGCACCAGGGGAGGTTTAGACTGGATGTTAGGAAAAATTTCTTCACTGAAAGGGTGGTCAGGCATTGGAACAGGCTGCCCAGGGAGGTGGTGGAATCACCATCCCTGGAAGTGTTCAAAACACGTGTAGATGTGGCCCTTAGTGACATGGTTTAGTGACAGACTTGGCAGTCCTGGACAAATGGTTGGACTTTATGATCTTGAAGGTCTTTTCCAACCAGTAGGATTCTGTGTTAAAGAAAGGACAAGGGCATTACTGACTACTAAAATGAGGATGAAAGAATTCACTGCCCAGCTCATACACACATTATGCTTTCCACAATACACTTAATTTTCTCTTTCATTTTTACTCTTTACCAACAGTCAAAGTTTTGTCTACATGGCAAAACTAAATCATTGCTGACAAATGGGGTGCAGCCAAATGCAATTTCCTTTGTCTACACTTGTAACAAGAGACATACCCTGCCCTAGTTCAGCTGCACCCCTTGTCAACAACCGCCAACAGCGGTTCGATTTAGTGCACCAAGGAGAGCCCAAACAATTTGGAAAGAATGATTTAAGCTGAGTGGGTCCCACCCGGCTCCTCCAGAACACACACAGAACAGCCAATGCAAGAAAAACATTTAAAAATTATTAGGAGAATGAACAGTAAAAACCCACCAGATCTGGCAGAGGGACTGAAAGCATATGAAATGACTTAAGTGTTGTGACCAAAAAAACCCCACAACCCAATAAACAACTCAACTGACTTGTCAGTTGCCTGAGTTAGAGACTCACCCATTTCTCCTTCACATTGTCAGAGAGGAGTCTGTGATAAATGTGATAAAGAAGCTAGTGGCAATATCAGTATCATCATTTTATTTATTTAACACACACAAAAAAATCATAAGCCTTACCAACTTGAAGAAAACGTCACCATAGCTAATTTGAAAGGGATTTCACCACTTGCCCTGCAGAAGGCAAACCCAATGCAGATTGCACTGGTGACATCTACCATGACTTTAAATCATTCGATATTCCTTCTCACACTTTAGCAACCAAAAGAATTAACAGTCTGCTTGGATTAACGCAGTACACTGTCATTAGGCTGGCAATTAAACCCCATTTCTGAGATTGTGTGATCTGAGTCACCAACATCTGCAAATATCTTTACAACTTGTGTAATAGCTGGCCTCAGATCTTGATACACCAAAGTAAAAAGGCCTTTTTAATGGCTCCCACGTTATTTTGGACTTACAACTTCACGGTGACAGCAGCTTCTCAAAACAGCCCATAAATCAAATTTATTATCCAGTTTGTCATGTGGGATTTTCTTAACTCTAACCCACCGACGAATCAAGGTCATTGTTTATATTGCATGAATAAAAATTAACCACCCATTCGAAATTTTTTCTTTTGACATTGAAAGGTATTTGGTCTCAGACTTTTGATATATGCAGCATTCACCACTTCTTCTACACATCTGTGTACATGGGAGTACATGAAAAAACACTCTCAAACAGCATCTCCTCTCATGCCAGTCTGCCTTGACTTTAAATGAAAATAAAAAAAACCACAACCTGTCAGCCATTCCACTGCTTCCAACATCAGTAGTTATACATGAGAAGGACAATCCAATTGCAGGATGCTCACCCCAGGGACTAGCTTCCTCCTCAACAGTATCATTGAATGTTTAAGCGGATCAATGACACTCAAATGATGGTTTAGTGGTAAATTAGTGGAGATCTTTTTGCCACACAGATCAGGGAAGAGACAGCATGTTATGGGCTTTGAAAACAAAGTCTAGGTCTACAAAGCCACTGAAGAAGAAGAAATACTACCTTCTCCAACCATAGAAGATGTTAAGATAACCATTTATTCCCTTTAAAATCAGAGCATAACTATGAGGCATAATAAAATGTATGCTATATAGGCCTAAATAAGGAATTTAAAAATTCCAGTCATCTTTCAGTTCTCCAACAGTTATTTGCAGTACTTGCCATTCCAGAGGAACAGCCACTGTTTATGGCTAGGAATCACCAGGCATAACCAATAAACACACCACCTAGCAGTAACCACAATGAAAGCCAAAAAACTTTGCTTGAAGTGCACAACCACAAAGCTTCTCTACAGGTTTTACTTTGAAGTAGACTGCTCCAAGAGACCCATGGGTCACATACAGCAAGCACCTGCATTGATAGCACAGATGGCCAAGCCAATGCCCCGGGCCCTTCCCCATGAGAAGCAGGCATGCTGCAGGCAGTACCTCCTTGATCCGCTTCACGAGCGCATTCTGATCGAAGGCAACCGCTTCTGCACACTGGTGAAGATGATCTTGGTACCGGAGACATAGCTGCAGCACCTGCTGGGGGTCCAGCTTTTCCAGTTTGGTGTTGGTTGGAGAAGTCTGCCCACTGAGGAGTCCTACAAGGCAAGGGAAGGATCAGAGTTAGTCTGACTGTTCATGGAACTAGCTCAGCTGCAAACCAAGAGGCAGCAGAACAAACCAGAAGAAAAGCTTTATAAGGGGAAATGAAAAACTAATTCAGGATCTTAGGCTACTGGATGGATTTTAGCAATGTAATAGTCCAGTGAGGGCTAAAAGTGTGAAGGGCATGGATTGAAGATTTATGGATGTTTAGGATTTACAGCAGTGCAAAGAACAGTTTGCCATACAGCTCAGTGCTCCCCAACAGAACTTAAACACAGGCTCTAAACGCGGGCCCCTAACGCACATCAACTAGGATGTGCTGTGTAAAGTAAGTCTTTTTTCTTCTCCTCCACAAACAATCCTAAATTGTGAAAAATTAACTCTCATCTACGTATGCCAGAAGGGGAAGGAGCTGAGATCTGCGTTCCCATATGGGCATGGGACTCAAACTGTTTTCACTAGAATCACACTGTCAAAACCAGAGCTCTAAAAATTCACTGGTCCCCCAAAACAAACCTGAATAAAAAACAACCCACCTAAGTTAAATTTATAGGGGTGAAATGTCCATGCTTTGCCTACCTTGCCTGTTTTAAAACTTCAGAATCCTTTCATCTTCTAAGATTTTTCTTTACAATCTCAAAATTAAGATCCTTACCTACTCGCATGACCAGGTTTCATAGAAAGCTCACGAAAAAAAGGTATTAGACTTAAAATTGGGACACTAGCAATACCCAGAGGAGCAGAATTGTCCAGAGAAATTTCTCCTCCCCATTGTTTGTTACCTACATAGAGCAACTCGAGAACCTTTGCTGAGCTCAAGCCTACGTGTGCCACACTGACTGCTTTTCCCAAAGCTGCTGGAAAAAATGATGCTAACTCTGAGGCCATCCTTTTTTTGCTATTTTATTCACTCACTTTCATTCCATTTTCCTTCAGCATTAGCACAACTTTTTTCTTGCAGGGACACCATCTGTGACATGCAGCACATACACACAATCTGCTTTTCAGAAAACATCCGTCAAGCTCTGTAAACTGAATTCAGTGACTGCACACATGTGTCCTGCGGGACTCTCCGTTTACAGACAGGAAAAGACATTAAAACAGCAAATGTAAGCAAGTATCACACTAAGCAATTAAAAAGTAATAAGTGCCAGTTATTTGGATTGGAAAAGTTCTTCTAAGAATGTACCTCAGTGGGAAATGGAAAGTATTTTGGATGGCCCCCATGCCTATTGGAAGCTACAACTGGCGACATCAGGTTCTTGACAAAACACAAGAACAAGATAGAAACGAAGGCGTAAGTCAGAAGCATCTCATGAATTTGAGAAAGTCAAACCTCTTTGAAAACATTTGCAGACAGAAATGAAAACAAAACTAGGAGAGCAACTTCATCAGATATGATGAACTAGGCTTACTTTTCATCAACACTCAACATTTTATTCTCTCAGGATGCTCTCAATTACCCTTTGCACAAAACCTTTTTTTTTCCCCCCTCATCTTAAGAGGAAAAAAAAAGAATTTTGTTTTACTGACTTGGTGCCCGAGTTAAGAGCTCAGGAGAGAAAACGAACACTTGACCATTTAGTCTCAAAACCCTGTATTGGCAACAGTCAAACTACTTCTTATGCATTAGAAAGAATCATCTCAAACAAAATCTTAGGTCCAGCAACATCAATCACAAATCCTTCAAGCCTACTTCCAGCTGAAGTGCAAAGCTTTAATGGGAGTGAACCCACTGAAGGAAACAAGACTCTTAAATGTGTACATCACATGTTCCCCAGTTTGTTAATTGTGATCTTCTATAAAATTATCTTGTCAGGATAAATGTTCAAATAATGTTGTCAACTTTTAATACGTTGAATGTTCACACAGGAATGAAGAGTTCACCATACACCTGAGGCGGTTATCCTGCTTCTGCACCTATCAAACACACGATGCTATCAACCTGCTAATTTTCTTTTATTACTAATCTCTCACCAACTTCAAGAGGAGGAGGAAAATTAGACTCTGTTTAAGAGATTTAATTAATATGAAGTGTGTATTTTGGCCAACTTATGCTGCTTGCGAGAATTTTGAAGCACAATAGGCCAAGGACTGCAAAATGAGCTATAAAGGAATATTCTGCTCAAGACTATGTTATGTACTTAGAACCTTGCACAGGTTACATAATGCTAAAAGCAAAGTTAATAAACTGTAAGGAGCCTCTAATTCACTATCCAGAAAAACACAAGCTCAATTGAAGGGAAACGGTCACTGTTCAGATGGAATTCCTTCGTAAGAAGGCAGAGATGGAAATACAATCCAGTACAAATATTTGGAGTAATGATAAACAAACAGCATATGCCACTTAAAGATAGACTGGCATTATTTTGGGTGATGCAGCATGGAGAAGCCAAAGGAATTAGCTACTCCAAAGACCTCTGGGCTCATGCTGACAATGCAAGATAGGAAAAGATAAACAGCAGCATGAAAAATGCCATGCAGCCTTCCATCTGGCAGAAATTCCTATTGTCCAGAAGTCAACCCACCATTTTTTGTTGTTCACAGGAACTGCTTACTACCCATGCTATAAATATTAACGTTTTCTTAACATTAACATCCCTTTCTACTCCACTATGGTGAGAGTCCTCCTGGAGTACAGTAGCCAGCTCTGAGGCCCCCAGCACAAGAAAGACATGGACCTGTTGGAGCAGGTCCATAGGAGGGACACAAAAATGGTCAGAGGGCTGGAGCACCTCTCCTACAAAGACATGGGGAGAGAGTTGGGATTGTTCAGCCTGGAGATCAGAAAGCTCCAGGAAGACCTCATTGTGGCCTTTCAATACTTAAAGGGGGCTTGTAAAAAAAAAGAGAGACTTTTTTCCAAAAAGTGACTGGGACAGAGTAAGTAATTTTGAAACTTCATGGAAAAGAGACTGCAAACACTCAAGCTCCCACAGAAGTTTTACCAGGGAAGCTGATGGGGTAGAAACAGAGAGATGGAGGGCTGGAAAGGACACCCACCCCACCCCCCATGCCACAGAACCCAGATCTCTTCCCCTCTGCCTCTCCCCAGCAGCAGGCAGTGAGCCCAAACACGTTTAATGCAATACCTCCTCCACAAGCTCTGCACTTGGGACAGCAGCACACTTCCCTGTACCCATGAAAAACTTGAGACCCACAGGAAAAACTAAACCAAAAGCGAGACACAGAAAAGGGCAGAGAGGGTTAAAATGGGTGTTGCTGGTGTCCTTTGTTCCTGTACTATCAGAAAGTTGAGGAGATATCTAAAAGCCTCTAGCAATTCAGCACTGAGGAAGCTTCATTTTTAGAGCAGAGAGGACAGCACCGCGAACCTCCAGGTGTTATTAAACAGCTTCTCCTCCTGAAAATCACTTCTTCCTTCTTAAAGCTGTGTCCCACACGTTGAACTATCCACTGAAGCAGGCCATTCCTCAGCGACTGGTCTACACACAGTCTTCACGAGGATATGAGATCATATCTGTTGCAACAAAATATTTATTAGTTCACTCATACAAGTGCCAAAATGGGGAGAGACAGAGGTCACTGAGCAGTTCAGGCTCACTCCCGAAACAGCCAGAACTTGAACCTGGCCACCAGCACATCTCGGAGCAAGTAACTGCTGAGCTACTACCTCTTCCTCGCTCGGGAAAGGGTGTTCCTGTGATTTTGTCTGTGTAATTGTTACCACCCGCCACCCCAGAGCATGGTTCTGCTCTTAAATGGGAAGAAATCAGCGTCTGAAGTTTTGATTTCTTATTAAATTTAATACTCATTTTTCAAGCTGTTATTTCATTTTCAAAGAAGGAAGCACACCAGGAATTATCTTCGCACTGTTTGAAGCCTTGAGAAGACACCACTTGGCACATGAGTGATGCAACACTGCACGATACAGAGAGGTGGCACGGAGGATGCCGTGGTGTGGGGAAACAAGGAAAATGGGAGGACTACTGCTGTGCTTTAGTGCATGGACCAAAAGTATTATGGCAACTGCCAAGCATGCACAGTCTTGGCTACCAAAGCCCACTGTAAAACAAACAAGAAGACAGACCACATTATGTGCCTGCCCTGATGAAGAGAAGTCAAGATCTCCCGCCTACTCTGGATACATCTGATCAGTAAACAGCATGCCCATAAAGGTGATAAACAGCAACTGGGACAAAGTAAGATTCACATTTCAGCTCCTAAATGGTGCTTTAGAAAAAAACAACACAATACACCAAGTATGTCATGCATAGAGAAATATCATACATCACTACAAGGCTAGCTGACCCACAGACTTGACAAATCTGTTATTGTTTCCATATTCCTTGGCAAAGCAGAGGCATGTTAAAACCATTTTCCTCCTACTTAGTCATCTCCTTGTTGGTTCCAGGTCAACATACACTTCCAACAAATCACATCCTACTGAGCAGCAGAAAGCTGTTAGCTTAAAAAGTATTTTTATGACTAGAAGTGAAGTTCTTCAAAAAATGCTTTACATGCTAAACTGATTCTACACACATGCAGAACATAGTAACCCACCACAGTTATGTTCTGCTGTTTTAATGGATGATCCTAACAACAACTTGAGTGCTTTCCAACCTGAAAAGTATTAATATTTCTTTCTGATTGCTGTATTTCCACTTGTCAATCCCCTTTTCAACCACTAACAGCAGACATTACAAAAAGAAACCCATTAGGTCCACAGTTGTCAATTTATTACTACAGACAGCAAAGCACAAGATGTTGGGCTCATCTTACTAATTTTAAGGCCAGGAAGGGTTGCTGTCATCGGCTATCCAGTCTTTCCATGGAATATAAGAGAGGACTTTAAAAGTAAGTCCTTATTGAATCAGACCAGAAGTCTACCTGGCCCAGAATGCTGTTTCCAATGTTTAACCAAAGTAGACATTTAGAAAACAACATCTTTATCAGTTCTTCTCCCTCTTCCACAACCTTCCTGCCTCCAAAAGTTGTTAATAAAAATTTCAGGCACAAAATATTGTGCTCAGTGAAGCTACAATACTTGAATTTCACTCATCTTTTTGAAAGGTGTACATTTATCTCCACAATATCCTGTGGCAGCAAGATGCTTATTTATGCACAGCATGAAAAAACTCTTTTCATTTGCTTGTCACTTGCTACTCTGTAGTAGTTGGGCTGCAGCGCAACAGAAACCTACAGAGTGGGGTACATTTTCTCCCATCATCTTTCTAAGCTTAAGAACTCCACTGATCAGTCTTCTCTCCCACAGAAGACTTAGTTTCTCTGATTACCTCTAACACCTCCAAATACCTCTAACCTGAGGCCTGACCACCCTCACTAAGAGCCAAGTCAATCCTTCTGCAGTGTAGAATGGTTACACTTCCACCAATCCAGTTGCTTTTGTAATTGCTATCCCTTTGCTGGACCTACTAATCAGCAACACCCTTTAT
Organism: Aegotheles bennettii; assembly: GCA_013398125.1. Taxonomy (NCBI): domain Eukaryota; kingdom Metazoa; phylum Chordata; class Aves; order Caprimulgiformes; family Aegothelidae; genus Aegotheles; species Aegotheles bennettii. The sequence continues at coordinate 329,245 of VZRW01000202.1, forward strand.
AAGAGCATGCATTACAGTGTATTGCACAGGTCATCACTTCTTCTCCTGAGAGCAAAGTTATCCAAAGCAGCAGAGGACACACCATGGTTAGCAATAGCTTGTCAGCTTTGCAGAGGCGTTCCCGGTTCTGGTACCCGTCTCTGGAGGTTTATTACTGTGTACATTACAGCTTTTTCTAAAACTTCTTCTGTGAACACTTCTCATTCATCCTTGTGAAGAATGATGTATTTCTTTTGTAGCAAATGGTGATTCAACTGATTGATTTTGTTTTTCTGAAATTCTTCTCTGAAGACAGTCCCACAGGCTTCTGGAGAACCTAAAGAGCTTATAATAGAAAGCTGTTTCCAAGGAATTTCTACTCTAGTCTCCTGATGATTTCCTATTCAATCTGCTAGAGCTTGTGATCTTTTTCTCTCCTCACACAAGTTTCTTTTTGCCTTTTTTTTTTATTATCTTTTCCCCTCTAACTCCCTTCATACCACTTTAACTACACTAGTTTTCCATCTCCCACCCTCCAAAATCACCTGTGCTGCCTGCAACTTACCTTATTTCAGCTGTTCCCAACTTCTCCCCTTACTACACTCATTTCTCATGAAACTCCCCTTCATAAATTTAATCCAAGACAGTAAAACTTTTTCAGCTCCTCTATTCCTCACTGAATTTGAGTAGACTAAGGTTACTATTACTGTAATAGCATTAAGTCAGTTCATTTATTCTCATTAAGACAGCATTAGTTTTAGCTTAAAAAGCACCAACGTTTTTCAAGCCTCCAGGAATTTTCCTGTGTTCCAAGAGTATTTAAAAATGATCAACCCCACAACTTGCCTCATCAAGCATTTCTAAGCTCTTGGGTAAAAGCTACCCAGTCTGGCCAGCTTCTTAAATGAAGTCTGGCCTCAGTGGCCATGGGTTAATTATTATAGTTGTCTGTCTTGTTGCTGTTTTCATGGGGAGATTGTTTTGCCAGGATTTTCAGGCATCCTAAGTACCAAAAAAAGATCCACACAAGAAACAGATTAAATTACATCCCTAGAAGACCAAGTCTTCTTTCTTGACCATTAATGCTTGCACAAGTTTAGAGGCAGCAACTTGCTATTAGCTGATAGAGCCCATTTCCATACATTCTCCATGCAGGAGGACTTTTAATATGGCCTACAAAGAAGAAATAATTGCACATGTATGTGCAGCAGAATAAAAGGCATTAATGTACTTCCAAACAGATAAAGTAATCAGATTCACAGGGCTCTTATTGACTAAATGCTTTGAATTTGAAGTGTGTACTTTCATTCTTGAAAACTAAGAAAAGACTTTCAGCAAAGTCTGAAGAGTGAAAATAGCTTTTTGGGGGGTTGTTTTGTTGTGGGGTTCTTTGGCAGTTTGTTTCATTTATTTTAATAACACCTCAGTTAGGAAACATCAACATTTAGATGCTCAACTTTGGAAATGCAAGCTGCCCTTAAGAAAAGGGCAACCACCCCAGAATTAGTAAAAATAAACCATAAAGAAACGGACAGAAAATAAAAAAAGAAAATAAAAATAAAATCACTGCTATTCACACAGAAATGCTTAAGCCTAAATGTGAATGACCACAAGATCCTTTTCACAGACCAGTTTATTTTCTAAAAATCTCACTGATAAAACACCTTGTAATAAAGCACATATTCACCCCAAGACAAAAGTTGGCTTTGTCGACTGTGTATTTTCGATTCCTTTGAACTTTAATGGGGAACACAATGACTGTAGGCAAACTGAATAGCTATTATGTGAGCAAAGAACATATTTGTATTGTAGCAAGGAATGTTGGCTGTAACAGCAGATTTTCCCTCTGCTTTGGAGTCAGTACCATGCGACTGTTTACTTCTGCATGGGTGACAGATGGGCTGAAGACTCATCTTGTCACATCGTTGAACAGGCAACTTCTCTGACCACAGAGCTCGAATATGCTCTCAGTATTGAATACCATGCCTCAGCCTCCTAAGGCAGTGTAAGCTAATGCCTGTAAGACATTACTCACCAAGATGTATAAACCACCACCCCTTTTGTTCCTCCACCATTTGTCTTAAAAAACAAGCATTAAGATCCGGGACGTTTAGGCTGCTATAAAAATGTGGTTTGCTACAATTCCAAGACAAAAATCCCACATTTTTACAGATTTCCACCTATTAAGGTCACATAATTTATGTTAGAAGAAACTGTGATTTTGAGGGAGTTTTGTTGTTATTATTGCTATCAATAACACTAAAAGAATATTTGTTTATGCTATTTCTGCTTTCTTATTGAGCCTCATTTTTGCTTAGGACTAGATCCTGCAAAGGTTTCCATATACCATTAAAGTTTCTCCTGTCACATAGGGATGACCATACGTAATCAATAATGTGCAGACAACTTTTTGCACAACTGAAGCTCTCAGTTTCTCTGATGTGATGACTTTTGCCCTGTGCTCTGTATGACCCATAGAGCAGTAAGCACAACGGAGCCTGATCATGACTGGGACTTTGAAGACTGATGCAAAATAAAAATGTCTCAGTGATGCAAACAATTTCTAAAGTAAAAGTAAAACAGAAAGAAAACAGAAACACTTCCTCATTTGGATTGTTAGGAATGTGAATGTCCAACAGGAGGAAATACTGCACCGTCTGCGTGTACAGAGATTTCAGTCTGCGGTTACTTAGATATCCCTCTGGAAGTATGAGATTGCCCAGTGCTACACCTTCAAAAAGTTGCTAGCAGTTGCCATAAAGTTGGAAGCATGTCTACTAATACCCTTATTTTGAAGCTTCGGGTAGGGAAGAAGGTACACAACCTACTCTAAAGAAAAGCACACGGCTACACTTTGTCAACTAAAAGCAGCCAAGATCCTACCTGGTCCATCTCGCTGCTGATTTTTCACTTTTAGAACACAGAAGTAATATGGAAAAGAAGTGGCTTTGACTACACAGCTGCAATATTGTATGGCCAATTTCCTGCAACAGACCCCAAAGCATAAAAGTAGGCTGGAAACATGGATGGGGTAACTCAAAGGGAAGCGAGAGATGATGGTCCTGTGCCATGCAATAAGCCGTATTTACTCTGCAGCAACCTTTTTAAGGGGGAAAACACATCAAGAGAGACCCAAGACCTACCATCTGATTACGTAAGCATGTGATATCCACAGGCTACAGCTGACCCTGTTATCTTAAATACTCTGCAAACCCTAAGGCCAGGAGACTAATGTCATTTTATAAGATGAGGAACTGAGGCACCAAGAGATTAAATGACTTATCTGCAGCCACATGGAAACTGCTGTCCCTCAGCCTAATGACTTTATCACCAGAACATCCCTCCCCTCTCTCACCATCAAATACCAAATGCCAGCAGGGCAGGCAGCAGCAGAGCCCGCTTTCCTACAGCACCATCAGCTCTGAGCATCAACGCAGTCTCTCCCACACAGATTCTCAGACATCTAATAAAGGTTCTTAAGACAACCAGAGCCAAATCAACAGCTTTTTCCCTCCAACCCCCACACGCATGCTCCACAAAAGGGAAGGTCTAACTCCCATCTTCCTCATCACATGCCTCACCACAGCTCTTGCACAGAATACAATTCACTTCACTATAACCACAGAGAACTAATCCAGTGGTTTTCTTTTTCCTCTAGGGTAGCAAAAGGAATCAGAGCACCGTATCAAAAAGTAGAGCTAGTCCCAGGAGAGGCAGGAAAGGGGGAAGGAAAGGACAGAGGGGGATTCCTCCATTTTAGCAAACAGCAGATTTCACTTCAACTTCTTTATGCATGCAAAGCATTGAGAGAGTCTCACTTTTACCTGACTACCTATCCTCCTTGAAGCAGTAAGACCTTAACTACCTTTTGTATCTCTCACCCACTGCAAAGTTTGGTTGAAATTTGCCCGCAGATGCAAAGTTTTCTAGGCTGTAGATGGAAGAGAAAAGGGACAGTGGCAACAAATAAACTCAATTTCTTTTAAATAAAACTTTAAAAACCCCAAAGTCTACAAGCTAAAACTCATTTAAGTGATTCTATTAGCAGGAGTAAGGATTAGCCTCACAGCAATCTTTATTTTGTCTTAGGCAAAAGTGCATGGATATTCATCCACACGACACAGCACACACTAGTGGAAAAAAACAAAACCAATGTCCAGTGGTTTAGAGGAAAGGTGACATCTAAAGTCACCTCTGAGCACAAGGGCACCCACGTGAAGTTGGGGCACGTTTGCTATTCCACCATGACCAGCCTGTGTACACACACTAACCCCAAGTAAATTCAGTGCGGGCAGAGTACACCGTGCTGCTTTTAGGCAAAAGCACACACACAGGCAATTACTACAGCGTAGCTAAAGTGATGCAAACCTGAGTTCACAACCTAGTTTTCTCCATGGTAACTCATTCATAGCCTTGTGCCTGAGACCACGTTACAGGAAAGACAATTTAAGGCAAACTGGCCAGCCACTTCAGGCTCTCAGATTACACCTACGACGTGCCTGTAAATGTGAGACACTTCAATAAGTTACATCTTTTATTAGGTTAAACAATATTGCTGTCTGTCTGTTTTCTCCAAACTTTCAGGCACTTCCTTCAGTTCAGAAGTTAATTTGAGAGCTTTCTGTTTGCAATCTGTTGCCACAGAATGGCACAGAGCCAGGCTGACAAACAGGCCATTTACTTACAGATTCAGCAAGTCCAAGACTTCAGGTGTTTTTTCCAGACATGGAGAAAACTGTTTACAAGTGACAGAGAAAACTTTAAAGACAGCTCCACTGAAAGAGTTTCTTTTAAATAAGTAATAGAGTCTGACAATGACACTTTTAATCAATTCTTTATATTTGGAAGCAAAGCACAGTGCTGATTCTGGTGTAATCATAATTTACATGCATGAAATACATGGTTTCTATCTGGTATGTAGTAGTACTTTTCATGTGCTTCCTATCATTCCTACAAAAAAAGTGGACACTTGTGATATTTTCTTCCTCATTCCTCACAGGGAATTTCTGTATCACATCAAAATACAGTCAAGTGTTAGACTTCAAATCATTCATTTCTGTTTTGGCAACCACTATACCCTCGATTACAACTGCAGCCCCAAACCCTAAGGGTTTGAGAGAAGGCACATTGCCAGAGTGAAAATAATGTCATGGCCAAGAGTTATGGTCATGTCATGGCCTTTGTACATTTTTCCAAGGGTGCTATCTAAAATATACATTAAAGAAGCACTGTCCAAAATATACTACTGACACTTCCTGGCCACAGGTACAAGGATAGGAATTTCTCCCTACTATGTGCATTCAGGAAAATACAGTGAAGAAGAGGAGTCATTTGTAAATGCTATAGAGTTAACATTTTCTACTTTATCTTCTTTTCTCACATATGATGCAACTTACCACTCAGCCATTTTGCCAGCAACGTGGGCTGCCATTTCACATCCAAATTTTAATCTGAGTGATACTTATTTCTTCTCTGAAGGTTTTACCAGAATGATCTGGAATGCCTGCAATACTCAGGAGTTCAAGTAGGGCTTGTGAAACTTTTTAAATTATACAGCCCACACATACATAGCTCATAAAGAATATACTTCACAGAAATTAAGTAATTGCTCCTTACTTTTTCTTATGTTTTGTTTATTAAAGTGTTTACCTACTAGCAAGTCCAGCTGAGTAAAGGAGAGAGAGGTCTACCCTCTGTATGAAGCAAGGAAGCATCACTTTGGGAACCTGGGTGCCCTCAGACAATTAAGTTTCTTTCTTCAGCAACCCCACTGGCCAAGCAGCATAAAATTATTCAGGAAGAGCCATTTTCTATTTAAATGATCCTTAACATCTGATGTTTCTTCTGTAAATGCCTGCTGCTGAAGTCTGAACCAATACTTTCTTCCCTGTCTTAGCTTTCCCACCTGTATTTAAATATTTGGGGTTTGTGCCTACCTTCCTAATTCAAGTAAGCCAAACTCAAGTACTGATGTACTTTTCTCAGTCTGCTTTGATTCTTTTCCCACGTGCATTATAACGGGTTTCAGAAGTAACTCGAGGGATATAATGGATGTCATTTTCCCAGCAGTACTAGTAACTAAGTAACTATTACAGTTCCCAGAATTGTATTGTAGCACAAGGGTATTTTCCCTGGCTAGAAGGGACACATGGGCTTGGCATGAAATTATTAACAATTAAATTTAGGATATTGAAATTACTCAAAGGTTGAGCTGGAGAGAGAAGGAGAAGACAACACACACACTATTTATTTTTGACAGAGTGTTTAAAAACTAATCACTGAGCTTTGCAGAGCTTATTAGGGCACCTAAAACATCCAATTGTTACACAGAAGTAAGTGGCCTGCTGTGTTCTGCGTTACTTCCATGTTTATCATCTCCTGTCAAACACTGTCAAGTGACAAAGTGCCTTGAAGAAAGGCAAAGCACAATAAGGAATCCCTAGCATGAAGTGTTTTAAAATCTCCAGAGAGGGAAAAAAAAAATCAAGCAAATTGCACCTCCTCTGTAGCAGACAGTTTACATTCCCTTTGCACTTCAGTAAATGAACTCACTAGTAAAATATTATGGAAGAGCATCATCTTACTATTAAAATAAGCTGCTACTTAAGCAAGCCTTGAGTACCTAATGACAACATTGTGTGATCCTGCCCTTAAAGGTAATGATAATCCAGGAGTACCACTTCTATCAGTTACAGTAAGTAACGGCACAGGGTTAGCAAGCCTGGGAGGTTCCAGGGCCCCAGCCCCCCATGCTGGCAGACAATGACTCAAGCCCAGTGTGGCCATTAGCCCAGGGAGATGCATCTTGGAGACAGCCCTGACACCTTCCACCTTCCAGCTCTGCCAAGCATGTGTGTCATTCCCTCTGGGGTTAGAGATACCCAGAATACAACAATTCATTTCTCCCTCCACTTAACCCCCTTCAAACAGTGCAGCTGTAAAAACACCCCATTCCCCCCCTTTTTATTTTTAATATCCAGTCTGCTGATGGTGTGCTCACACACAGCACGAGCCCAAGTCTGTCATGGAAAGTATCAGTCATTTTATAGCAAAACTCACTTCCTCACCGTAATGGTTCTAAATACGTGGTGGTTGGAGCTTTGAGCATCCTAAATCACATCACCTCAGGGTACTTGGAAGGTCTATTACAAGACCTATAAAGCCCATATAGCTGGAAAGCCTTCTAGCAGTCAAGAAAAGCTCCCCATCCCTGTTTAAGAAGGAACCCTTGCAGAACTACATCCTGAGCTGACCTTAGGGCACTCTGCCACTGAAAAGGGGATGAATCTTGTTGCTCTGCCACCCCTCCTTGCCATGCAGGCTTGGCCTTGCCCTTGTATCAGTTCTAGTTCTCACTGAACTCCTCCACAGAAAGATTCTGCCCATCAACCTACTTAAAAAACTACCCATTCATCCCTACTAGTTCCCCACCAGCCCACCAAGCCAACAGAACTCAGAAGCAGCACAAAACACACAGCTATAGGCATGTCCTTCCTCCTCTCAGTTGTTAGATCAGCAGCTCTCCCACTCCGGGGATGATCTGGAGACAGACATTCTTCCCCACTGTAGAGCAGAGTCTGGCACGCAAAATTGTAGGAGCCCCCCCAGGCACAGGACTCACTCTTGGCATCCTCTGACTACACTAAAAGAGAAAAAAAACTACATCAGGTTATGGAAGCATCAGGGTACGTGAGGACATCCATCTACTCCTTTTGCTCATAACACTAGAGAATATGCACAATAGCCAAATAAAACTACAAACACTGAATAGTTAACTCAACTGTTGAGTATTTTATCTGTTCTGGTTTAAAAAAAACCACACAAACAAACTATCTCCATTCCTGAATGACCACATCTCCACTGGATACTGCTCGTGCACAAAGCCAGCCACGACTCTCGATGAGGCTCCAGCGCAGAGGGGCAGCACTCACCTCCTCAGCCCCTGAATCTTGCAGCATCCAGGAGGACCCCTGAGCAAGGCAAAGCCAGCTGGACACCTCTTCCCCTCTGCAACATATTGCTGAGCAGAAAGGCACCTCAGGAAAACCACATTGTTCTATATTTTTGTATAAATATATATATGCCCATATAGCTCAATTTCTCTTCACTCGCCATCTGAAACAACAGCTTGGTTTGTGACACTGACAGCAATTACTTGTCATATTCTGTGCAGAAGGTTCTGACTTCAGATAAGAAATAAAATACCAGGAAAGGATGAGCGGTAGAGCCAAAGACAGCCCTGCTCCCAGACAAATACTCTTCTTTGCTATAAAAATAGGGAGAGGGAAAAAAAAGGCAGAACGCTTTAAGATTATTTGTGAAAACAATTGAAAATTAAACATTTGGTGGGACATTATCTGCATTTGCTGCTATTTTAAAATGATAGAGGTGAGAAAGAGTTATTTTTCACTACATTTGGCATTTTTAGAGCTCTTAATAGAAAACTGTAGTCTCAGCATTCCTGTAAGACAGCATCTAAGACTTTTTGCTTTTCAGACCACTAAAAACCAAAGCAAGGATCATGCTCCAATGCCTACAAGCTGTCACTTGGCGTTGTGTATCAGCCAGAGCTGGGCCACTCTTCCGCAGCAATCAGCCACCACAGTTTAAACAGACACAGTCTCAGCTCTTGCACTTGCAGGGTTAAGGGTGCCCAAGTGGTCCCAGAAGGGTCCCCACTCTCCCACCCACCCCCTTCCCACAGGGCTGTGTGCCGCTCTGACCCCAGCCACCCCTTCCCAAAGTGATGGTAGTGCAGACACGTATGCATCTCCTCTTGGACTGAGGGAGGAAGACATTAGGAAAAGTAACTCTACAGAAGACACGAGTGACAGTAACTACACGAGTATCTAACTCCTCAACTGCCTTGGGTTCTTAAGGGTCTCTTAAAAATGCATTAGTATCTCAGATGTTTTCGTTCCACTCTCTAGTTAATGAATATATTTTTTTTTCTCTTCTTCTGACTTAATCTCGGGAGAAGAGGACGGCAACTGCAGCACCAGTTGAATGGTTTGTTTGATTCTGATAGCTTCCAGCAAAGGAGCGGAGCACACAACAAACCTGAGTGTTCCTCCTGCCCAGTTAGGCTGCCTGCACTCCCAACGGCTCCAGCCCAAACACAGCAGCTTCTCCTCATGCAGTCTGCCTTGAAGGCTGCTGTGCTGTTCTTTGCTCCTACCCAGAGCTGAGTCATTGCTAAAGAGGACTGAAGTGGGCACGTCTAGTAGGGTCATTCAACTGAGAGCACTCAAATCTCTTCAATCAACACCACGCTGGCTGAATTTTTTGAATAAGATAGCGTGGTCTAGCAGGAAGCCATCGAACTGAAAAGCCTACAGAAAGCTGCATACACCTGAGGGAACCACACAATGAGAGGGTCAAATGCAAAGCTTTGCCTCCTTACACTACCACAGCGGCTCCGAAAGCCTCTGATGAGAGCCAGTTGAACAGGAGCTGCACAGCTAAATTGATTTGCCAAGTCTGTGCCCCCAACAATCCAGTTTTTAAATCCTTTCACACTGTGAAAAACCTCAGGTTTCCACAGCTCAATCCCCTGAGAGGCTGTTTGCTAACTACACCAACCCCTTACAGGTGTCTGGGTAGCTGTAGTTGCTCGTGGCAACCTGTACACATGGTGGACACGAGGAAAGGGAGGGGTACAGGACACATGGAACACCTCACATCTGTACTGCTAGGAGGCTCACTACTGGGACGTGCTCCAGCTCAGTAGAGCTCTTTCCTAGCTCTTCCTAGCTCTTCCTAGCTCTTTCCTAACTTGTGCCACTTTACAAACGGTCTGCTCTGAACTGACCAAACACCATACAGTTCCTATTTTTGCTAAGGACAGACAAAAAGAAGTTATTAGACCAAGTCATGTGTTTTAAAGAAATAAGTAATGAAAGAGTCATGGCACCTCAGAGCTCTACAGGAGCATTCATGCAGGGGCCAACCAGCAGTAGGTGTTCCAGTACCAACAGCTCATGGACTCGATGCTGTTAATGATTTCCCACGCTTTTTTGGTTTTGGAAGATTCTTTATTTTGGTTTTAGAAGCAGTTTTTTCTAAATCTGCTCTATCACAACATTCATTCATTCTATCTACACTTTTCCTGAGGTGCTTTCCACACTGCCCACCATCAAATTCACCCAACCCCAGCAGCTATTGCTCAGCTTCAGGGCAGTGCCTGCTGGAAGGCAGCTTTCCCTGTCCTGCTGCCTGCCTGCCTGGCATGAGTCTCCCTTTCTGCTGAGACAACTTTGCATCACTTTAAGTATAAAATATGATGAAACTAAAAGAAGGGTATGCAGAGGCTGAGGGCAAGGAGAGGTCCTCCTATTCATTGGCCAGGCACTGAAGCTACCAGAGGTCACAAAAGCTGAACTTCTTTATTCAAGCAAAAATTCCCATTAAAGCCAAATGAGGTTTTGTTGAATAAGGGCCACAGAAATGAGCCCATAGTACGCTCTTGACTGGGAGCAAGTCAAAGCAAATTATGCAATGCCTGTCAGGAATCTGTGTCCAGCTCTCCAGAGCTGCAGTGTAGGAGGAGCCCTGAAGCATCCTTAACCTTTGACTATTTATGTCCCAGGACTGAGCCTCCTTCCAACAAAACAAGCCATGCTTTTATGTATTTTTATTATCCCAGTTTATAGCAAACAGCTCTCTCCTCCTCTTCCTCTTTCCCCTCCCCTCCTTCCCACCCTTCCCTCTCCTTCCCCCTTGCTGTGTTGTGCTGTTTGTGTGGAAAAAAACGAGCTCCTGCCCTTGCCAAGAGTGACATCAACTCATTCTTATCCGGTGATGTCCAGCAGAATCTTCCTCTGATAAACATTTGCTCAGTGGCAGAGCCTCAAGGTTACTGACTGCACTCTGTTTTCATTGTCGCTTGTTTTCTGACACTTTGCTGCTCCTTGCACACTGAAATCCTCTCCCACGTCTTCGACCTAGAGACAGTGAGGCACTGAACAGGACATTGCCCCCAGCTCACCCGGGTCTTCCCACCACCCCCTTCCCTCTGGAACAAGAATCTGTTTGTCTCTCTGTGAACAATAAAAAGCTGATACTGCAGAGAAGCAAAAAAAAAAAAAGTAGGAACAAAGCGTGTGCAAAAAGCAATTCAGGAGTGCAGACCTGTGGATTTTTGACCTTTGTATTCTCTTTTTTGTACATATTTTCTCATATCCTTCCCTAGCATGCTCTGAAGTTAGTGAGGATGCAGAGCTGATTAATGGGCTGATGTGCCCTCCTCTCCTTGCACAGCATCACTCTCCACCAAGACTCAGCAATATTTGCTCAAATCCAGCATCTACGCTGTCTCATGCTTCTGGGCTCACCCCAAGCTGATAAAGCACCTCAGAATTTTTCCTCTTCTCCCCTCTCTCCTTTTTTCATCATCTCCTCACAAGCCACCAGCTTTGTGGAGCAAAGGCAAGCAGGTGATGCTTTTCCTCACACACTCCTCTAGCATTTTACCCAAGGTAACATTTATCTGAAGTGCATCAACCTATGAAATGCATTACTGTTTGTACCAGCGACACAGAATACATGGACAATCTATAAAAGCAAGGAGGAGAGAAGATTTTGACAAAACCAAAAGGGTAGAGTAACAGTCATGAGCCCTGGAATGTCTAGCAGTGAATAAAGAATGAAAAAAGCCACCTTTTAGCCTGGGATGGCTCCTGCCTACAACTCCACTGAAGAGGAAGAGCTCCACAGAAACTGCAGCTTACAGGGCAAGGGATACATTGCATCTACAACTGCATCCTTCCTTGGGTCATTGGGGAGAAAGAAAAATCCATTTGTACAGTTGTCCAGAAGGAAAAGTCTGCTGCAATTGGAAGGAGATATTCTGGTATCATCAACCTACAGGCTGCTGCTTTTCTAGGAAACCAGTCCTGAAACCTCCTCTGGTGTTCATGAAAAGGCTGCAGCTGTTCTGAACAGCTTATAAAAACAATGTCCTTCTAGCTTGCGTGTGACAGAATGAAGGTCAATTACCTTCAGAAAGCAAGTGAAGGAAAAAAAAATACTTTCAAATGTTACCATTAACACATACCAACCATACTAGAGCTTTAGAAGTACTGAGGAAAACCAGCATAGCAAATCCTGCCACCATCATTTGGAGGAGTCTTCTAGAAGAAAGAAAGGGAAGGTGACGACCTGACTTAAGACAAAGCAGAGGAATCCAGTGTTCAGACAGGTCTGTCAACCTGCCCTTTGGTTTTTCAGCCTCTCCAATTCTCAGTGGTGCAGCAGGTATCGCTGGGATCCAGCCGTTCCTGTGGATTCACACGTTCACGACACCTGCTGCCACAGGGCTACCTGCAGCACACTCTTACACAAGAGCAAACTCTGTGCTTGCAGAGTTTCTAACCAATTTTTATGCTTCTTTTATTATTACTGTTTTCTATGTCAGGCAGAGAATGTTAACCAACAAGACAGTTCCTCAGCTCCCAGCCTCATTCCTAAAAGCCTTGACTGCTCCCATGACTGTTCATGACCATGTCAGTGCCCTAAACAAGTAGGCAGAGCACAGGTAACAGCTATAGTCAAGGTCAGGCAATAAATAAGTTCAAACAAACCATGAGGAAAGAATATACAGGCCCTCAAATACACTTCATACAACAAATGAGACCTATTTTAAATGACTTTCCAATGAGAAGGTTGCTTATCTTTTAGAAAGATGCTTGGGAAGGTCGAGATCTTGCTTCCTCTTTACATAACAGCTCTTTTGAAACCTTAAAATAGTAGTAATAAAAAAAATAAATTATTAGCTAGCCTGCAAATACGTATTTTGCAAAGAGTTCAGTAGATTAATATATGTGCTACTTACTGAGAGAAGGAGTCCCAATAAGAATGAAATGAAATGGAAATTCTCCTCTTGCTTTGAGGACTTAATAAAATGCTACATCACTGCTGCAGAAGACTGGCCTCAAAGTTCCCCTGTCATTTTTCACAACTGAAGAGCCAGCCAGATACACCAACAATTTACACAGAAACAACACTACAAGTCTATAACTGAACATGTAACACCATTCCAGGGAAGTATGCATAAAAACCTACATAAACAGAAACAACACAAGCCAGCCTTCAAATACAATAAAAAATTTCCAGAAGATACAAAGTAGATTTTTAGCATCAAATTCATTACAAGCATTTGCACTGACACACATCTTAACTCTGTGGTCAGAGTGGAAAGGAAAGGGACGAAGTTTTTTGAAGGGATACAAGCACATCCATTTGATGCTACGGCATCAGTGATTGCTTTACTGTCCTCAAGGTGAAATAATTGTTGGCCGATACACAGGGACACAGCTCCACAGGAAACCCTGGTGACACACACCCCCGTGCTCATTTCAGGGCTGAGTTCTTTCCTAGGGTACCGTAATAGATGAGATGTGCTTGAGTATTTCCAGTATCTGGAAATGGGATGTTTGGTCACAGAAATACTAACAGGGACACAAATTCCCAAATGACCTTGACTATAATTAACCACCTAATTATAGTGGCATTTGGCCTACCAACACCTCTCTGGGAGCCTCTGGCTGTTTTGTCTCAACAGATACACTGACTGCAGAGTTTGCCAGAGCTGCCCTCTCAGCCAGATAAACCCCTGTGTAAGTGAAGAGGCCATAGCTGCAATACAGGAATTCCTAGGCCAATGAACAAAAAGAACACTTTTTTTCACAGCAGGAAATAAAAAAAATATATAGCCATGCTGTCTCAGGAGTTTAATTTGCACAGCAGGAACACTGATAACAAGACATCTTATCAGGAGCTTTGCTTTCAACAAAACCAATTAGTATCAATTTAAACAGAACCAGCTGAGATAAATGTGTACATAACATGCATAACCTTGAGGTTCACAATGCCTAATAATTAAGCACTGGATCATTTCCCATACTCAAGAGAGAAAAGTTTGTATAAATCAACAATAATCAAAGGAAAGTTGTTCTCCTATGGGGACAAGAAGGGTTTGAATCCAGCACATTGATTTCTGCCAGTTGTCCTTGTGAAACGGAGCCATGTGAAACGGGCTCAGGGTCTTTGAGCAGCTTTTTGAGATCTCCAAACCAGATTGTGAACTTTTCCTTCCCATCATTTCGACTTACTTTTCTTAAAATAAATAAATAAATAAATAATCAGTCCACACTCCAAAGTCTCTTACAGACAAAGGAAAAGCTAAGCCACAGCTAATTAGCAGAACTCCCCTTCTACCCAAAACTGTACTTCTGCACCTCCCTTCCTCTCTCAGTTCTTTTCCAGCCTTCTCTATCTGCTTTTCCATTACTGTTTATTTTTAATCTCCTGTTTCCAAGAATATTTATCTGGACTTTTAAACTAGCAATAGTTTGATGGGTCCTTATTTACTAATACAGATTTTAATCTCATACAATGATTAAATAGACTGGCTGAGCACAAAGTGTGACTGACTGAAAACTGGCTGAGCTGCTGGGCTCAAAGCGTTGTGCTGAGTGGCACAGAGTCCAGTTGGAGGCCATGTACTAGTGGTGTTACTGCAGAGAGTTCTCAGTCCAATATTGTTAAACACATACATTAAAGACCTAGGTGATGGGACAGAGTGCACACTCAGCAAATTTCCATAGTATACAAAACTGGGAGGAACAGCTGATAACACCAGAGGCTTGTGCTGCCATTCAGAGGGACCTCAACAGGCTGAAGAAAGGTGCTGATGAGTCTCATGAGATTCAACAACACAAAACATGGAGTTCTGCACCTGGGGAGGAATCACCCCAAGCACCAGTACACACCGGGGGCTGACTGGCTGGAAAGCAGCTTTGCAGTGAAGGACTTGCAGGTCCTGGTACACAAGTTGAACACGAGCTGACAGCATCGTCTCTGCAGCAAATACAGCCAAGAGATCCCAGGCTGCATTGTGAGGAGTTGCCAGCAGATTGGGGGAGGTGATCCTTCCCTTCTGCTCAGCGCTGGGGGAGCTCCCTCTGCAGCACTCTGTCCTGTGCTGGGCTTCCCAGTATGAGAGGCACAGGCGCATAAGCACAAGTCCAGTGAAGGACCACAGAGATGGTTAAGAGACCAGCGATCTGTCATACAAGGAAAGGTTGAGAGAGCTGGGACCATACAGTGGAGTAAAGAAGATGAAGCCAGGCTCCTCTCAAAGGGAATGCAGTGAAAGGACAAGAGATAATGGATACAAACTGAGACAATGAAAATTCCACATCAACACAAGGTTTTGTGTTTTGGTTTGGTTTTTTACTGTGAAGGTGACCAAGCACTGAAAGAGGTTACCCAGCGAGGTTGTGGAGTCTCTGTCCTTGGAGATACCCAAAACAGAACCAAACACAGTCCTGAGCAACTTGCCCTGGCTGACTCTGCTTTGAGAGGAATCAGACCAGGCTGTCACCAGAGGTACCTGGCACCCTCAGCGATTCTGAGCAACAGACAAAGATAAAAACTAGGCTTCACAAGGGCACTGATGTCTTGTAAACAGTGCTTATGTAATCCCTACTGCTCTTAAAGAACATTATAAAGCTACTTTGCACATCAGCCCTTTGCCATAGGCTCATACCATGTCCTTTGACAGAGAGCTACGAAGAATCCCTACCAGAACAGGACTTCGGTCTACTCCCAGCTCTACCTCAGATCTTGCACTATGCTTCTTTCATTCCCACTTGGTTAATATAAACTAGTCAAGTCTAGAGTTGGGGAAGCATCCTGAGTTAGAGAAGCAGCAGCAGATAGAAGTACTCCTTGCATTCTGGTGTAGAGCAATCACCGCCTGCAAACATGAAACGCACGTGTTTCTTATAACATGAAGGAATGCTTCTGGATCCCTCGGGCCAACAGAGAGCTTTTTACATTCATTCACTGGCCCAAACCCCTTTCTTAGTTACTGAAAAATGGAGCAGTATCATTGTGGTCGGGACGTGAATTTTAGACTATTGTAATGACTGTTGGATGTGTGAATGTACACACGCACCCACCCCGCACGTTCAGACTCAGCACCACACTCATAACAGCACTGCAAGTTTCACACCGTGTAGTATCTTACAGCATCAGCAAGGTTACAGGATTCTCCCCTGTACTTCTAGGCATCCTGGCTACAGGGAGCCTGGAAATACACGTTCCTCACACACTTCTTCATTCGCCTCTTGATTTTTTTATAAAAAGCAAAATTCCTAAGTGGCAATTTTTGTGGTTAGCATGGAACTCTCCGGTGCTTGAGGCTGATAAAGACAGTTGTCATCCATCCAGAACACTTCAATCTAAGTCTTTACTTGGAGATAAATAAACAGAGGTGCTTCAACTTACAATTCCTGTGATGCCCAGGTAAGTTCTTAAAAATCACGCATGACTACCATCCAGAATTGCAGCACAGAGGAACGCTCGCCCAAGGTCACACAGGAACTCGCTACTAACCTTCCACCCATGCAACTTCTCCCACCCACACTCACTGGCTTCAGCCATCATGCAGAGCTTGTCTTTTTAACAGCAGCAACTTTGCCCTTCCCTCCTACAAGTAAAGGGCCTGAAGCCCATCTCTGGTCCTCTTTATCAAGAGAATTCCAAGCTCTAGATCAGAAATCCACTCCTTTTGCCTCATTATCTCAACCTCTACCCTCCCAGAGCATGCCCAACTTCATAGCTATTATCTCCAACTTCCCCACCTTCAGTCTTTAGGAATATGCTCACTTCTCCACTAGGACAATACCATAAAATGTGTTTCACAATCTCCACCAGTTTTGAGACCAGACTCCCATGATGTCTCAGTACAACTTGAGAAGAAGAAATAAAGTCTGTAGGTTTTGCATTAGCTGTCCCATCATTTCTCTGCATGCTTTAACCAGTCCATCCTGGTTTAACAGGTAGAATACGGGTTGAGGAGTTAGGTTTATAGCAGGGTGCATCCTCCAGGTTTCATTGCAAGAGTCCCACTGAAGAGAGGGGTGGTCTCAGTAAAGAACCTGGAGGAGAGCAAGCAGTCTGCACCTCGGACACCAACCTTCACCTGACCACTGCCAGATACTGAGACAAGTTCAAGACACAGAAAACTACAGTGCAGAAAAACCCTTGCCCTGGAGAAACTAACCACTCTCAGCCATGGCTGCAGCACAAAAACCACGAGGTGAACAAACCCCTAAGTCTCCTGGCATCAACCATGCTTTACTGAAGGTAACATTGGCTTTCACTCAAGTCACCTGAATGATTAAGAAAAAAAAGGTGACTTTCCCTACAAACCAATGCCAACTTCTCAACAGTGATCAGACCACACACTGCAAGGTTTCGTTCATTCAGCCATGGTGCTGCATACACCTCAGTCCTGGAAGTTTCTTCCCATCCTATTGGCATTTCCTAAAGAAAATTTTTTAAACCAGGACAGGCATCATGTAAGACCTCACCATTTAACCATCAAGAAATCACATTGCTGCTACAGAAAGAACATAAACGAGCGTTCCTTGACAACATCACTGCTCTTGTTTGCAACAGGTTTTTCCAGCTAACAGAGGAAGAAGATGAAAATTCTCATTTTTATCCAAAATTAACCAATAGGGTAGTTTTGAAATTTAGATGGCACTTTTACCAACTTCCTCACCACCCTCGCAGCAAAGAATTTTCTCCTAATACCCAGTCTAAAAATCCTCTCTTTCAGTTTGAGACCATTTCCCCTCATCCTATCACTCCATGCCCTTGTAACAAGTCCCTCCCCAGCTTTCCTGTAGCCCCTTCAGGTGCTGTAAGGCTGCTATGAGGTCTCCCGAGAGTCTCCTCTTCTCCGGGTTGAATAACCCCAACTCTCTCAGCCTGCCTTCATAGGAGATGTGTTCCAGACTTCTCATCACCTTCATGGCCTTCCTCTGGACTCACTCCAAGAGCTCCATGTCCTTCTTATGTTCGAGGCTCCAGAACTGGCCACAGCACTGCAGGTGGGGTCTCACAAGAGCAGAGCAGAGGGGGAGAATCACCTCCCTTGACCTGCTGGTCACGCTTCTTTTGATGCAGCCCAGGATACCATTGGCTTTCTGGGCTGCAAGCGCACTTTGCCGGCTCATGTTGAGCTTCTCGTCAACCAACACCCCCAAGTCCTTCTCCTCAGGGCTGTTCACAATCCATTCTTCACCCAGCCTATATTTCGGCATGGGATTGCTCCAACCCTTGTGCAGGGCCTTGCACTTGGCCTTGTTGAACTTCATGTGGTTTGCATGGGCCCACCTCTCCACCCTGTTGAGGTCCCTCTGGATGGCATCCCTTCCTTCCTGTGTATCAACTGCAAATCCATGATCTCAGGATACAGGGTAAGTCAATCCTGCTGTCCTACACCCCCACATAAAACAGTCTATGTTATACTGACCTCTCCTTTACGTTGTCACTGGTGCTCTTATGGCTGGGTGGAAAGCAACTTCAGGGAACTGAGACTGGAAAACCAGTGTTATTTTTAGAGAGGGTAGGGTTAACTTTTCAGTTGGCTCAGCTCCCTGTCTGGCTGCATGAGAGGCAGGGATAACACAAGGGAGTAGGGAAAACAAGACTGCCTTCAACCAGCTTTAAGCTCAAACTGCATTTGGTGAGCCAGCTGGAACATCAGGAGATGAAACCTGCTGTGCTCATGCCACTCCCCAAAGACCACTTCAGTGCCTGAGGTGTGTACAATGCAAACGTGTTTAAAAATCAAAAGTTTTGTCAAGAGGCACTAGTCAATGCTGTATTAGCAGGCACAGCTACACCGCCCAATATAGTCCCTTGCAAGGGAGTCTGCTCTGAGGTGCTGTACAGCTCAGGGACCCATCTAACAGCTTTATTAGCCGAGAATGATTCTGCCTCACTGGTTTGCGTTGAATCTTCCTGACACTGCCTTGCACTGTCTAAAGTCAATGCCTAACACACATTGCTCCTCACCAAGGCACTTTGGGAGCTCATGTAGGAATGGTGCTACTGCTGAGGGCACAAGGATCTTCCCTTACCACAAGCAGTCTGTCCCCAAAATGTCTGAAACCAAGAGGACACCACATTGCAAGCCAAACCTACAGATGTGATATTCCCAGTCCCCAGAAGCCTTGGGCAGAGTTTTCTAAGCACAGAACTGCTGAAGTGGATCACTAACTAGAGGTCTGACTAGTCCTGCATCTCCTCTGCAATATCAAGAGCCCCAGAATCAGCAGAAGCTGGGTAACTCAGCCCGATACCTAGAAACCAGCACAAACTCAAAAACATAAGGTTTGGTACTCCCTCCAAAACGTTTGGTCATCATTTATTCTGACAACTCCCTCTATTCCTAACCCCTAAGCAAACATCCAACTCCTTTTTGAACCTTGTTAAATTCTTGGCCCTGTCAGCATCCTGTGGTTGACTGTTCCAGCATCTAATTGCAATTCCTAACTTCTGGAGCCGCCTGCCATGGTCTTTCTCACTTGAGCACTGAGCCCACTCCGCCCACGTGCAAATGAAAAATGTTCCTGATAATCCTTTTGAACACATCTGCTTCAGAGCAGAGCACTGCCTCAATGCAGGTCTGCACCAGGCCTCCAAAACCCACATATTAGACCATCAGGAATTGCAGGAAAGTGAGAAGTAGAATGCCTATGGCAGACTTATCCCTGCAGCAATATTTTTAGAAGCAATTAGTTCACTCTGCCAGGCAAAAATAAATAATGCAAAGGCAGAAAACAGGAAATCTGAATCAGAACATCAAAATATTCAAACAATTAATAGCAAGGAGATGCTCTGGTTTTATCAGAGCACACCCGAACTAAGGATGTGCTCTTATAACACAGCAGTCCCTAGAAAACAAAACAGAAAACACAGACCGAATGTGCCAGGTCGTATCATCTCCTCCCTTGCAATCTGTACATAAGGGAGCACAACTGTATTGGCCAGTTTCCAGAATGAAATCATACAGTCTGCTATCAGCACCGTGAGTTTGTATTTCCAGAAAATCCTGATGTCATAGCCTGAGAGTAATTATCAATGAGGAATTATTGATTTTAATGTCGAGTTGTGCAACCACTTGAGAGCAGGAGGAATAGAAGAAAACAGCCAAGAATTAACAGGCTATTCAATGACTTCAAAAACAAAAAAGAATTAGTAACAGTCTGTGATATCCAGAACAATTGCAGTCATGGCCAAAAACAAAACCTAATTTTATTCCACGAGAGACTTACTGTTGGGTCCAAATTTCTTACTGTAGTTTGCTGGAACAGAGCAAAAAAATAAAATCAAACAGTTCAGCTGAAATGGTCAGTAAACACACGACTGACAATATAAACAGCAGGAGCATGGTCTGTTAGACTGATTCTAGCCAGCAAATGCTGCAATCGGATGTGGAAGGCATGACTTCATCTAAAGCGACAGATGCACCCTGGAGTTCTGAGCAGGATCTGGGGGGCTGACAGTGTGCCACACGTGTGCCACGTGATGCCAGGGTGCACCTACCAGGTTGATGCCAGCAGGAAGATGAGTAAAACGGGGAAAGCTCTTTTATCACACCTGGAGATGATGGTTTCATGGCAGCTTAGTTGCCAACAGGTTGTAGCACATCACCCAAGTGCTAGGACCAGCACAAAGGAAAGGTGGGAAGGGACCGGGTCATCAAGCAGCAACGCTTGCTTAAGTGCCACAGGAGCAAAGCCTTGGCATGAAGTCCTATCAACTTATCCCTAACAGCTCATCATTACAGAAAGGGGTGGTCCTGCATCTGCCTCCTCTCTTGTACCAACCCCAGCACTTGTCTGATCAGCAGTAAACCAAAGCAGCTTATTAATGGTGAAATTAACCTGGCACAACAAGAGTTTTCTGCCGGGTTAGCAGGACAAATTGGCTTCACCTAGGGTCAGAGAAATGTCAGGCTCAATGAGGACAAGTGGAGGGGGGACAGCACAAAGAGAAGGAAAGTGAGGGGTGTATTCTCCTTCTTCTGACAGGAGGAACCTATGACACCAGCTCAAGCTACATCACAAAACCTGACCCTGAGGAGTCAGATCATCCCACTTTGCCTTGGAGAGGACATCAGCCTCTCTCCATTAGTCTCTGCATTCAGTTTTCCAGTTGTCTACAACCTCATTTTAATGTTCTCCCATCCATGAGCACAGGCAAATGAACTACACAAACCCTAGGTATAACGTGCACATGAGGAGTGTATGACAGTGCCCGTGGTTCTAATCCTACAGGTAGAGCCCAAGCCAAGCACTTTGCTCACACAGGCCAGAGAAATTTTGCCTTCTGCAAGCTCTCAGAGCAAATACCTGCTGAACCTGCAGTTCTTCAGTGATTGCCTCACTTTTATACAAGAGGATTATACAATTTCAAGGCAACAAATGCCATTTTGATAGGAATCAAATGTTCATTTAAGAAGGGAAAAAAAACCCAGCGTATTTCCTTATTTTACTTTTCCAAATCCTCCATGAGGTGCTAGTTTGCTAGATGTAGCCAAAAAGCAAAACGAATGCATCAGTGCAATCCCTCTAAGAAACGATGAATCTAGAACTTTTCTGAACTGTATTCCAGACATCCTCTCCGTGCAGGAATTGATTAGCAGCTCAGCTGTGCACTGGGCTGCTGCTCAGATAACAGAGAGATTGTATCTGCTTTGCAGAGAAAGCTTCCTTCTAAAGCCATCAGAAAACAACAACACTATGACTGCTTATTTGCATCTCGAGCAGGGGACAGTGAAAAAGTCAACTTTGTGACCATGGTTTTAATGTTCGTTGAACAGGCACAGATAGTCACTGAGTAAAAGGCAGCAGTGCTTTAAGATGTTCTTAAAACAGCCTTTTTTGACTTTATTATTCCCAGAAGCAGACAGTAAAGCTGACCACAGAAGTCCCCTTTATGTGTTCCAGTGTAGTCATGTAGTTATTTTCACCTGCCAGCAAAAATCACCAGCTGAGCCAGTCCAACAGTCCACAGCCACCAAAAGTAGGTGTCCTCTTTCTCCACACCTCCCCTGTGCCCCTGGCTAGGCAATCCCACCCACATGGGTACTCGTTAGACCAAACCCCCAGCCCAGGAGCAAACCCATCTACCCTCATTGCCTCAGCTGACTGCAGGTCCACAAGGTCAGGATCAGTGGGAGGAAGGATGGATGGAGGGGACAGCATAGGACCTACTGTAACAGGAGTGCAAGGCTAAGTCAGCCAGACCTGCCCTGTGCAACAGCCCCCTACGGCAGCCCTGTCCCACCAGCCATGCTACTGGCATGATGACCAACAGTCACCAGCAGCATGAACTTCTTCAAGCTCCACATCTGCTCCTGCAGCACACCCAGAGCTGCAGCCTGAGACAGCAGAGATGCTTTCACTACTGGGGTATCACGAAGAATTGCAGCTTGCAGAAAGGGGCCTTTATTTTAGGGCTGTTTAAAGACATTATTAAACCAGAATATCCAAAAACCAAAGGGTCACGACATCACTGATTTCTCTTGAAAATATTAGCTTTTACTTTGGAAGCACAGGAAAGTATTTTTTACACCTTTTCCTACAAGGGAGGTAGATGTCTAGTTAGCAACAAGGTTTATTTCTACTAACATCTAAATGGCCAGAACTAGATACGGTATGGAGTCTTGGTCCATCTGCTCTAGTTTACAGAACATCATCTATCTCTCTGCATCCTGTGGTGTGTTATCTAATCTGTCACAAGCATTAAAAATACACACATTATATATATATATATATATATACGTAGGTGTATATACACACATACATACATACACCCACCCACCCCTAAAGATGTCAACATCCCAAAATAAGTACATTAACCAGAAATACGGAAAAGGTCTATAAGTGATTTCACTTGAGGAACATGTTTCTTAATACAGAACAATTTTCTAACACAAAGCTATGGTTATTATGCCAAAGCAGGGGGCACAGGAGGAGTTAAGCACAAGCCCCTCCATATAGGTTTTAAAAAACCCATTAGCTCCATCACCACCTTTGGAGTGCAGGATTAACTACAGAACAAGAACATGCCTGAGGCTAAGTATATTTCATGTCATGCCAAACTCCTCCATGACACCTCAGGAAAGCAGAGCTCTCTGGGGCTACAGCAATTAACTGCTCCCTCCATTGTAAGAGCAAAGAGTCAATCTAACCCTTCTTTCTCCCTCTTCAGCCTTGGACAGTATGCCTTCCTGCAGAGGAGAGATCACCTCAGCATCTTTACACTGCCACTTCACATGAGAACGGGAACACAGCATCCCCTTGAATTAAGCTGTTCATTTTACAATTCATTAACCCCCACCCACGTTCAGGAAACAAATGTCTTTGAAACCTTGCAATCTTTGATGTGAGACAGTCTGACTCCTCCACCTGACACTCACAACAGTGTCCTTCCAAGTCCACACTTGGAAGGACAAGAATACCAAGGAGATCTTCATCTTCTGTGATTCAACTCAATTAAAATCATGGTGTGACTTGAGGCCATTCTGAACATTAGGGCCTATTGGTAAGTGAGTCTGTCTTGATTCATAGGCATCACGGGGCATATAGTTAAACAAGAACAGGGAAAAAAAACATTGGCATTGTCACTTGCCTTACTGCTTTCTAATGTGCACAGGTCCTGATGATCCATTTATACCTAATGCTAAAATATTTATGGAAACCAAAACCAGCTAAGTAACTTTTTTGCTTTTTTATTGAGCAGAATGACACCATCAGAAATCCCAAGTCTTGTTTCAAAGGCTCACTATTGAAACAAAAGCCAAAAAAAAACCCAACCAAACCCATCAAAACCCAACAATGAACCTCATCTGGTAAGAAACTATCTGTTTGTCCTAAAACATCAGCAAAACTGTGGCCTTTAGGCCAGTACAAAGTAGCACTTCAGTCTATCTCCGTTCTCTGACCTGTTCTACAATAGCAATATCTGCACCAGCACCTTCAAGGGAGCAGTCCTGGAGAAGAGGACCTCACTACTCCAGCAGCAGCAGCCTCGACTTTGAGTGTCCCTGGAACTAGAGGAAGCTCCACAGGAGCAGCTGCTCTTCCACCACTACACATCCAGATCTGAAGTGTTATTTTAAGGATAAGGCTTTTCAGGTAGGCGAGAACTAAAATGTCACTGTGAAGAAAAAATAGAAATGAAAAAGAACACACATGAACATGGGAGTCTTTCAGCTCTCTGATCCTTACAGAGTCAAAGAATGTTTATTCCTAAGAAAAAAACAGAGAAGCAAAAGTTGAAGTTCAGTACAAACGTGAGATAAGGCACTATTTTAATGTCATTTATTACATTTCCTGTGGAAGAACTAAAAAATTTTCTTTTGAGTTTAACATTTTCTTACCCCTATGTTTCATGATGAACATTTTGGCTGAAACAAGTCTAGTGTGTTAAGTAAACAAAATTAGATGTAAGTTAGGTACAGTGGATTCCGAACTTTGATAACTGAGACTCAAGGGTACAAAAGGCATCTGCACACAGATCTGTGCAAGTGAAAAGATCCTGGCTTCATTTCAGGAGAAAATGTCCCACAGCTGAGAATGTAAAGTAGGATAGCAATAGGTCTGAGCAAAATACCAACACTTAATGAAATGGCACTTAAATTCTCAACAGCAGAACTCTCACCCTTACTACACTGACATCGTTTTAAACTGACAATAGAGTAGATGGTGTGGTGACTTTGTGAATGGAGACATTACCTTATTTTACCATTACGCACAGGGAGTGGGAATGTACTGACAACAAACAGCCAGCACCAGTACGTTAAGGCATATCAGAGTTAGGGCTTTGGCACGGAGTCTTTCCCTTGTGCTCACAAAGGGGATCCAGCCCACTCTTCCATTAGGTTCCACCCCTTCCTACTTTTGCTTGGTTGCTGTGCTTGCTCCACCGGAGCACGGCACAAGGCCCACACCTAACCATGGCTCAGGAGACAGCAACCGATCTGCTCCTCGGTGGCTTCGCAGGCAGCAGTCCCAGCACACCTGGAGAGCTGCTCTGTTGCAGGAGCTCTCCAGAAACTGCCCTATTAACGGGAAGGGTGAGGCAAGTTTGGAGAGGGAGGCATTCAAGGTAAATAATATTGCTGAGTGGAAGTCATCAAAGCACACGGATGTATGTACACACTGGGTGTGCTCATGGAAAATGCCAGTTTGACCAATGCTTTGAAGAAACTTATCTTTTTCATTAAAATATACCATTACATGGGCTCATATAAAGGCTATGACCCTGAGGGCCAGAGACTTTCTACCATATATTTGAAAGAAAAGTGAAATCATTCTCATTTTTACTATAATAAACTGTACACAAGTACCAAGGAAGTATTTATTTGTAACCTGACATATTAAATTGAATATAGAGGCTGAATGATTTCTCAGTGCCCCTTTTGGGCACTGGTAAATACTGTGCTAACACCAATTC
Source organism: Aegotheles bennettii (assembly GCA_013398125.1). Taxonomy (NCBI): domain Eukaryota; kingdom Metazoa; phylum Chordata; class Aves; order Caprimulgiformes; family Aegothelidae; genus Aegotheles; species Aegotheles bennettii. The sequence continues at coordinate 354,553 of VZRW01000202.1, forward strand.
CCCTCCCTGCCCCAATCCTACTGAGACATTGGCTCCACCTATACCTAATATAAAATGAGTAATAATAATAATAAAATATACAGCTTGTTTGTCATTCCAGCAGACAACCCAATAACCAGTCTAACACTACAAAACCATTCAGTGTACCATGACACACTTAATTTAGCACACTACCTGTTACTCAGCCTGGCCTCCCTCAACCATCCCACACCTGAGCAATGCCCCTGCTTCTGAGAATTCACATACTATAAAAAACTCTTATTTATTTAAAAACCTGAATGCCATCAACCCAAATCCCTTCTATTTCACACAAGGGTGCATTTGTGGCTCTATTTTGTGAAGGAAGTGTTTCAAAGGGGAAGTAACTGGTGTGGTGGGCCACGGGAGGAGAAAAGCGCTTGAGAAGATGTCACATTTGTTTGGTTCTTACGTGCACAGAAACTTCAGTCAGAGACAGGAACCCATACACACTGCAAGTTTCATTTAAGGCATAGCAGCACAGACTAGCAGCTGGGGAAATGACAGAGAGATTTCTGTGGTTTTCAACTGCATAGTAAGATTTATTTCGTTTTCTTTTCTGATATGCAGGGCTTGGACAATACAATAATACACTCTTATCTCGATTTCACTGTACTGTATTTTGATAAGCAAGAAAAATAAGTCTAGCAATCTGGATAATAGAGGCAGTTTAGCACAGCATAGTCTGTGATCTGCCTCCTGAAAAACTCCAGTAAGGTCAAAAATTCGAAGTAGTATACAGATTTTGCTGTCCTGTGAAGTCCCTTGAGTTGAGATGATAAGGGAGGAAGAAAATCCAAAGCATCAAAATATTTGGCATCAAAACAGTTTCTAAACAAGAAGTTTGTGAACAGTGTCAGCACGTTTTATCTTTTTCAACCTCACTTCCCTTTGACAACTGCTTTCCAAGGAAAAGATCAATTCTGCTGCTTTCGGGAAAAAAGCCTCAAATCATTAGCTTAGCCCAGTCTGTTCAGCCCTGCTTTTGTAAAACCAGAAACACTAAACCAAACAGGGAATCAAAGAGGGGAATACCAAATATTTGTACAGAAAGCCACAGAGGTGCAAGTCCACCAGTCCAGCTGAGACAGCGGGACCTCCACTCCTGCCACCACCCCCAGCCGCTGCACAGCTGCCCTTCCACCCCTCTGCACCCTGAGGGGGTGAGCCAGTCAGCAAAGCAGAGAGGAGAACCTGGCCAGGACTCTTCATGGAAAACCTGTGCACCTCAGTAAAGTCTGTGCATATTAGCTTCTCCACATCGAGTTCAGAACCTCACTGGGTAATGTTCTCCCTTTAAAACCACCAAGTGTCTCCTTAGCTCTGGAGTACCTAGCCAGGATGGCTGGTTTGAACCAGCACGGTGCCAGATGTTTCCAGATGGAAATCTCTGTGATGGATTTATGGAGAATGACGCAGCAACCGTGGCCGTCAGACCGCACACTCCAGCGTTACTCAACCTGTGAGGCTGTGGCTCCACAACTGGTGAAGCTGATCTCAGCTGGCCCTGATGTGACCTCACTCCGCAACCCAGGGGATTTCTCCCCATGCCAGCTCCAGTGCCTGCTGGATTCCACAGTGAGCCAGTTCAGGTTCCTAGCCTGCCAGAAGTGTTTTCCCTTTTTTATTGCCCAGGTAATTCCTTGGTTATGCTGAACACCCTGGTTTTCTTTCATCTTAAAATTGTGTTTACAAGGAACAGATAGTAGAGATGAGTCGCCCATGACCACTGGTTAAACAGTGATTGATTCGAGGTCGGAAAACAAACATCCTCAGTTCCTCCCCTTCTTCCAAAAGTATACCTGATCTGTCAATATTTAACAGTTCCTCCCTTTTCTTTTGTACTGTATGCACTATCCTTATCTCTCCCAGTTGCACATTGACCATGATGGCACACGTGAGCACAGCCCATTTTTAGCCAACTCATTCAGCCAGTTTTCTGTATCTTTACTGAGAGATCAAGCTTTCCCACATCAGTCCTACTGCAGCAGTGCAGCGCTTCTAGATCCAACTCCTGTTGATTCACTGCACAGGAAAACTATTTTAATTTAGATTTTAAATAGCTGATGCAATCAAAACTTTAACCTGCAGCTTTGTAGATGCTTTCCTCCACAAGCTGAGGTGGCACCAAGGGAGACACAACACCACAGTTTTCTTTGTACAGGTAGGAGCTACGACATGAAAAACAAATCTACTCTTCTCGCAGCTGTCCCATTGCCTGGCACAAAGAGCTGGGTTGAGTCCTCACATTCTTCATCCAAATACAGATGCAAACATTGACAACAAAAGTAACTGGATTCAGATACTAACAAAGGCATTTGGAGTTTAAAATAGAGAATGGGAATTTTAAAACACCACTGCACCCAAATCGGTTGATGTGCTTGAGACTGTTTTAAGAGGCCCTTTGGAGAAGCATACTTCAGGCAAATAGCTTCAGCCAGTAGAGCTTTTTTTCTTGATTTTGTTTGTTTTGGGGGTTTTTTTAAGTTGTTTGGTTGGTTTTTAAAATGCTTTTACACTTTTGGTCTGAATTTCTTAAGATGAGAAAATCTGCCTTTCAAAAACAAAAACATTGAGGGCAATATATTTAAAAGCTGATTTGGAGAAGCTCAAGGCCAATGTCATGAAAAACCTCTGCCTTCCAGGTTCAATAAACCCCATGTCTCCCTCCACCACTGCAAGAGTCAGGCATGTCACTATGTTTAAAACAGAAGAACCTGCATTTTTAAAAATTCATCCAAATCCATTCTTGACACCTGACAGCTCGTCGACCTCTGCATTTTGTCGGAAGAATCCACCCATTTTCATCACCTCAAGTCTGTTAATATTTGTTTCCTGCAGCACCTTTGACATCTTATACACTGATTTATTAAGATGCTGGTCTTCATCAAACATTGAGTGCTATGATGTTCATTTCAGTACTGATTAAATTCCGTATTTACCACAGTTGCAATAATCACAACCTAGTGAATACAAGACTTGGGTTTGTATCCAGTTCTTCACCAACCTCCAGAAGTTTCTGAACTTTTAGCAAACAGACTCTGAAACACTTCACCTGCCCATTTCAACATGCAGTGACAGCCGATGCCTTCCCCTTGCTCTTGGCAATGCGCCTTTATGTACCCATGAAACCCTTACACACAGAACAGGACTGCGTGAGCCCTTCCTAAATTAAAAAAAGCAACAGCAAAAAACAACAGCTAATTGGGCCACAAATCTACTCTGAGATTTTAAGTATTGTTTTGTAGTAGCAGGGTCTTTCACACAGATGGTATCTTCACAGCAATACCCCAGAGCAACAGGTAATCTTTAAAAGCAAGACACCTAGAACCCTGTTGTTTGAAGCAGTAGCACAGCATTCGTTTACAAGGTCACAGGGAACAACAATCTCCTTTACACTAGAAGAAACACATTTCTGTACAAAACTTTGCTCAGAATTATCATCAGCTTTGTCGTTCACAAAGATACCAGAAGATGCTCCCAATATCCAGATATTAAAGACAGAACACTTGACAACCAGGCAAGGACAGAGAGAAGCATCACATTTCTCTCCTAACAGGACAATAGGTAGGCAGCATATCTACAGAATGCTGCTTCACTGGCAGCTAGGTATTACCAGGGATTGAAATTAATTAATATGACATTTTCCTCTTCTCCTTCTGTTGGTCACCCAGTAAGAAGCTAAAAATACCATATAATATCAGCACACAGTTTGTCCTAGCCAGAATTGCAGTTAGTTTAATTAGATTTAGTGTGGAAAAATAAATAAATAAAATCCATCGAGCCAGCCATATAGACCCCTGAAATTATTACTGCCCGAGACCAATTCAAAACATGAACCAAAGTCTAATTTTTATCTCCTGGTGTCTTTATTTGAAAATTAAGCAAACAAATGCCAACTGTCTGTAGCAATACTCACAGGACACTGCATTTGTTACTGGGCTTTTTGTTTTACTGGTAAGATGTCAAGGACAGCATGGACAAAATCCCCATGGGTTTGCACTTTTTGCAACTTCTGTGTTGCCAGGTTGAGGTAAGAGGCCAAACAGCCTGAAGAATTTGAAGCCACAGCCAAATCCCTGTCCTCTCCAAAGCATGGTCCCACAGCACCTCGTATGTTAGGTTGGCCAAAGTTAATCCATGCTGGTGCATCAAGTCTCTGGACCACACTGTGTTAGCAAAAAGCAGGGGTGCAGTCAATTCCATTTTAAAGCTCTGCTGGGTTCTTGGCACCAAAGATCACAGAGCTGTGTAAAGTTTAGATTCATCTCTGATAAAACAGCATTTTCGTTTCTGTCACCACACACCCATACATCCAAGCATACTTCAGAGCTTGGAAATTATTTCAGTAAAAAAAAAAAATCTATGCAAATGTTCAAGAAAAGAAGTGAAGCCTCTAATCTTACTGACTAATGCATGCTTCCTTACTGCCTTATCTACCACAGAATCTAAGAAATCAGATGGATAACTAAGGAAACATAGAACAGTGGAGATTTTCAAACTATTGCAATGAAAGCTGCTCAGCCGCCACCCAAACTGACTCCAAATTCCAGTTAACACTAAAACCAGTGACAATACCCCTCAGTAGGAGGCAACAAAAAGCACAATGGTAAGTATTCTACTCCAAGTCATCCTGTTTGTACAAATGCATAAATGTAAACATGTACTTCCAGCCATCTGCTTTTTGCCACTTCCATAGCACAGAAAAGGAGATAGAATCTCACAGGAGGTAAAGCAGCATGCATTACTTAAGAAGTTGCACCTCCAGTATCTCTTCTACTTCCTAATACAGGTAAAAATTCTGTTTACTCAGGTGAAATCAAGAGACCTAAGGATTAAAAGGAAAGTCAAAGCTTTCCCTTTAGGTTCAGGCTTTGTTTAGCTGGCAGAAATCCTCCAAGACTGCTATTACAAAGGATGAGAACTGATAAAACCCTGAACAACCCTTTTGTCCCTCTTCCTTCTCAGCCAGCTGAACATCCCTGACCCACCCCTTGCAATGATAGATCAGTCAGCACCAAGAGTGTCAGCACGGCCTTTTCAGCAGTCTTATTTGTGGTTGGCATCATATTGAAAGGAACATTTTAAAACACAAGTGATTTTATTCAAAACTTGTGAAACATCTCACCAGGATAATACGTACTGCAGCACCCGCCTCCTGCTTTTTGGAGCACATCACATCATCTTCTTGGTCTCACCAAGAACTAAAAGCAAAAGGCTACTCACTGAAACACAGCCAGATGAAGTTATAATGTTTTTTGAAGTCTCTTGATCACTACAATTTATAATGCCCAGATACATAATAAGATCACACTTTCCAGGGAGCTCTTTGGAAACATCCCATTCACACTGCCACAGCTGCCAGTGGTATCTGCAGGGCAGTGGACTCAGTCAGCTTCCAGCTACACACAAGGGGCACAGAGAAGGCACAGTGTGTCAAAGTACATCGGGCAGGATCAGTCACAGAAGCAGCCTGTCCTTCACGGATTGCCCACACACAGAGGAAAAAATCCACCATGACAAGCACCTAACACAGCAAAAACCTACTAAGGAGAGATGATCACTTGTCTGAGCCAGGTAATACCTGAAAAAGAAAAGGATTCTTCAGGAAAGGGGTTTTCCTCTGCACTCTGTTTCTGGTTTAACTTGAAACATGGTTTCCTATCCCTTGTAGCTGGCATGTGAGTTTAAAAGGAGTTTGCAGACACAATGAATTTTAAACAAGAAAACTCAGACTCCAGTAATTTTACACCATAGTCTGAGTGCTGAGGAGGCATCTCGTGCCAGCCACCTCACTTCGAACCGTGAGATCAGGGGGAGGAGAACACGCACAAGCAATTTTACATGGTCTCTCACTGAAAACAAGTTTAGGCAAGCATAAAGGTTGCCTATATTAGCATTTTAATTTTAAAAAGCCAGTCATATGCAAATAAGTTATAGCCTAAAGTTCCTGATGAGCACCATCACCTTCCCAAGCACCAGATGGTTTGGGCAGTGTACAGTGAAGGACATTACTCCCCAGCTGATGTCCAGGTGTTTCCACACACACCTCCCATTAATACATTAATGAAAAGAGAATCACATAAATCCCTTTCAAAGTCAAAGGGCCTTTACTGGCATGAGAGATGGAATATAAGGTATCTTACTGATATTTCCAAGGCAACAGAGATGAAGGTTCAAGACATTCCCCTCCCATGCTCCCTCTCCTAGAGAAATAACTCGGAAATTAGCGAAGCACTGGATTTTAAGCTGAACAGACATATCTGATCAATATAGAGATTCTCCCCAAACATATGTGTTCATTTACATGCGATTAACTACCACACACTCTAGAAGGTGGGGTAAAAGTATGAAATTTTAGGTCATCACTTAACTGATGCATAATTTTTCCCCTTTC
>VZRW01000208.1:0-21767 GCA_013398125.1 Aegotheles bennettii
GCCCCGCCGCCCTTCCTGCCCACCCTGCCTGCCCGCGGGGGAAGCGAGCGGGACTGGTGCCTGCAGCCCTTGGTGTGGCTTTGGGTGGGGACACTGGAGGACATGGGGGACATCACCCCTGCGCTGCCATCCCGGGACGCTGGCGTGGGACGTGCGGAGATGGGGTTGGCGCAGCGGGGCAGGGCTGACCCCCGTGGGGGAGCAGCGTGGGTCCATGGAGCAGCTTCCCCTTACCCCATCCTCTGCCCCTTCCCTGCCAGATCCTGCCCGTGCCCCTGCGAGATCCCCGGCCCTTTGAATCTGCCGGCAGGATGTCTACATGCTTCTGCCGTGGCTTCATCGCTGGCTGTTCGACCCATATTTGGTAGCAATAATTGTTTACTCCCTTCTCCTCTCTCCCCGAGCCTCGCTGCTGAGAAGGGGAGGGGACATATTTTTGGGATCTTTAGCTTTGCCAGAGCCTGCGGGTTGCCCAGTAAAGGGTCTGAAAACCCTGCTGCAGACCATGGGGTGAGACCCTCCCTAGTGCTAACTGGTGGCGTGCAGATGGAGCCTCCTCACCACACAGCAGCAACAGGAGTTTGGTGCATCCCAAAGCAGCACATCCCAGTAGATCTTGGGAGGGGAGCGGGAAGGCTGAGGAAGAGGGAATGGAGACCTGTGGGGCACCCTCTTTCCCAGAGCTGAGCTTTGTCAACTCCTGGATGGAGAAATACCCCCCCAAAACACAACCATGCTCTCCTCTCCCTTCCCCCTTTCAGCCTGGCCCATAGCACGGCAGTGGGCGAGTTGCCTGCCCTGGCAAGTGTGGATGCCTGGATCAGGGCACCTGGTGGTCCCAGAGGCCACAAGAACACCCGCTGCACCCCCAGCATGGCTTTTGGGGTGCTGTGCTGTGAGGCCAGCTCCCTGAGGGCACAGAAGAGGCTATGATGGAGTCCTGCCCTTGCTCCCCCTCATGCCTGCCTTGGTGGTGGGCAGCCCAGGGGTGTCACCATATGTGTCCCCTCCCTTTGGAGGGCAGGGTGGGAAACGCTGGCGGTTCCAGGTTCTTGAGCTGCTTCACCTCAGCATGGTGAGCGTGGAGGCAGGAAGGCTGCAATCCTCCACCACGCTGGCTGTTTCCCACCCTGAACAGGGCCATCTTCCTGGAGGGGACAAGAGGATGCTCCTGCCCCAGCCGTGGGTAACAGCCCAGTGCTCTCAGGGGTACCACAGGGCTGGGGCTGTCCTGGCTGGCCACTCACGCTCCCCAGAAGTAAGCTCAGCCTCGGCTGGCAGAAACCATCTTCCCGTCCGACGTGGATGTGTGGCTGGGAAAGAGGAACCGGGCTGAAATGGGCTTGGCAGCTGGCAGCACTGTCACCAGCTGTGCCCCCACTGCCTGCCATGGCTGGGCATGCTGGCCCCATGCTGCAGCACCCAGCCAGAGCCTGCTCCAGCTTCTTGCCGGGTTAATTTTTGACCCGGTTCATTGTGCCTGTTGTGCAGACACCGGTGTGCCGGCAGAGCTGCTGCTGGCAGGCGTGGCGGTGGCCTGGTACCTCTGGCTGTGCCGGCGGCTGCCTGTGGAAAGCCCCAGCAGTGGGGTGGTTCACTGCTGAGGAAGCTTCCTGCACCCAGCTTGCATCCTGGGGGTGGTCCGGAGCGGGGCCTTTCCCAGCTGACATTTGGCATTACCATAAAAAAGAAAACAACCCCATCCGGAGTCTCCCTTAGAAAGAGCATGTTAAAAATGGCAAAATTGCTGCGTTTTCAGCTGGGCCTGGAAACTCGCCCCGGGCGTGCTGGCAGGCTGCTGTTGAACTTCGGTTGGGTTTTTCTGGTTGTTTTTTTTTTTGTTTTTTTAAATGGATATAAACCCTCCTCTGTGCCTGTTCTCTCAGTGCTAAACTCGGCCGATACGAATATAGCGGTTACGTCACGTGACGGAAAACTCGGTCTCAGTGGTCCCGGCAGTGACGCTTCAGTTCCCTGGGCGCTGGCTGCCTCTGGCCATCCCTGCCCAGAGACCTCCACCAGCACCATCGCTCACCCGCTGCGGTGCGAGATGCCCACAGCCCAGATGGCTCGTGCGGTGGTGGGACTCCATGATGATGTGCCCCTCCCTGCCCCCCCCCTCCTCCTCGTGTTGTGGGATGGGCTCAGGAGCACGCTCGTGGCTCGGAGGCTTGCACACAGCTTGCTGTAAAATGCAGAAGTGTGTTAATCTGGCTGCCGGCTGGCTGTTCCGGTGCCTTATCTGCCTTTGCATACCGATTGAGAATGGGTTTGCTTGCTCTGGAGGTGAGCCAGCGCAGAAATTTGGTGTGTGTTCATCAAGACTTGGTTTGTTTGTTTGGTTGTTGTGTTGGTTTTTGGTTTTGTTCTGTTTTCAGAGGGACAGCTTGAACTTTGCTGTCCTTTTCCTTTATTTTTCTGGTTTGCAGCGCCAGGCTCCCACGCTGTCTCATCTGTTATGTCTGGTCCGGCTTCTTCCCCACGTGGTACCCGGAGGGGAGAGGTCCGCAGGGGCCGAGCCCTGCGTTGGTGCCCTCTCAGGAGGCAGCAGACTGGCAAACCCTGTGTGATTAATTGCCACGTTTGCTGATGAATCTCCCTGGGGTTTGAGGAGGTGTTACTTCTTACGCAGCCTAGAGCGTTTCTGCTTTAGACGTTGATGCTGGCAAAGTTCAGCTGCTGGAGCCTGAACTGTTTCTGTGGAATATGGGATTAAAATGAACCATCTCCCTTTCCTCCGAGGGCTTCCTTGGTGTCGTGAGCACCTTCCCTGCAGAGCTGTGTTGTTTTTGTAGGAGCTCGGGAGTGAGGAGGCTTAAGCAGTCATTCTTCTGCTGCAGGGTCTTGGGAAGCACAGTGGCCCCCGTGAGGGATGTGCTAAGGGGTGCCTGATGTCGTGTGGCGTTGGGAGGGCAGGAGGAGGCTGCAGAAATGGCCGGGCACGGCCTGGCTTCTCTTGGTTCCTCTTTGCCGCCCAGCGTCCTCCCCTCCCCTTCCTCCCTGGTCTCTGACCTTGTCCTGGCAGTGGCATGTTCTCCTTTTCCTGCAGAGGGGCGGAAAGCAGCTTTGTGCTCAACTTGAGCATATTTTTAGATGAGAAGATGGCCTGGTGACTGCAGCAGCCCGCCCTGTGTATGAAGTGTTTGGAAATCCCTAACTATAGCAGAGTGTTCCTCATCCCTTCGGCTCCATGGCTTTGCTGGAGCTTCCGGATAGATGGCCATGGCACAGGCGGGAGCCTCCGCCGCCTCCTCCCTGCTGCCGCTGGGCTCCCTTGCTCCGGACCCGAAATGCATTTCATTCCTCATCAGCAGAGCCAGTGGGGGCCGCGGGCCTCCGCAGAAACATTGCCGAACAGCTCAGGAATGTGGAGCTGGAGCCACTCCATGTGCTGGTGGAGGCGGCATGCTCTGCCGTCCCTGCCTCCCACCCTGCACCACCAGTGTGGCTTGATGGCTCTGCCGGGGCAGGACCCCAGCCCTCCGACTCGCTCCTGGCCAAAGTTGGATGTGGGAGCTTTCTATCCATCGCAGATCCTCCGCCTAGCCCGGTTGGGTCTGTGGCTGGGAGCCCCCCTTCTGTGGGGGACTGGAGTTGGCAGTGCCCGGCAGGGATGCACGGGCTTGCCGTGGGTCTCCCACGGTGGTGCAAGGGAGCCTGCCAGCAAGGTTTGCCCAGGAACCTCCCCAGGCAAAGCTGAGGATGCACGTGGCTGGCAACCTCTCTGTGACAGCTGTAACGGGAGGCCTGGTAGGAGCACATCAGTCCAAAAGAGGACAAGCAGATGTGGTGCATCCCACCACTGCTCTTGTGTCCTCCCACCAGCTGGGGTTTAAGGACAAGGCAGTCTGGGCTGGTGCAGAGCAGGGGACTTCTTCCCCATGAGCAGGCTCTCAGGGAGAGGGAAAGGTCTGTCACTGCTGGAGAGCACTGGTTTGGGGCTGGCCAGGGATTGGGAGAACTGAGAGGGGCAGGGAGCAGTGGGGCAGAGCGAAGGACCTGCGCAGGGACCCTGTGGGACGTGGCAACCTGGGAAAGTACTGAAAGCTGCTGCACAGCAGGTAAACCCAAAGGAAAGGGCTCTTACAAGCCCTGCAAGCTGCTCCATGCTAGCGGGGAGCTTATTTACAACCCCTTTTACTTCTGTTACTTCCTTCCTATTTTACTCTGCTTTAAGTGTATCACACTTTTGTTCAGGTGTTATTAAACCCGATGTTCCGTAGCCCTGTTCAAGGGTGCTTGTTCTGAAGCTGACGTATGCAGTCGTTCAGGCTTGAAGCTGGTCCTTCAAAGCTGGACCCAGCTCGGGGCCTGTTTCAGATGGCATGGTGCAGCTCCTGTGTGCCCTTGCGGTGGGACCTGCAGCAGGTGGTCCCTTGCCCTCCTGCACGTCATCCCATGCGCAGGTTCCTCACTCCTGTGTTGTGCAGCAGCTGCTGCCGTAGACTCCGATCTCAGAGCACTCACAGTAGTGCTTTCCCTGGGTGATTATTATTTAAGGGCCAAGTTGGGTGCCTGGTGCCCTTATCTCACCTCCTACAGCGGCTCTGGGCTCTTCCGTCCCTCTGTGCTCCAGCTGCCGGCTCAGCACCGTCGGCTGGCGACGTGGGGGGTGCTGATAGCTAGGGCAGAGTCCTGCCAGCTCTGGGTCAGAGCTTGGTTTTCCTCTTGTGGCTTCTGTGTCACGGAGGGTTTAATTATAACCCCTTCTGTCGCACTCTTCCAGCTTATCTCATGTGTTCGCTTCCTCCTCACTAGCAGCTCTGCTGGGTACCAGCTGCTGTCACTCCTGGAGGCGAGTGAAACTGGTACTGGGACCTTGGGACGAGGAGACAAGGGTCCCAGCACTGGCCGGAGACCCCAGGGTCAGCACGGGGCTGGAAAGTGGGACCCCTCGCAGGCTCACCAGCACGGGGTGCAGCTCTTGCTCGCCTGTAGAAGCTGGGTTCCAGTTTTCAGGGAGCAGAGGTGCTGCCAGAGAGGAGGAGGAGAAGGGACCCCATGCACTGGAGGGGCCAGCAGTCAGAGCTAACCCATCCATCTCCTCCGGCAGGTGACGCAGGAGTGGGGACAGCCCAGCCGCCACCATGGTTGCCCTCTCGTTGAAGATCAGCATTGGCAATGTGGTGAAGACGATGCAGTTCGAGCCCTCCACCATGGTGTACGATGCCTGCCGGATGATCCGCGAGCGGGTGCCCGAGGCCCAGATGGGACAGCGTAAGTCCATGGTGGAGCTGGCCACCGTGTCAGGGCCACCCCGGCTTAGCTCATGGTGTTTCATCGTTCTCCCTTTCCTCGCTAGTCCCCATGCCTGGCTGAGCTTTCCCAGAGCAGTGTGGGGGTGGGGGGAGCAAGGTCCAAGTCCTCCTGCCCAGTTGAGGTGAGGCGCCAAGCTCCTCACGCTTCATCTTTGACACTGCAGAAGAATTGTGGAGGTCTGGGGGGTGGGAAAACACATTTGGAAGTGAAATAACTCATCAGGCTCTTTGAGCCTGCTGCCCTTTTTGTCTGTGCTCCTCTCTCCTACTTGTATCTGTCACCACTGGGCAGGACTGGGTGGGTTTAAACAGTTGGGAGGATTGTAGTGAGCATAAATAAACCATATAAGTTAATTTTTCCTTTTTTGGAGTATATACAGTCCTCTGTTGGGTCTTCCCCCTCCTGGCAGCTCTGTGTCACGCCTGTGCTGGTGCTCCATTACCTTGCTAAGCTTTCTCAGCTCTAATATCTCCGTGCTGCTGCCAGGCTCAAAACTAAGCTTGTGGCTCACGACCTCATGATGTGACTCACGCCCACGTGGACGTGGCCTGTCCCCAGCCTGGACGGGGGGCTGGAGCACTGGGACATTGTCCTGTGGGCTCTCCTGGGTGTTTGCCGTCTCTGAAGGCGGCTGTGCCACGGGGGAGAGGCAGCAAACAGGAGGTCAGGAGTCGTGGGAAGAGGAGGGGGGGAGCGCAGCGACATCTGGGAGCAGCAGATTCCTCGAGGATGGAAGGAAATGCCTTCTCACGTCATGCCCGGCTGGCCAACAGTCCAGCAGACCACGGCTTTCGGTTTGGAGGGGACTGGATGTTTGTGTGGATGTGGGGTCATAGCCTTGCTGGAGGGAGCATTGCATTTCCTGCTCNGCCCATCAGTTCCCTGCAGCTTTTGTTTCTCTTTGCCCTCCTTACCCAGTGGCACCTGGGGTCCCTTTTCAAGCTGCCCTGGTGTGCTGTCCCCTTTCTGCTGGTGGAGCTTTGGTGTAGGCTTCCAGCTCTGCTCTTGCTCTGTCTCAGGAAGTGCCTCTCCCCACCCAAGCTATGGATCTGGAGCAGGCCACTCAGTTTTCAGTGCTTTGGTGCGAATTCCTCTTGGAATTTGCTTTGAAAATAGCTTGTTTTATTTTTATTTTTTTTAATTTAAAAATAAAACAACAAGCCTCTGTGATTTTTCTGCCCCCTGTTTAGCAGTGTTGGCCAGGCAGGAATGGGGCGGCTCAGGAATTCGTCCCTCCCAGTGGAGAGCTGCCAATGAGATGACGCGTTACAAGCCTAGCCAGCCAAGGCAGCCTGGGGTGCAGGGTTCTTAGGAGGTGGAGAAAGGACCTTTCCCCGGGCAAAGCCAGGCGTGGTCCTGGCCTCTTGCAACATGAAAACAGGGCTGTCCCTGGATTGCTGCTGCCTGGGCTCCAGCAGCAGCACTTCCACTGGGTACCCCAGCCCCTAGGGAGCAGGGTTTGATGAACAGTGCTCATTCACCACCTCTGAGACCTTGTAAGCCTTGATCCCATCCTCAACCTCCTTCTCCCCCAGTGAAGGAGTCCCAGCTCATTTAGTCCCTCATGCCAAGGCTCCGTCATTTAAGTTTCCCCTCTCTCTGTATTTTCAAACTCTGCTGTGTCCTTCTGGGGGTTGCAGACCACACCGTCATGGAGCACTCAAAGTGTGGATGTGCCTAGGTTTTACAGAGCATCCTTCCTGGTGACGCCCAGCATTTTATTACCTTGCTTTCACTGCTGCTGCATGTTGCTGAAGATTTCAGAGAGCTGTCAGCCACAACTCCAAGCTCTTCCGTCTGTTGTGACTATCAGTTCCAAGTTCAGCATGCTTCAGATGATTTTTTCTGTAGATAATGATGGTAAAACATGTACCTCAAAAGCTTGCTTGCCAGCTTTGTTGCCTGCTTGTTAGATTTAGGCTCCAGCATTCAGGGTGCTGCTGGGCTGCTCCGGTGAACATCCCTGGGCACAGGCTGGTGCCTTGGTGGCCCTGTCCTGCTCAGGATTACCCTGGCAGAGACTTTACCTGTTTTTCAGCCAATGATTTTGGGCTGTTCCTCTCGGATGAAGACCCAAAGAAAGGGATCTGGCTGGAGGCAGGGAAGGCTCTGGACTACTACATGCTTCGCAATGGGGTAAGCACCCATCCCACGCCCTTCCTGCTGGTACCCACCTTGGCTCTGCAGTCAGATATGCCTGCAGTGAGGAGATACTACAGGTCCCTGTCCTGCTGCCTTGCATCATGCCTGGGCGTATGCCCTGTCCCCCTCCCCACTTGCACCGGGGTGTTGGGAGCTGTTGGCATGGTGGTGGGATGCGGGCACCCTGTGCTGGTGCTGCTGCTGGGAGCTGTGCTCTGCTGTGCCCACAGGATACCATGGAGTACAAGAAGAAGCAGCGGCCCCTGAAGATCCGCATGCTGGATGGGACAGTGAAAACGGTCATGGTGGATGACTCCAAAACTGTCACAGACATGCTCATGACAATCTGTGCCCGGATCGGTGAGAGGAGGGAGCAGCAACAGAGGGATGGAGGGGAGGTGGGGAGAGATGACAGCTTCTGCTGGGGGATACCAGGAGGGCAGCAGCAGCTCTACAGGGGATGGCGTGGCAGTGGGGATGGCTGGGTGTTGTGTGATGCTGGGGAGAGGACACCACACCCCTGCATCGCTCCAGGCTCTGTATTTGGCAGCAATGCACTGAGCTCGGTCCTCTGTGCTCCTGCAGGCATCACCAACTATGACGAGTACTCACTTGTTCGGGAAATTATGGAAGAGAAAAAGGAGGAGGTTACTGGCACCCTCAAGAAGGACAAGACCCTGCTGCGGGATGAGAAGAAGATGGAGAAGCTCAAGCAGAAGCTGCACACGGATGACGAGTGTAGGTGCTGGGAAAGGGGTCAGCCCATGCCGAGGGCAGCAGGGAGGGGATCAGGGTTCCCTGCAAGGGAAAGAGCTGACACAGGGGAGTGGAGGTGACAGCGGAGAGTGCTGTGGAAAGGAGATGTGTGTCTCTTCTGCCTGGAGGCACTGAGTCTGAGCAGTCCCGGGGTTGGGACCAGCCCTGCCTGGGTGCCCACCCCTGCTCATGCCCTGTCATTGCCTGCAGTGAATTGGCTGGACCACGGCCGGACCCTGCGCGAGCAAGGCATCGACGACAGCGAAACACTGCTGCTGCGGCGCAAGTTCTTCTACTCCGACCAGAACGTGGACTCGCGAGATCCTGTGCAGCTCAACCTGCTCTACGTGCAGGTACAGCTCCCCAGAGCCTGCCCCATGCCAGCCCCCTGACAGGCCTGGTGGCTGAGGTTTTGGCCAGGAGCCACCACGGGGGGCATTTCAGGATGCCCAGTTATCTCCTGGGTAAAAGCCAGCGCTGGCAAACCCAGCCCTGCCCTCTACGTACTCTGGAGCTCCCCAGGGGAATCCCATGTCTCCTCTGCCTGGTAAGAACCATCCTGGGTCCTGCTGCAGTTCCTCTCCTAGGCATGGTGATGGTCCCTGCAGGGGACAGCCTGCCCCTGGATACTCCTCTTTTTCATGGCCACTTCTTTTCTGTATGGAAAACAGGTCCTGCCCAGTGTGGAGGGGAGCGGTGGCAGGGCTACTTGGCTGTCCAGCCCATGGTGTTGTCTCCTCTTCCCACACAGGCTCGCGATGACATCCTTAACGGTTCCCACCCCGTCTCCTTTGACAAAGCCTGCGAATTTGCTGGCTACCAGTGCCAGATCCAGTTCGGGCCACACAACGAACAGAAGCACAAGTCGGGCTTTCTGGAGTGAGTGTCCTGGGGAGCCCCAGGTGGCTGGAGCAGCTTGGCAGCCCCCTGCACCGTGCTGGCACACAGGGCTTGGAGATTCAGGTGTCTCTGGAGCAACCCCTTTCCTCGCTGCAGCACAGTGCCCAGGCATGGAAGCCCACGCTGGCTGCAAGGGGTGCCAGGCCCCCATCGTACTCCCTCTGGCACCCCCCAGGACATGCAGCCAGCTCTGATGGGGGGAACCCAGCCCACCCTATGGTCTTCCCTGGTGTCACATGAGAGGCTGCGTGCTCAGCACCTCCACCCCATGCTCAGCAGGGCAGCTCCTGGGGCAGCTTTCATTACCACAGCAACCTTTCCCACATCCTTCCTGCTCCCAAAAGCTCCAGCCCGTGCCCTGGCAGGGGTTTGTCTGAGGCTCTGGTTTGGGCCTCTTTGTAGTCAAAGACAAACACCGGCTTCAGGCTCTGCTGCTAACAGCTGGCTTGGCTGTCTTTTGGCAGGCTCAAGGATTTCCTGCCCAAGGAGTACATCAAGCAGAAAGGGGAGCGCAAGATCTTCATGGTATGTGCAAGGGGGGTGTTGAGCCCTGGCCTTCTTGTTCCTCCTCACTGAAGGTTTAGGCTGCTCTTGTCTGCTGCTCTGTAGCAGCTTGGCAGATGAGAAACAGGAGCAGGAAGCTGTAGGTGGGCAAACAAGGCAGCTTCTGAGGTTCCAGAGGTCAAAGGGATGCCGTAGCAGGGGCAGGGGATGCTGGTGAGGTGGGGAGAGCCTGGAAAGGCTGTGACAGGGTGATGGTGGCACAGCCAAGGGACCATGGTGCTAGTGTGGTGTTCTTTCTTTGCTATCGTAGGCCCACAAGAACTGTGCGAATATGAGTGAGATTGAGGCCAAAGTTTGCTATGTGAAACTTGCCCGTTCCCTCAAGACCTATGGAGTCTCCTTCTTCCTGGTCAAGGTAAAGCAGCATCTCCCCTGGCCAAAATTCTGCTTCTCCAGCATCTCTCCATCTGTTCTGTTTCTGTCCAGCTGCTACCCCTCAACCCACATTGCTCCAGTTTTCCCTGTGTTCCCACTGTCTACCTGTCCTTTGTGGCTTTCCATGTGCACTGCCTTCCCAATTCTTGCTTTTCTGCTGTCCTTTCCAAGTCCTGTGTCATGGTTGCCACCACCTGAAGGTGTGACCTTGGGGATTTTTGGTAGCCAAGGGAGACTTTAAAGGTCTCCGCCTGGGTGGATCCATCGTGGGGGTAGCCCACAACTGTTCTGTTGTGGCCCACAGGAGAAGATGAAGGGGAAGAACAAGCTGGTGCCACGGCTGCTGGGGATTACCAAGGAGTGCGTGATGCGCGTGGACGAGAAGACCAAAGAAGTGATTCAGGAGTGGAGCCTGACCAACATCAAGCGTTGGGCAGCCTCGCCCAAGAGCTTCACCCTGGTAGGGAACAGTCCTGGTCCTCCACCCGGCGGTGCCCCTGTGGGGGTCTGCTCTCATGCCAGCCCCTCTCTCGGGTGTTGCCCCGTGGTGGGACAGCCGTGCCCTCCTCTGGTGCCTCTCCCAGCTCTTGTCTTGGAGGCCGGCGCTTGGGCGCTTAGCGCATACCAGAGGGGCTCAGGGTGGCCTCCAGTGCCCTGCGCCGGTGCTACCCCGTGCCGTGCCGTTGCAGGATTTTGGAGATTACCAGGATGGATACTACTCGGTGCAGACAATGGAGGGGGAGCAGATTGCGCAGCTGATTGCCGGCTACATAGACATCATCCTCAAAAAGGTGGGAGTCTGCTGGGAAGGGTGGCTGGGTGCCAATGGCCGGCTCCTCTCCAGAGAGGGGTGCAGGGTACCCCTTCCAGCTGCCTCCAGACAGCCGTTGGCACACGGTGCTGCTGGGGGGACCCTGTGGCCCTGGTACGGTGCCTGAGCTGTGGGAGGAGGGGAAGGCTAGGAAGTGAGTGCTGGCTGACACATTTTTCTCTTTCCCTCTGCAGAAAAAGAGCAAAGACCACTTTGGACTGGAGGGGGATGAGGAGTCCACCATGCTGGAAGACTCTGTGTCTCCAAAGAAGTAAGTCCTGTGAGAGCGAGTTGGTTGCCAGCCAGAAGGTGAATGGAGAGCAGGCTCCAGCCAGGCTTGCGGGACAGGGAGTCTGGAGGAAGAGCTGTCAGTCTTTCAGCTCCAGAAGAGCCTGGTGCCGGGACCAGGGGCATCCCTTCACCTGGTATTTCTCCCCAATTCAGGTCGATCGTCTTGCAGCAGCAGTTTAACCATGTAGGCAAGGCAGAGCTGGGCTCAGTGGCCCTGCCAGCCATCATGCGGACGGGAGCTGGAGGGCCAGAAAACTTCCAGGTGGGCACGATGCCACAACCTCAACTGCAGATCACCAGTGGCCAGATGCACCGAGGACACATGCCTCCCCTGGTAAGCTCTCCCCATGCCCGCCATGGGGCACAAACTCCAGAAGGTGCCCATCAGGCTCATGTAGACCCACCTGTTTGGGTCTGTAGCTGGGTGTCCAGTGGCCACAGCCTCTCCTTCAGGCTGAGCTGCCCTGAGCCGCAGTGCCTGGCCAACCCCACCAGTGCTGTGGTTTGCAGCAGAGTCCTGTGCCAGGGTTTGGTGCCCACCATGTCCTCTGCATCTGGAGAAGCACTTGGAAAAGGCCATGGAGAGGCTGATTTCTTTGCCCTCACTCAGCCTGCTGTGGGGCTTGCTGTATAAAAGCCTTGTGGGATCCTGTGCATCTGCTCCCCACTCCCCAAGAGCTGGTTAACTGTGAGACTCACTTGTACCTGTGGTGGGATGGATCATTTCACAGTGGGAGGTGCAGAGGGGAGACCCCTTTGTTGCTAGGTGTACCCCACTCTGTGGAGGTGCCTACCAGAAGCGCTGTCATCAACAGGACGTTACACCACATGCAGGAGGACACGTGTGCTGAATTTTTTGAGTCTAGATTTCAAACTCCCAGCATAACTCAATCTGTCCCTGTGTTGCAGACTTCAGCTCAGCAAGCCCTGACCGGCACCATCAACTCTAGCATGCAGGCTGTGCATGCAGCCCAGGCCACGCTGGATGACTTTGAGACCTTGCCACCCCTCGGACAGGATGCTGTGAGTGCCAGGGGAAGAGGGGGTGCTGGGGGAGGACCTCACTGGAGGTTGCTGCCTGGGCTGGGTGAGGCTGGCTGTGCTCCCAAGAGGTGTCAGCAGCTTCTGGGGAGATCTGCTGCCAGCAATGAGGTGGGGTTGTATCAAGCTCTGGGGGCAGGAACAGTGAGGATGCTTGGTCAAGATGGGGTGGTGAGTTTTGGGTGGTCACAGCTCTTGCTTCTTCCTTGTCTCCTCTATCCTGCATCTTTCTGCGTGAGCATGGGTGCAGCTCCCCACAACCTCTGCCACCTCCTGACTCTGTTCTCCCCATTTCAGGCATCCAAAGCTTGGCGCAAAAACAAGATGGATGAGTCAAAGCATGAGATCCACTCCCAAGTGGATGCTATCACTGCTGGCACAGCCTCGGTGGTCAACCTCACTGCAGGTACTTGGAGGTTTGGAGGATAGGTGCCCCATCTCTGGAGAAGGCTTGGTCTTTTGTCTGGTGAAGGTCACATCTCCTGCCCTCCATTAGGAGGAGCCAGTGTTCCACAGAGTGGAATCATCCCCAATTGCTGCTGATGTGCCCATGGAGACAGCTGTACACTTGCAACTTGTCCTGCCTTTAGCTGCCTGAGCATCCCTGCTGGTGCCCAGCTCAGTCCTTCCTCCCAGTCCTTGGCTGACCTGCTGTCCTCTGAACCAGGGTCATGTTGTCCCATCCCTGCTATATCTCTGGGCACAGCCATGACATAGTGTAGCTCTCCTTACCCAGGCTCTCCTGCCCAAACTCAGCTGATGCAGCCACCTTTCAGGCTTAGGAGCCAGGGATTCTCTCAGGAGGACCACATCAGTAACAGGCACAGGGACACTCTTCGAACATCACTGGAGGTATGTCCCACCCTGACTCACCTCCTCCCTGTGCAGGAGATCCAGCGGACACGGACTACACTGCTGTGGGCTGCGCCGTCACCACTATCTCCTCCAACCTGACGGAGATGTCCAAAGGCGTGAAGCTGCTGGCTGCACTGATGGAGGACGAGGGAGGGAACGGGCGGCAGCTTCTGCAGGCAGCCAAGAACCTGGCAAGCGCCGTCTCAGACCTGCTGAAAACAGCCCAGCCTGCCAGCGCTGAGGTGAGGGACAGGAGGGGCTGTGGGGCTGAGGGGAGGGTGGGAGCCAAGAGGAACCATCGGGTGAGTTTTTAGGGCTTAACTCTTGAGCTTGGTGTTGCTTTTGCCTCGTTCCTCGCAGCCTCGGCAGAACCTCCTGCAGGCGGCCGGCCTGGTGGGGCAGACCAGTGGTGAGCTGCTGCAGCAGATCGGGGAGAGCGACACCGACCCCCGCTTCCAGGTGAGTGCAGCCGGTGGCACGCAGGGACACCCCCTCCCAAAAACCATCAGCCTGTGCACAGAACTGCAGGGGGGGCCACGGACCGGAGCTCGGCTGGTGCCTGGCAGTGACTTTCCCAAGGGAGGGGACAGCCCATTGCCCATCTCTGTCCCTAGAGCTCCTGGGACATAACGCTTCTTATCTTGTGGATTCTCGTGTAGATCCCAGAAAGCCGACGTGCTTGGATCCTGCCTGCCTCTGACCCAAAGACGGTAAAAGGGGGCTGTAGGCATGGCTTGGTGGTCCTTGCCCTCTCCGGTGTGAGGGATGCTCCTCTGGGGACAATCAGCTGAACTCTTTGGAGAAGGGCTCTTCTGAAAAATCTGCTTTTCTGGTGGTCGGGTCTCAGAAGTCCATGCACTCGGGTCGCTGCTTGGGTGAGCGCTGCCCTGGGAGTCCCCCCCTCGCCGCCGCCTTGGCTCCTGCCTGTGGGAGCTGCTGCCTGCCCCCATCACAGACCCAGGGTGGCTGGAGCCCTGTGGGGTGGTTTGTTTTGGCAAGGCTGACTTCCATCCGGCTTGATTTCCCACAGCTGCTCCTTCCAGCGTGAGGGAGGTGGCACACCATGGTGGGGAGGAGGGTCCAGCTGTAGTATGGACCAAAACAGGGTCCAAAATGGAGGAGTTTCTGTTCACAGCAGCTGCAAAGCCTCAGCGTGGGCAGAAGAGCCCATGCAGAGAGCCAAGGGGAGCAGGAAAGCCAGCACCAGGGCAGGGGGCGATGGACCAGGCAGCAGTGGCAGGACAGGGCAGCCCGAAGGGGTGGCTTTATCACCTGGAAAACATCTGCAGCGGGAAGCTCTGCCCCGCAGCTGCCAGACCCGAGTGTATCTGCTTCCATCCTTGGGCTCGGTGCTGTGTTCTGGGCACTCTGGAGCTGGGTGCATGTGCTCTCTGGTCTCTCCTCCTGTCTGGAAAGGTGGCGGATTGCACTGGGAGTGGTTTTGGTTTGCAGGGGGCAAGAGGATGCTGTGGCATTTTTGGCTTGGTGGCTGGAGGCTCAGCTGCCATGGGGCCATGCACACACACACATGGCAGGAGGATGGCGGTGGCAGTGGGCAGAGGGTGCTGCCCTGCCTACCAAGGTCTTTGACCCGGGTGTTTGCTGTCTAGTGGTGGGGCTGTGCTGCGGGAGGTAACCCTGATGCCTGTGGTGTGCCACCAGGCCTGGTGTCCTGCCAGGGAGCTGGTTGCTGCCTGTTTCGTGCTGGCAGGGTGGCCCGATGCCTCCCCCCAAGGGCAGAGGAGGTTTGTTGCTCTGCCATACACCTTGTTGTGGTTTAACCCCTAAGCACCATGCAATCGCTCTCCCACTTGTCTTGGTTTTCTACAGTTAGGGCGAACTGTTCAAGACATAAATTTATTGCTTACTTCTTCCCAAAGGGAAGAAAATAAACAAAGCACACGGCTGTGAGATTTAGAAAATCTAACCATACAAATTTAATAAAACAGGGAAAAAAGGGAACAGGTACAAAAGGGAAATGGATAAAAGGATAAATATATTTACAAAATCCCGAAACCAGGAGTCCAGGGAAGGAAGAGTCTCTCTCTCGTCTGGTCTGCTGCGAAGCCCGGGGCGAAGAGGGGCGAAGAAAAAAAACAGTCTCTCTTCATAGGCGAAGTGAAAAAAAACCCAAAAAACTGATAAGGCCTCCTGCTCTGCTGCTGCCTCCGAGAGAAAGTCCAGCGAAGAAGGAAAAAAATAACTGATAGAAGCAACAGCTTTGCTCTGCTCTGAAACCCAAACAGAGAGAAAAGGGAAAAAAAACTTAGCTCAGTACTTCTCAGTTTATCAGCAGAAGGCTTGATATGGAATACTCGTTTAACTCGTTCGTTCCCGAGACGGACGAAACTAAAACTATAACACCACTCCTCACAGTGGAGGTGCGAAGGGTGGTAGTGAGAAAACTGGTGGGCTGAGATAAGGACAGTTTAATAGGAAAGCAAGGAGTTCATTTGCTACTTCCCCTCAGCAGGCAGGGGTTCAGCCACCACCAGGAAGGCAGGGTTCCGTCACCCGTAACTTGGGAAGACGAACGCCATCACTCTGAACATCCCCCCTTCTTCTTTCTCAGCTTTATATGCTGAGCATGACATCATCTGGTATGGAATATCCCTTTGGTTGGTTGGGGTCAGCTGTCCCAGCTGTGTCCCCCTCCCACCTTCTTGTGCACCCCCAGCCTCCTCGCTGGTAGGGTGGTGAATCAGAATCATTGAATGGTTTGGGTTGGAAAGGACCTTAAAGCTCATCCAAGGAGCAGTCAGGGCAGTGACACCTCCCACCACACCAGGTTGCTCCAAGCCCCATCCAGCCTGGCCTTGAACACTGCCAGGGAGGAGGCAGCCATAGCTTCTCTGGGCAACCTGGGCCAGTGTCTCACCACCTTCACAACAAAGAATTTCTTCCTAATATCCAGTCTAAATCTCCCCTCTTGCAGTTTGAAACCATTCCCCCTTGTCCTGTCACTCCATGCCCTTGTCAAATGTCCCTCTCCAGCTTTCTGGAAGGTGCTCTAAGGTCTCTCTGGAGCTTTCTCTTCTCCAGGCTGAACAACCCCAACTCTCTCAGCCTGGCAACACAGCCAACTCTCTCAGTCATGNGACCTTGCACTTGGCCTTGTTGAACTTCACATGGTTTGTATCGGCCCACCTCTCAAGCCTGTCAGGGTCCCTCTGGATGGCATCCCTTCCTCCAGTGTGTTGACCACACCACACAGCTGAGGGTGAACTCAATCCCAGTGTCCATGTCACTGACAAAGATGTTAAGGCCTTGACTCTGTAAGCACTGCTCAGCAATAATGAAAACATCTCTGTATTATCAACACAAATCCAAAACTTTGCCCCATTCTGGCTACTATGGAGAAAACTAACTCTACCCCAGCCAAAACCAGCACATTCTCCACCCCTTACTCCTTACCATTTATGTCAGGTCCCACACTATCCAATATGTCCTCGTTAACCCCCACCCTCCTTCCCACCTTTGGGTACAATGCACAGATATCATTCCCTTGGTCCATGGACCACCCCTGTAAAATGTCCACAGATGTCCACAAATGTCGACTGAGGTAATTTAGCCCATGACTTTGGGCTCCACCTGTAGTGGTGGTCACTCAGGACAGGTGTGGTGGGATGTTGCATGAAGGTGTTGGGCACCAACACCAGCTCAGGTCAGGTCACTGCTGCACTTGCACTGTTTTCTGTAAGGCTTGTCCTCCACTGGTTCAGGTGGTTCCTGCTGTGGTAATTCCCATAACAAGTGACTAATCCTGGTTTGCAACAATTTAAAGGTATTTCCATTGCAATCTCCACCCTAACCCTTTGGGCCAGGCTATAGGGTTTAGATCTCCTCCCCTTGCCCCTGCTGCAGCTTGGAGTTACCCACAGACTGTGGTCCCTTAAGGCTGTACCTGCTGGTGTGGAGCCTTATCTGTGAGCTGTGGCCTCTCCAGGGTTATACCTGCTGCACCACAGGCTTAACCACAGCCACTTGGAGGTGCACCTGCTCCAGCGTGGCCTTATCCATAGGCCTTATCCATGGGCCACAATGCCTTCAGAGATCTGCCTACTCCAGTGTGTCCACAGCCGCAGTCCGTTCAGGAGTCACCCTGCTCCAGCATGGTCTTACCCATGGTGACAGTCCCTCCAGGGGTGTACCTACTCTGTCATGGGCTTTATCCACAGCCACATACTTTGAGGTCCTCCAGCATGATCTCATGCTCAGCCACTGATGCTTCAAGATGTCCCTGCTGCAGCATGGACTTATCCACAGCCACAGATACTAGAGGTGTACCTTCTTCAGCATGGACTTATTCTTGAGCCACAATCCCTTCAGAGGTACAGAATCACAGATTCATAGAATCATTTTGATTGGAAAAGGCCTTTAAGGTCATCAGGTCCAACCCATTAACCCAGCACTGCCAAGAATACCTGCTGTGGCACAGACATAACTGTGGCCACAGATACTTGGAGATAAACCTGCTCTGCCATGGGCTTATCCACCTCCACAACTGCTCACTCCCCCCAGTGGGATGGGGGAGAGAATCAGAAGGGTAGAAGTGAGAAAACTCGTGGGTTGAGATAAAAACAGTTTAACAGGTAAAGCAGAAGCTGCACACATGCAAAGCAAAACAGGGAGTCCGTTCACTAGCTCTCACTGGCAGGCAGGTGTTCAGCTATCTCTAGGAGAGCAGGGCTCCGTCACACATAACTTGGGAAGACAAACACCATCACTCTGAACATCCCCCCCCTTCCTTCCTCTTCCTCTGGCTTTATAAGCTGGGCATGATGTGATGTGGTGTGGAATATCCCTTTGATTGGTTGGGGTCAGCTGTCCCAGTGTGTCCCCTCCTGCCTCCTCGTGCACCCCCAACCTCCTTGTTGAGGGGTGGTGTGAGAAGCAGAAAAGACCAGTGCTTACACAGCAATAAGGAAATTACCCCTGTGTAGTCAGTGTTGTTTTCAGCACAAATACAAAACACAGCCCCATCCCAGCTACTATGAAGAAAATTGACTCTATCCCAGCCAAAACCAGAACAGGCAGAGAAAGAGGTTGTTTATCGTCCTCAAAGATGCTCAGTCAATGGGCAGATTAACTTNAACGATGGAGTGAATTATCTCCATCTCAGGGATGATGGAGTGAATTAGCTCCATCCCAGGGTTGATGGAGTGAATTAGCTCCATCCCAGCCCGAACCAGCATGCTCCGTTTGGCCGGAGGGGTTTGTAGGCTCTTTGTGAGGTGGTACCTTGCAGCAGGTCACCGCTGTGGTGCAGTCAGGGACTCAACACGGGCTGTTGGCTGGGGAGTGGGCAGTGAGCAGGTCACAGGTGTTGGGCCAATGCTGAGCGGTGCCCGAGCCGCTCCGGGCGGTGTTGGTGGTGGTGCAGGCTGTGTCTCAAGGTGAGCTACAGCCTCACCGCGGCTGTTGGATGTGGTGCAGATGGGGTCAGGGTGTCACCAGCCACTCCAAGTGTTCAGTGCTGGGCCAGAGTGGATGAAGGGCCCCCCGAGAGCTCACGTTTCCCCACTGAATATTTCACGAGAGCCCTGCGGTGGCTGCTGGTGCTCCCGCCAACCGGCGTGGCTCTGGTGCTGACCCTCTCCGTCCCCCGCAGGACATGCTTATGCAGCTGGCGAAGGCGGTGGCCAGCGCTGCTGCTGCGCTGGTGCTCAAAGCCAAGAACGTGGCTCAGAAAACGGAGGACTCGGCGCTGCAGACACAGGTGATCGCTGCAGCCACCCAGTGCGCCCTCTCCACCTCCCAGCTGGTGGCCTGCACCAAGGTAAGCAGCACCGTTAACTCTTGCCGCAGCCTGGCTGCCAGCATCACCTGGCTGGTGGCAGCTCCGTGGGGTTGTAGGTGTGCCAGGACCATGTGTCCTTAGGAGGGGGACATTAAGGGTCTGGCACCAGAAGTGTGGGCTGCCTCGGGCTGGGGTCCTTGCCACTGAGCCCCAAGCACTGAATATCCTCTTCAGAGGAGCAGAAGTTGGGGACAGGTGTCCACCACACCCGCTGCCCAGTCTTTCTCCTCCCCTCCAGGTCGTGGCTCCCACAATCAGCTCCCCGGTCTGCCAGGAGCAGCTGATTGAGGCTGGCAAGTTGGTGGCCAAGTCAGCAGAGGGCTGTGTGGAGGCCTCCAAGGCAGCCACCAACGATGACCAGCTCCTGAAGCAGGTGGGGGTGGCAGCCACGGCCGTCACCCAGGCCCTGAATGACCTGCTGCAACACATCAAGCAGCACGCCTTGGGTGGGCAGCCCATCGGGCGCTACGACCAGGCCACTGACACCATCCTCAACGTCACCGAGAACATATTCAGCTCTATGGGCGATGCTGGTGAGAGCAGCTGATGGTACCTGGGGTGGAGCATGGTTGATGGGGAGGTATCAGGGAGCCCATGGCACTTGCTAACAGACCACCCTTCCTTTCTGTCCCAGGGGAAATGGTGCGGCAGGCTCGTATTCTGGCCCAAGCCACCTCTGACCTCGTCAATGCCATCAAAGCTGACGCAGAGGGAGAGACAGACCTGGAGAACTCTCGCAAGCTGCTGAGTGCAGCCAAGATCCTGGCTGATGCCACTGCCAAGATGGTGGAGGCTGCTAAGGTCAGTGATGTATAGAGCAAGGTGGACGGTGGCTTTGGCCCTCAGCCCCATCTGATACCATCAGCTCTGTGCTGTGGAGGGGATGGGCAACCCTTGGGTGAGGGAGCAGTTAACAGACTATCCAGGGAGGTTGTGGAGTCTCCTCTGGAGACATTCAAAACTGACCTGGATGGCATCCTGTGCTGCTGGCTCTGGGTGAACCTGCTTTAGCAGGGATGTTTGACTAGATGATCTCTAGAGGTCTCTACCAACCCCCACCATTCCATGGTTCTGTGAGTCCCAGAGCAAGATCCTGCACTGAGCTGTGGACTTGTGCGATGGAGTGGGGCTTCTCCTGGAGCTGTGGGTGACAGCTGTTAGCTCTTCTGCTGCTGAGCTGTTCCAGAGAGGTTTTGGGCATCTCCCTGATACTGCAGGCAGCCAGGCTGCCTGGGGGTGCTCCCCAGCATCAGGCCAATGCACAGCTGCGTTGGAGGCTAAGGGACCTGGTGTCCCTGCGAGGTGTGATGGTTTTCCTCTTTGTCCAGGGAGCTGCAGCCCACCCGGACAGTGAGGAGCAGCAGCAGCGGCTGCGGGAGGCAGCAGAGGGGCTCCGCATGGCCACCAACGCCGCAGCCCAGAATGCCATCAAGAAGAAGCTTGTGCACAAACTGGAGGTGAGACGCCGGGCAAGGGGGCCACGGAGGGTGAGGAGGCATGGTCAGTGTGCGAGACTTGGCCAGGAGCCCTGCACATCCCTGTGTACAGTGTCCATGCTGCATCCCACAGAGACCTCCCCACACCGTGCTGCGGTGGGATGCCAGGCACCAGGGGCGTTGGGGGTGCTCCGCGGTCACAGGCACGGGCAAGGGAGGAGAAGTTTAGGGGAGTTGGGTACCAGAGCATGGTCTGGGGCACAGGGCAGGCTGCCCTGCTGCCGGTGCTAACCTGTGCCTCCCCCTCTCCAGCACGCAGCCAAGCAAGCGGCTGCCTCTGCCACCCAGACCATCGCCGCGGCGCAGCACGCCGCCTCCTCCAACAAGAACCCCGCCGCGCAGCAGCAGCTGGTGCAGAGCTGCAAGGTAAGAGCCCAGCCCTGCTCCTGGCATCTCCCCACCCCTCCTCCATCAGCCGCACCAGGGTTCCATGCCCAGCTGCAGCGGGCAGGCAGGACCTTGGGGTCCTCACAGCTCCCCTGGGAGCCGATCTTTCGGTCGCTGATCCTGGATTAGATCCGACTGCTCCCAGCTGAGCACCTCCCGTCCCTGGCAGGTGGTGGCAGACCAGATCCCTATGCTGGTGCAGGGTGTGCGAGGCAGCCAGTCGCAGCCGGACAGCCCCAGTGCCCAGCTGGCACTCATTGCTGCCAGCCAGAACTTCCTGCAGGTACCCATCCCACACCAGCTCTGGCATAGCTACTTCCCTGCTGTGCCTGCCCTCCTGAGATACTGGGAAACCTGCTGCACGTGGGCAACAGGGACATGTGGCATGTTTGTCCCCTTCTCACGGCTTTTTCTTCTAGCCCGGTGGGAAGATGGTAGCTGCGGCCAAGGCCACCGTCCCTACCATCACAGACCAAGCCTCTGCAATGCAACTCAGCCAGTGTGCCAAGAACTTGGCTGCGGCTCTGGCTGAGCTCCGCACAGCTGCCCAGAAGGTGAGGGGCTGGGTCCTGTCCCACAGTGGGACCCTGGCTACACAGAGCAGGAGGAGGACAGTGGTGGCAGGTCACCGTCCCTGCTGCAGCAAGGTGGGCTCAGCAGTCACCTCTCTTACCTCTCCTCCCCCATCGCAGGCTCAGGAGGCGTGTGGACCCCTGGAGATAGACTCTGCGCTGGGTCTGGTGCAGAGCCTGGAGAGGGACTTGCAGGAAGCCAAGGCAGCTGCCCGTGATGGCAAGCTCAAGCCTCTGCCAGGAGAGACAGTAAGGACGTAGGGAAGGGTGGCATGGGGCCATGTGAGCTGGGCACTGGGGTGGGCGAGCCACAGGGGTGGAGGCCGGAGGTGCAGCTCACCAACACGTCTCCACTCATCCCTCTGCAGATGGAGAAGTGTTCCCAGGACCTGGGGAACAGCACAAAAGCCGTCAGCTCTGCCATCGCTCACCTCCTGGGAGAGGTGGCCCAGGGCAACGAGAACTACACAGGTACTGGGGGCTGGGAGAGGGGAGGGGGCTGGGACTGGGACTGGGAG
>VZRW01000208.1:22171-37999 GCA_013398125.1 Aegotheles bennettii
CTGGGACTGGGGCTGGGGCTGGGAGAGGGGACTGCCCTGGCAGCCACTGATGTCTCTGTCCCCACAGGGATTGCTGCCCGGGAGGTGGCCCAGGCCCTGCGGTCGCTCAGCCAGGCTGCCCGTGGCGTGGCCGCCAGCACCCCCGACCCGCAGGTGCAGAGCGCCATGCTGGAGTGCGCCAGCGATGTCATGGACAAGGCCAACAACCTCATCGAGGAGGCGCGGAAAGCGGTGGCCAAGCCTGGGGACCCGGAGAGCCAGCAGCGCCTGGCCCAGGTAGGGGGAGCGGGGACCCTGGAGCTCCCCGCTGGCCGTGGGAAGGGCGTGGGGCTGGCCAGCAGATGGTGACTGCTCTTGGCTTCTCCGCAGGTGGCCAAGGCGGTGTCACAGGCCCTGAACCGCTGCGTCAACTGCCTGCCGGGACAGCGGGACGTGGATGCTGCCATCCGCATGGTGGGAGAGGCCAGCAAGAGGCTGCTGGCAGATTCGGTGAGCTGAGCAGAGGCGGGAGGAGAAGGGGGAAGCCCTCGTAGGGATGCGATCCGGTCTGTCCACAGCGGGTTCCTCTGCAGCATATCCCCAGGCATGTGCCATTCTCCATCCCCCTAGCTGCCTCTCCTAACCCTTCTCCCTGCTTCCAGTTCCCTCCCAGCACCAAGAGCTTCCAGGAGGCGCAGAGCCAGCTGAACCAGGCGGCCGCGGGGCTCAACCAGTCTGCCAACGAGCTGGTGCAGGCATCGCGTGGCACCCCTCAAGACCTGGCCAAGTCCTCTGGCAAATTTGGACAGGACTTCAATGAGTTCTTGCAGGCGGGAGTGGAGATGGCCAGCCAGTCACCGGTAAGAGCAAACACTCACTGAGGGTTCCTGGGTACTGTGAGAGGTCTGGGGTGCCTGGGAAAGGCGGCTGACCTCAGGCAAGGTGGCCAGGCAGTGGTGCTTAGAGTGGCTGTGGCCGACCCAGCTGGTGACATGGGTTCTGGGGCTGTGCAGAACAGCAGCTGCAGGGAGAAAGTGGCTTGGGTTCGTTCAGCAAGTGTTGCTGCTGATCCTTGCTGTTGGCGGACAAGTTAGATGAAGGGAACCGGCTCGGCTTGAAAAATTGGAGAAGATCCAGGGTGGGTGTGGACCTTGGAAACCAGCTGCAGGTAACTCTTCTTGTCTCCTTGCAGAATAAGGAAGACCAGGCGCAGGTGGTGTCAAACCTGAAGAGCATCTCCATGTCCTCCAGCAAGCTGCTGCTGGCTGCAAAGGCACTCTCTGCTGATCCTGCAGCCCCCAACCTCAAGAATCAGCTGGCAGCAGCAGCACGGTAGGAAGCACCTCTCCCTGTAGCTGTTTGCTGTAGCAGTGGGTCCCGGTGGTGGAGCTGGCACTGATCCATGGGTCTTTCTCCCCTGTCCCTATCAGGGCTGTGACTGACAGCATTAACCAGCTGATCACCATGTGCACCCAGCAGGCACCGGGCCAGAAGGAGTGTGACAATGCTCTGCGGGAGCTGGAGGTGAGAAGCCACATCTTGACGAGGCAGTGGAGGAGCGGGGGGGGCTGCACCCCGCTGCAAGGGCAGGAGGTAGCACAGAGGGGGTGCAAGTGGAGGGTGTGGACCTTTCCCTTGGATGTGACGCTCGTGTCCCTACAGACAGTGAAGGAGCTGTTGGAGAATCCTACCCAGACTGTCAACGACATGTCCTACTTCAACTGCCTTGACAGTGTCATGGAGAACTCCAAGGTGAGCCCTGAGCTGGAGGTGGAGGTTCAGGGAAGGAGGAGAAAGTCTGGGAAGGATGTGGGGGCAGAGAGAAAGCTGGTTCCTGCCCTGTTGATGAAGCACAGTGAGCTCTGAGCCTGCCAGCATGGTGTGGGAGCAAGAGGTGGTCTCTAAACCATGAGTGGTGTGTCCTGCAGGTGCTGGGCGAGTCCATGGCTGGTATCTCCCAGAACGCCAAGAACAGCAAACTGCCCGAGTTCGGTGACTCCATCAGTGCCGCCTCCAAAGCTCTCTGCGGGCTGACAGAGGCAGCTGCCCAGGTGAGACATGCTCAGTGCCAGCCCTGAGCGTTACCCCTGGTGCGTGGTTGCCTTACACACTTCTCCTCTGCCCATCAAAGCCTGGCCCCGTGGCACGGTGCTGCCAGCCTCCTCTGCAGCCCATGCCTGCTCTGAGCCTCTCCCCTGGGCATGAGCTCTCACCACCTCTCTCCTGCTCCTAGGCTGCCTACCTCGTGGGGGTCTCGGACCCCAACAGCCAGGCTGGACAGCAAGGCTTGGTAGACCCCACTCAGTTTGCCAGAGCTAACCAGGCTATCCAGATGGCCTGCCAGAACCTGGTGGACCCTGCCTGCACCCAGTCCCAGGTGAGTATGAGCTGAGGCACCACTACAGACATTTTCTTGCATGAAAGGGAGTGTGAAGCTAGTTGGAAGAGCTGTGTCCCAAGAGTTGGCTGAGATTATGGCTTGTGTTTCCTCACCTGTCCTGGGAACCAGCCGGCAGCTTTGGTGCAGTGGTGACAGTCCAGATGGGGAGCTGTAGGGGCATGCAGGACCTTGGCAATCCTTCTTGGGTCCCAAGAGACACCTCTAGGCTCAATGGTGCCCCACGTGGAGCTGGCAGGAAGGGAGAGCTGTGGAGGTGGGGCATCATGGTGGATCCTGCTTCACCCTGCTCTTCCCCGCAGGTGCTGTCAGCAGCCACCATTGTAGCAAAGCACACCTCGGCCCTGTGCAACACGTGCCGCCTGGCCTCCTCCCGCACTGCCAACCCTGTGGCCAAGCGCCAGTTCGTCCAGTCGGCCAAGGAGGTGGCCAACAGCACGGCCAACCTGGTGAAGACCATCAAGGTGCAGTCTCCTGCCAGGGCACCGTGGTGGGTATGGGATTTGGGGCGTGGTGGGGGTTGGATAACTGCTCTGGTCTCTCCACACCAGGCCCTGGATGGCGAGTTCAACGAGGAGAACCGGGAGCGGTGCCGCGCTGCCACTGCCCCTCTCATAGAGGCTGTGGATAACCTGACTGCCTTCGCCTCCAACCCGGAGTTTGCCACCGTTCCTGCCCAGATCAGCCCAGAGGTGGGATGCCACTGGGGCAGGGAGGATGTGGTCTGGCTGTGATGGGGACTGCCAAAGGTTGGGGAGGAGCTGTGCATTCTCCCGAGCTCGGGATGGAGCCCCATTGTGGGGCTGATGCCTTGAGACAGTGTGATGGGAAAGTGATGGCAAGCCTTGGGCTTTGAGAGGCTGCTCCAAGGCAAGGGTCATAGGAGGGAAGATAACTTCCCAGGCACAGTCCCTAACACGCATTACCGATCCATCATTTCCTCGCACAGGGGCGCAGAGCCATGGAGCCCATCGTCACTTCGGCCAAGACCATGCTGGAGAGCTCTGCTGGCCTCATCCAGACTGCCCGCTCTCTGGCCGTCAACCCCAAGGACCCACCACAGTGGTCGGTGCTAGCTGGCCACTCTCGCACTGTCTCGGACTCCATCAAGAAGCTGATCACCAACATGAGGTGAGGCGGGTCCTGCCTGCTTGGCCATGGCCCCATCCCTGCTGATGGGTACCCCTGCTCTGAGTGAGCATCCTTGAGAATGCTCGTCTTCTCCTTGGCCACTGCCGGCAGTGGGAGGCAAGGGGTGGGGTAGAAGATCCCATCCTCTTGTCCTGTGTGGGAGCTGCTTCTCCAGCCGTGGCATCGGTCGATGGGAATGCATGCTGGCATGTCTGGTCCAATTGAAGAAAAGCCTGGGAGAGTGGTCCTGCCCCTCACCGGCACCAGCCAAGGCCAGGGGCAAAGGGGTGGCACCTGGCAGCACTGCACTGATCCTTCTGTCATGCAGGGACAAAGCTCCAGGACAGCGGGAGTGTGACGAGGCCATCGACGTCCTGAACAGATGCATGCGGGAGGTGGACCAGGCCTCCCTTGCTGCCATCAGCCAGCAACTGGCCCCCCGAGAAGATATCTCCCAGGAGGTGGGTCAGGGAATCACTGCTGCAAGCTTAACAGGGACAGGCACCCTTCCCCCTGGCTCCCAGCAGCTCGTGGTGACCCTGCTGCAGCCTCACACAGTGCCCTCTCTTCACAACAGGCTTTGCACAACCAGATGATCACGGCTGTCCAGGAGATCAGCAACCTGATTGAGCCCGTGGCCAGCGCGGCACGGGCCGAGGCCTCGCAGCTGGGGCACAAGGTAACATGGAGATAGGGAGCAGCAGACAAGGTGCTCAGTGCACGTGGAGGAGCTCTGGGTGGGAGGAAAATCACAAGGCAGCCAGGGCTGGAAGCTGCTGGTGCTGATGCTGCTCTTCCCTAGGTGTCCCAGATGGCTCAGTACTTTGAGCCGCTCATTATGGCAGCTGTCGGTGCTGCCTCCAAAACACCCAACCACCAGCAGCAGATGAACCTCCTGGATCAGACCAAAACGCTGGCCGAGTCTGCCTTGCAGATGCTGTACACAGCCAAGGAGGCTGGTGGGAACCCCAAGGTGAGCAGGAGGGGCACGTGTCAGTGGTGTGCTCCCCTTTGCATGCAGGTGCACACACATGTGCCAGACACGGAAACCCAGGGTAGGTGTGCAGCACCCCTGTTGGGATGGGAGCTGCTGCCTGCCGGCCCTCACTCTGGCTCATCCTTGCAGCAAGCTGCCCACACCCAGGAGGCTCTGGAGGAGGCCGTGCAGATGATGAAGGAAGCAGTGGAGGACCTGACCACCACCCTGAACGAGGCAGCCAGCGCTGCAGGTGTTGTGGGGGGCATGGTGGACTCCATCACCCAGGCCATCAACCAGGTGAGGGGAGCGTGGAGAGGACCTGGCCAGGGCTGGGCGTGAGAGACAGGAAGAGTAGGGTCAAACCCTACAAGGTCTTTGAGGTGGAGCTGGCGCCAGAGTCTCCTGATGGTCTCTTGCAGCTGGATGAGGGACCAGTGGGCGAGCCAGAGGGGAGCTTTGTGGACTACCAGACCACGATGGTGAAGACAGCCAAGGCCATCACAGTGACTGTGCAGGAGATGGTAGGTACAAGCAAGCCTGTCACTGCAGAAAGCTCTGCCTGTCACCAGCTCAAGGGTGATTGCCCATCCCAGCACCGGGCCTCTCCAACTCCTGCTCTCCTTCCATTGGCAGGTCACCAAGTCCACCACCAACCCAGATGAGCTGGGCACACTGGCTAACCAGCTCACCAACGACTACGGGCAGCTGGCGCAGGAGGCCAAGCCAGCCGCCCTCACCGCCGAGAACGAGGAGGTGCGAGTGTGGGCGAGTGCTGGAGTGTGCTGAGGGGCAGAGCAGGGTCTGAAGGGAGCGTGACAGCAGAGGATGGGGACGCTCAAACCTCCCGTTGTGGCTGGGGGCAGGCAGCATTCACACCTCACCTGCAACGTGGTGTGCCAGTGTGGAGCAAAGCCGTTTCCTCTCCCCACCTCCTGAGTGGAAGGACTGGGAGAGAGAAGCTGGGTGGAGGTGGCTGGTGCTTCCCATCGTGGATGCAGGCTATCTCACACGTTTTCCTCTCCAGATCGGCTCCCACATCAAGCGCAGGGTGCAAGAGCTGGGTCATGGCTGCGCCGCCCTGGTCACCAAAGCTGGAGCCCTGCAGTGCAGCCCCAACGATGCCTACACCAAAAAGGAGCTGATAGAGAGTGCACGCAAGGTTTCTGAGAAGGTAAGTGTTCCAGAGAGAGGAATGACAAGGTGGGAGGGATGCTGATTTGAGCCATGTGCTCTTGGAGCCACCATGCTAGATTCTCCCCTGGTCCTGTTGGGCTCTGCTGGCACTCTCAGATTGCCCTGCCCAGCCGATGGGTGCTGCTCTGCAGGCACCATAACAGCAACTGGCGCTGTGATGGGTCAATGTGATGTCCAGGTGCTGCCTGCCAACATGGATGATCTTGAAGGTCTCTTCCAACCTTGATGATTCTATGATATGCTGATGTTGGCCTGCCAGGGGAGATCGATCTACACACTGGTGGCAGCCCAAATCAGCTCTTGCAGTGGTGCATCTCCAGCCAAGCTTGCTGCTTGTGCTGGGTGATTGATCTCCCCTTCACCTTTTGCTGGCATGGTGGAAATCATCCTGTCTATCAGTCTAAAGAGCACACTTCTGAGTAACAGATGGAAGCACAGCTACAAGCTAAAAACAATAAGGGTAGAGCAGCAGTGCATGTTAGCAAAGTCACAAAAGCAAAGCAAACACTTGTTCATCGTGCCTGGCACGTGCCCGCATGCTCAGGACCTCCTGCAGATCCTTCCTTTCCAAGATTGCTTTCCATCTGGAAATTTGTTCTCCTTTGAGTGCTTGCCCAAATGCAGAAATTGAGTTTAGCAACTAAAGAAGGAACGAGTTGTGATGTTCTGATGCCAATCATGCAAACCTTATTTATTTGGAAACTACTAGGGTCAAGTATCTCCTGAACCCCCAAACATGATAGGTATGAGGTAAAGATAAATAACTGGAAGCAAAGAAGGTGTGTCCAGACCACACAGTTCACAGTTCCTCTCCTTGATATGGAGCAGTTCTGTCCTGGGAGGTGTTGGAGAAGGTGGTTGTGGCAGGGGTTGCCAGAAGCTGCTCTGTTCCCCCAGTCCCCCTGCTCATACCCCGCAGGTGTCTCACGTGCTGGCAGCTCTTCAGGCTGGGAACCGTGGGACACAAGCCTGCATCACAGCAGCCAGCGCTGTCTCTGGTATCATTGCTGACCTCGACACCACCATCATGTTTGCCACGGCAGGAACCCTCAACCGAGAGAACTCGGAGACCTTTGCTGATCACAGGTACCAGACATCTAGTCCAGCCTCTGCTCAGCCAGAGACAGGGGGGGTCGGGCTGTCTCCCATGGTCTCCTGTCTTTCTGAGCTATGGACTAGCCCCAAGGAGAGCTGTAAGTTGAGGTGCACTGGCTCTGTTTCCCCTCCAACTTGTACGTGCAGAAGGCAGGGTCCACAGTCTTTCTACACCCCAAGGACCATGTGTGTGTGTCCTGTCTGACTCTATTCCTCTCCCCAGGGAGGGCATCTTGAAGACAGCCAAGGCACTGGTGGAGGACACCAAGGTCTTAGTACAGAACGCCACAGCCAGCCAGGAGAAGCTAGCCCAGGCTGCCCAGTCTTCTGTGTCCACCATCACCCGNCCTGGCAGAGGTGGTGAAGCTGGGTGCTGCCAGCCTGGGATCTGAAGACCCAGAGACTCAGGTGGGTTGGGGTGTGTAGGATAAGCAGAGGCTGCTCATAGCTTGCTTGAAGGGGTTGAGGGTTGCAGGTGTTGTGTGGTGCTCTGAGCTGGATCCTGTGTATTGTGGAGAGTATTCGCTGGGCTTTGGCTGGTGCTGGCTGAGCTGGACTCCCTGTGGGACCTGGGGTGCCCACATT
The DNA here is from genome assembly GCA_013398125.1 of Aegotheles bennettii. NCBI lineage: Eukaryota > Metazoa > Chordata > Aves > Caprimulgiformes > Aegothelidae > Aegotheles > Aegotheles bennettii. The sequence goes on from VZRW01000208.1 coordinate 29,533, forward strand.
TCTCACTGTTGGGCCACACCACCCCTAGCCTGAGCGTGACTGTAGTCAAGCCTTTGTCCTGATCTTGCTCTCCACAGGTGGTTCTGATCAATGCTGTGAAGGATGTGGCCAAGGCACTCGGAGACCTGATCGGTGCCACCAAGGCAGCTGCTGGCAAAGCTGGGGATGACCCTGCTGTCTACCAGCTGAAGAACTCTGCCAAGGTCTGAGCTGGGTGTGATGAGAAGGAGGAGGTCAGGCAGGATGGGCTGGAGAGGGAGCAAGGGAGCTTCTCTGCCTGTCTGGGGGCGAGAGGATAACTGAGGAGGACATGAGGGGAGGAAAGGGCACAGAAAATGTGGGGCAAAGCATGCAGAGGAGGCATTGGTGGGAGAGCAAGATGAGGTGGTGTGAGTGTAGTACAGGGACAGGGCCACTTTGGACCAAACCACAAGGGAGGGGCAGGTGCCAGCAGCAGTCCCAAGCTTGCGTGTGTCTTCACCTGGCTCTCTTCCCTTCCACAGGTGATGGTGACAAACGTCACTTCCTTGCTGAAGACGGTGAAGGCCGTTGAGGACGAGGCCACGAAGGGGACACGGGCTCTGGAGGCCACGATAGAGCACATACGCCAGGAGCTGGCAGTGAGTACAGCCGCGATGCTGTGGCTGCCGTCCCTCCCACCGCCTGCCCCATGCCTCACCACCACCTCTTGCCCCCCAGGTCTTCTCCTCCCCTGTGCCACCCGCCAAGGTCTCCACCCCAGAGGACTTCATCCGTATGACGAAAGGCATCACGATGGCCACGGCCAAAGCGGTGGCCGCTGGCAACTCATGCCGGCAGGAGGACGTCATTGCCACAGCGAACCTGAGCCGCCGCGCCATCGCAGATATGCTGCGTGCCTGCAAGGTGGTGGGGTGGGCCAGGGATCTGGGTCTGGTGAGGTCTCCGTGGGGCTGCGGGTGCCAGCAGGGTTGGCACTGGATGTGACTGGGGGCTTCCCTGTCTCCGGCTTTCAGGAAGCTGCCTACCACCCGGAGGTGAGTGGGGACGTGCGGCAGCGGGCGCTGCGCTTCGGCAAGGAGTGTGCTGATGGCTACCTGGAGCTGCTGGAGCATGTGCTGGTGGTGAGTGTCCCCGCCGTGGTTCCCAGGGTGGGCAGAGGCCACCTGTGGTGGTCCCCAAATCCCCAAGTTCCTCTGGGCTCTGCACCTCCCACTGAAGTCTTTGCACAGCTCCCTTCACTACCTGTGCCGGCACAGGACATGGCCGGGCTCCTGCCGTGAGAGCAGATGTCAGAGGGATGAATAGGCCTTGAAGAAAGGTATTTGGCTAACAACAGATGGAGATTAACTGGCTGTAAACAGATGGAGGCTGGAAATTTGACAACACGGGAGCAGAATCCTGGAGCAGCTTCCAGTAAAAGTGGTGGGAGTAGGAGACCTTGGGTGATATGAGAACAGAGCTTGTGAGGGTCACAGCAGAGCGGGAGACAGTGCCCACTATAGCAGAGGTGATAACTGCGAGCGCCAGCTGCACCCTGTTTATCCTGCCTTCCTGTCTGAGCCCTCCTGAGAACTTCAGCCAGCCACTATCGTTATCTCTCCCACAAGATAAGTGTAGTTTACAAGAAGCAAATTAAGAATGTAGAGCAGTAGGAAGGATCTGGCAAGGTCCTTCCAGCGGTTCGTGTTCTTGGCGAGATCGCAAAGGTGGAGTTGCGGGCGCTGTGGGGATGCACAGATCCAGACCACAGAGCTGCAAGAGCACTCGGACCAGAGTCAGGACAAAGGCTGAGGGTGAGTCAGCTCTGTGCAAAGTTTCACTGAGCTGGTTAGAAGGGCTCGGAGGGAGGGTGCCGTTCAGGTTCACCAGGTACAAGGCGGTGGAGCACAGAGTGGTTTCCTGCAGGGAAAGCGCCTGTGGCAGAGGGTAACCAGCACTGGCAGCACAGGGAGGAGGAGAGCAGGAATAGATGGTTGGAAATTGAAGCTGAGTGGAGGGGGAGTCAGGGAGTGGTTTTATCTGGAGGAGGTAACCACTGGGGTACAGTTCCAGGGGGAGTGGTGAGTTTTCCGTCCTCTGCATCTAGATCAAATGTCTGTCTGGAAGATGCTTCAGCCACACGTAAGTCATGGCAGCCAAGGCCGGAGTGCTGAGGAGAAATTCTCTGGCTGTTAACAGATGATTGGGCTAATGACTTAGTGTGGCAGTGCCCGGGTCAGCCTACTTGCAGGAGCACGCTGGTCTGCTGCGTTTGGGATGCAGCTGTCCAGCTGCCATGTGGTGTCTAGTGAGCGTTGGTACACTCCATCTGGAGAGCAGAGAAGGGGAAAGGGACCTGGGGGTCCTGGTGGACAGAAGGGTGGGCATGAGCCAGCAATGTGCCCTTGTGGCCAAGAAGGCCAGTGGCATCCTGGGGTGCATTAGAAGGGGGGTGGTTAGTAGGTCGAGAGGGGTTCTCCTCCTCCTCTATTCTGACTTGGTGAGGCCACACCTGGAGTATTGTGTCCAGTTCTGGGCCCCACAGTTCAAGAAGGACAGGGAACTGCTTGAGAGAGTCCAGCGCAGAGCCACAAAGATGATGAAGGGAGTGGAACATCTCCCTTATGAGGAAAGGCTGAGGGAGCTGGGTCTCTTTAGCTTGGAGAAAAGGAGACTGAGGGGTGATCTCATCCATGGTTACAAATATGTAAAGGGTGAGGGTCAGGAGCATGGAGACAGGCCACATTCTCAGTGATGTCCAGTGACAGGACAAGGGGGAATGGGTGCAAGTTGGAACATAGGAGGTTCTGGGTGAACATAAGGAAGAACTTTTTCACTGTCAGAGTGACAGAGCACTGGGCCAGGCTGCCCAGAGAGGCTGTGGAGTCTCCTTGGCTGGAGACATTCAAAACCCGCCTGGATGCATTCCTGTGTGACCTGCTCTAGGTGGTCCTGCTCTGGCAGGGGGATTGGACTAGATCTTTCGAGGTCCCTTCCAACCCCCGACATTTGGTGATTCTGTGATTCTGTGAATGTTCACTGGAGGTGCATCTTAGTGAGCTCATGGCCTCCAGGGTGCCTTCAGCTCCAGGCAGAGACCGTTTAGCAGTTTTAAACATGTTGTGAGGACAGATAGCAGACACAGTGTGTCATTTAGTCCGGATGAGCTTATGAGGGCAAACCAGCCATCGCTGTGTGCCATCACCTCAGAGACTCCGAGCCATGTGCAGCTCTGGTGACATTGCTGGGACAGCCCCATGCAAGTCCTGGATAAAGCCATGACCTCCCCAGCCTCCACAGCGCTCTGGTCTGTGAAGGCGGGGATGAAGCACAGGGGTCCCATTTATCAGAGGACAGCAGGTTCCTGGAAAGCCACAAGCAGGAAGGATGTAAGGGAATGGGGGGGGGGGGGGGAGAGGTGCCAGATGCGATGCTGCCTCACTCCCCAGCAGCAGCAAGTCCATTGCTGTACGCTGGGTCCCCATGGGGACCAGAGCCTTGCACGGGCTGTGAGCACGTGTGGTTAGGGTTCAAGAAAAGGTGTTATTTGACTTGGGATGGAAAACATGGCTCCCGGCAGAGGAGTGGGAGCGCCTGCATATTTCACTGAGGAGGGGAAGGAATTTGAACCTTCACAAGGACATGGTATTTGGTAACAATAGGTCTCTCCCTCCAAAAGCAGAGGGATCTGGTGGCTGAAAACCACAGTGAAGCAATTCAGGGTGGGGAGAAGCAAGGTGCAAAGGAGGCGAGGAGGAGAGTGGCTCCGTGGCTGCTCTGGGTGTTGGTGGTTCCTCCAGCTGTGGGAGCTCCATTCGGGTGCCCCAGCTCCCCCAGCCCTGTGAAGCTGAACTATGAGCTAATGATGGCAGCACAGCTCCCCATCCAGGACCTCTGATCCTTTCTTCCCACCTCTCTTGGCTGCTGTTTCCACCCCCACCAAAGAGCACCCACCTGCCCTGCGTTCCCCATGCCCCCTGTCCCCACGTGTCCCAGCCAGGGCGTTCACTGCTTTCTTCTCTCTCTTCTCCCTCCCTCCCTGTCAGCCGGTGAGTAAGGTGACGTTGGGGTGCCTGCTGGTGTCTAACCTCAGCATGAGCCTTGCTCACGGCGTGTCTGTGTGCCCAGCCCAGTGCTGGGGTGGCACTTGTGTGTGTGTGCAGGTCCCCTGGGGTCCATGTGTGTGTACTCACACCCGCTCGAGCTGTGCGGGTCGGGCCAGTGGTCAGCTCTGCTTGCACGTGCAGACCCTGTGTGTGTGCACACCCGTGTGCTGTGCTGTGTGCATGTGTCCCCACCCCGGAGGGACCCTCATCCCCGTGGGGCCAACCCTCCTGGAGGGGGATGTCGCTCCAGGGTTCCCCCCCTCTTTGCCCAGCTTGTGTTTGTGGAAGAATCTCCAAAATGGGGATGGCGAGGGGGAAATGTTCATGGAGTTTGAAATGCTTTGGGGGCGGAATGAGAGGAGGAGAAATCCTGGAGGTGTAGCTGCTGAGTGCAGGAAGTCTTATGCTGAGGGTCTTGTGTCTGCGAGATGTCCCAGAAGCTGCGGATGCAGAAGGGTTAAGGGGAAGCTCATCTCATCCTCAGGCAGGAGGGGACCAGCCAAAGTCACTCAGGAAAACATCACAGACAACACCTGATGTGTACATGTGTGGGGAGCTGGGGGATCCCACCTTCCTTCCCTGGGGAGCACACCCCAAACAGACCTGTGAGGTCCCTCTTTCCCAGATGCTTACATCTGCCCTTTCCCCGCAGATCCTGCAGAAGCCGACCCATGAGCTGAAACAGCAGCTGGCAGGCTACTCCAAGCGCGTGGCCAGCTCCGTTACTGAGCTCATCCAGGCAGCCGAAGCCATGAAAGGTAAGGGAAGGTCCTGGGGTTAGGGTGGAGGGCTCAGCAGCTGAAGGAGGAGGTGGTGTGGGTCAGAAGTGAAGCCACACTCAGGTTTAACCTGCCTTGTTTCCCGGTTTTAATAGGGACGGAGTGGGTTGATCCTGAAGACCCCACTGTCATCGCTGAGAATGAGCTGCTGGGGGCAGCAGCTGCCATTGAGGCTGCAGCCAAGAAGCTGGAGCAGCTGAAACCAAGAGCCAAGCCCAAGGTAGCGGTGCTGAGCCCTGGCTGACCCCCATGCTCAGCCCAGGGTGGGCCGGGGCTTTCCAGTCAGTGCTTCTGCCAGGTGTGAAGGGTCACGCGTGGGAAGCCACATCCAAGAGTTGGTCCCTCTTCCGTGCTCCTGCTGCCTCCCCTGTCCGCAGCTGGACCTTCCTTGAGCAGCCCATACCTCCCATGCCCTATGGCCCTTATTCCAACTCTATATGTGCTCCCTCAGCCCCCTGATACCATCCTGCTCTGCCCTGTCTGTCCCAGCACCCCTGGCTGGGACTCACATCCCACTTTTGCCCGCAGCAAGCAGATGAGAGCCTGAACTTCGAGGAGCAGATCCTGGAGGCTGCCAAATCCATTGCTGCAGCCACAAGTGCCTTGGTGAAGGCAGCCTCGGCAGCCCAGCGAGAATTAGTGGCCCAAGGAAAGGTAAGAGTGAAAGAAATAAGAGAACGTAGGGCTGTGGTGGGTTCTCCTTCTCCTGGGGCTGCTTGTAGCCCTTGTGCCCCATGGCAAGGAGTTCATGGTGCAGAGAGCCTCACTCCTCCTTTCCTTCCTCACAGGTGGGTGCCATCCCCGCCAACGCAGTGGATGATGGACAGTGGTCCCAGGGACTCATTTCAGCCGTGAGTATCAAGGTTGTGCTCATGGGATTGGGGGACCCTCCTTTTGGCTCCTGTTGCAAAGAGGAGGGTGCTCTGCCCTTGTGATGGAAGAAGCAGCCATGGTTCTTGCTCCCTCTCCCACCACCTGAGACATGGTGTGGAAGCTGGTTGTCCCCATCCCATGCCCCACAATCTCCTTGGGGCTGGACTGGGCATACCCTCACCAGGGAAGGCTGCTGTACCCCCCCTTACAGCTTCTCTCTCTGCAGGCACGCATGGTGGCTGCTGCCACCAACAACCTGTGCGAAGCCGCCAACGCAGCGGTGCAGGGCCATGCCAGCGAGGAGAAGCTCATCTCATCAGCCAAGCAGGTGGCTGCCTCCACGGCACAGCTTCTGGTGGCCTGCAAGGTGAAGGCTGACCATGACTCGGAGGCCATGAAGCGGCTCCAGGTGAGTCCCAGGCTGCCCCAGCTGCCCCATCCTGGCTGCTTGAGGGGTGGGTGGGAGTGAGGTGAGGACACTTGGGTGCTCCCCAGGGCTCACACTCACTGCCTGTGTGCCGTCAGCGAGGAGATCATTGGAGCACAAGCTCCAGGTCGCTTGGACTTCACTGCTAAGCTGCATGCCAGGCGCATGAGTGGTGCTGAGCTGCTGAGCCCGTCAGTGTTTGGGGATGATGAACTGGCACGGGAATGTCCGAAATGTGTGCACTGCATCCCTGGCATTCGAGAGGTTAATGTTTGGGGGGCATATTGGTAGGACCCTTAATCCTCAAAGGCAGTGGCACATGAGATTAATGCCCACGTACTGGGGGCTTAACACGAGGTCCCAGCACTGGTCCCTTGGGGCAAAGAGGGGGGTTGGAGGGTCTGCCCCCCAGTCCCTGCCCCGCTGCTCAGACAGGAGCCAGAGCCTGGCTGGGAGCGGCAGTGCCTGAAATGGTCATGATCAGCAGGCAAGGCAGCGAGCCATGTAAAGGAATCCCTGCCTGCCGCTCCCAGCATGCCTGGCTGCCCGTCCTGCCTGCCAGCCTGGCATGGGACAGGGGTTCCTTCACCCCCCCTGCAGCCAGTGGGGCTGGGACTGGCACTGATGCTCCCTGTTCCCTGCTGCAGGCTGCTGGCAATGCGGTGAAGAGAGCGTCGGACAATCTGGTGAAGGCGGCGCAGAAGGCAGCTGCCTTCCAGGACCACGATGAGACGGTGGTGGTGAAGGAGAAGATGGTCGGGGGGATTGCACAGGTGAGGAGCAGGGCCGCTCTGGTGGGGCAGGGATGGCTCTGGCTGCCACCACAATCTGTCTCAGGAGCATGTCCTACCACCCACCGACACGGGGCACATCTCCAGAGAGCCTTAGGAAAATGCTGTGGGTTAAACACTGCGTGTTCACCCTATCCTGCCACGTGTAGCAGTGGGCACAGCCGGTCATGGTGCACACTCCAAGGAATGTAATGCCCTGGCTTCTCCTTGGTGCAGTACCCGCACCATCTCAGTGTCCCCAACACATGTAAAGGGCAGAGCACTGGGTAAGGGGTCAGAGCTGCCCAGTGCAGGGTGCCACAGGTCCCAGTGCTGCCTCCTGGCTGCAAGCTCACAGCTGAGAGCAGAGCACGTGGGCCTGGGCCCTGGGAGCTATGCTGCACCCTGTTATCTCCAGAGGACTGTGGTCCCACCACAGGGAGTGCAGCCCTCATGCCCAGGGCCACACCAGCCTAGGGGGGCTGTGGCTGTGATGGGGAGGAAGCAGCAGCCGGAGAGCCTGGCCCTGGAGCCGGCATTGCCAGGGCAGAGGCTCCGGCCATCCCGGTGTGAGGCAGCCATGACCCCCATGCTCTCTCCCGGCAGATCATCGCCGCCCAGGAAGAGATGCTGCGCAAGGAGCGGGAGCTGGAGGAGGCGCGGAAGAAGCTGGCCATGATCCGGCAGCAGCAGTACAAGTTCCTGCCCTCGGAGCTGCGGGACGAGGAGCAGAACTGAGCCCCGCGCCCTCCCGCCGCTCACCGCACAGACTGCCGCCCGCCCGCCCGCTCCTATTTAAGATGACCCGCCTCGAGCGCAGAGCTGCCTGGGCTACACCAGAGCTCTGCCCGCACCCAGAGCGCCGGGACTAACCCAGCTGCTGCTCCAAGCCGGTGCCACACCAGCATCTCCGCTTCGCTGCCCAGCCCACCTCCCCACGCGCACCCAGGCACGGCCAGAGCGCTTGGAGGGACCCGGCTGGGCTGGGAGCCGGGGCTGCACTGGCTCAGAGCTCACCCACCAGCCCCAGGGTGCGGGGCTGGAGAGCTCTCCACTATAGGGGATATTTCTGTGTGCCTTTGTCTGTCCCGCTTGTGCTCCCTTCTCTCTCCTCACCCTCTCCTGTGCGATGGGGCACAGTGAGCAGCATGGTCCCTCGCTGAGCCCTCGCACGGAGCTGCCTTTCACCTCCGATGCCTTATTGCTGTCTGAGCCTTCCTCCTCCTCTTCCTCCAAAGCTTCCCTGGGAGGCACTGACCACCCTCCCACGAGCATTTTTTTCAGCCTGGGCCCCTCTGGGGAGCATCAGGGCTGGAAGTCACAGTGCCTCCGCTCAGCATAGGAAGGGGATGCAATGGGTTTGCCCCCGGAGCTGCTCTTTGCATTCCTGTGGGGCTTCCCCCCTCCCCTGGCCCCAGCCAGCTCTGCCTTCCTCCTCCTTCCCAAGTGCCTGCATCGTTTTCCAAGATCCGCAGTATTTTTGTAACTTTTCCATTTCTCTAGGATTGAGCCTGCAGCTTTCAAAGTTCATTTATTCCCAGCTTGCCCCTT
>VZRW01000211.1:0-26875 GCA_013398125.1 Aegotheles bennettii
TTGTAACTTAGTATTCAAAGAGTCTTTCTTGTACAAATGACTTCACTTTCTGTTCGCAAGAAAAGAACAAAACCACAAGCAGAGTTTATCACGGATGTAAGCAGGACTGTTAAGCCACAGCCCTTCTCAGTTACCTGGTTACATCACTGGTCTCATCTGTGTCTTAAATGAAACGTATCGCTATCTGCTTAACATATGACACAGATTAAAAGGGTGTTTGCAAAAATTCCTGAAGTTAAATGACAAACACCTTTGTGAAGGTTTTCTTCCTTTATTTAAATATGTATGATTCTGAAACATAATTGATCCACTTTGTATGCAGCTACTTATTTTAGATCAGTTCTTTAGATAAACACAAGCAACTACAATTACTTTTGGTTGTTCATTTCAGACTTTATGATAGCAAAGAGAGACAATTTTTCTGAAATTCGAAATCTTACTGTCACAGGCAGTCTTCCACCAATTCTGATTTATTTCAGCTGCCTTTGGTTCTGTACCAAGGCTTGGCTTGTGTCCAGTTATGTCAACTACAAGGTAAAAATGCTGTCTGAAATGGACTTCATCTTTTCCTTTAAAATTGCCAATTTAAATCAAGAAACTGGAAGAAGGAATTGGTTCATGCAGGGGGAAAAAAAAATAAAAGGCAGGGACTGCTTAGAATCACAGAATCACAGAATCACAGAATTCTAGGGTTGGAAGGGACCTCGAAGGATTATCTAGTCCACCCCCCCTGCCAGAGCAGGGTCACCTAGAGTACATCACACAGGAACGCATCCAGGCGGGTTTTGAATGTCTCCAGTGAAGGAGACTCCACAACCTCTCTGGGCAGCCTGTTCCAGTGCTCCGTCACTCGCACAGTGAAAAAGTTCTTCCTGATATTCACATGGAACCTCCTATGCTCCAGTTTACAACCATTGCCCCTTGTCCTATCATTGGTTGTCACTGTAAAAAGCTTGGCTCTATCGTCCTGACCCTCACCCTTTACATATTTGTAAACATGGATGAGGTCACCCCTCAGTCTCCTTTTCTCCAAGCTAAAGAGACCCAGCTCCCTCAGCCTTTCCTCATAAGGGAGATGTTCCACTCCCTTAATCATCTTAGTGGCTCTGCGCTGGACTCTCTCAAGCAGTTCCATGTCCTTCTTGAACTGTGGGGCCCAGAACTGGACACAATACTCCAGATGTGGCCTCACTAGGGCAGAATAGAGGGGGAGGAGAACCTCTCTCGACCTACTAACCACCCCCCTTCTAATGCACCCCAGGATGCCATTGGCCTTCTTGGCCACAAGGGCACATTGCTGGCTCATGGTCATCCTCCTGTCCACCAGGACCCCCAGGTCCCTTTCTCCTACACTGCTCTCCAGCAGGTCAGCCCCCAGCCTGTACTGGTGCATGGTGTTGTTCTTCCCCAGATGCAAAACTCTGCACTTGCCCTTGTTGAATTTCATTAAGTTTCTCCCCGCCCAACTCTCCAGCCTATCAAGGTCTCTTTGAATGGCAGCACAACCTTCTGGTGTGTCAGCCACTCCTCCCAGTTTAGTGTCATCAGCAAACTTGCTGAGGATACATTCTGTACCCTCATCCAGGTCGTTGATGAAGATATTGAACAACACCGGTCCCAGTACCGACCCCTGAGGGACTCCACTAGTTACTGACCTCCAACTGGATTCTGTCCCATTAACTACAACTCTCTGACTTCTTCCCTTCCTTCTTAGGCATTGATCTAGTCGGCAGAGCTCAAATTGACACCCGAGTTGGGGACATCATTGTGGTTACTATTTCTGGTTGGCGTAGTCGTTTTCTGGAATGAAGCACTTTTGGTTCACTTTTGCAAGGAAATCAAACAGGTAAAGACCCTCTCTTGTTGCTAATAAAGCAAAGGATTAATGTTTGTGAAAGACTAAAGTGCTTAGTTTATAAAATGAAAATAATCTGTAATTATAAAGCGTTACTTGCTAATTATGTTTATTTTTCCTGTGTTTGGAAATACTTAAATGCAAGTTTGTTATGGTCAGCTCTGTATAGTAGTGGAAAAAAATGCTACTTTAAGGGACAGATCTCTCAACAACTGCAAACATCTACTTTGAGCTTGTCATCTATATCTACATTTAATCGTCACATCTTTATGCTGGAATTTAAGATGCTCTAGACTGAGATTTTGGTTCTTTGTAAATTCAGAAACTAGGTTTGGGAAGCAAGGAGCAATGAGTATTCCTAGTAAATGCTCACTTGCCAAATTCTGCAGTCAAACGGGTGTCCTCACTTTTACTTGGTGGGTAGGAAAAGAGGCCAAATGGAAAGGGGCAGTGTTGGGGGAAACTTTATCACAGGTTTTCAGAGCATAATACAGATCTCAAGTTACTTTCCATTATACACCCTTCACAAGCCTTGAGTTCTTTGAAAAGGCTGTTGCAGATCTCTGCTTCTTCCTCTTCATACCTTTAGTACCACAAAGTATTTCTTACTGCAGTGTGTAATTAGTTGTTACACCTGCATACTCTCAAAAGAAGCAAAAGCTGCAAGATTCCTACAATGATTAAAAGCATCATCTTTAGTACCAGCTACATTTTTTTTCTCTTAGCATAAAAAGTCTGTTTACTCAATTTATTTCTAAAGTTGCTAATGTACTGAAATTAACTCTTTAAATAAAACAAATATCACAGTTGCAGGTTCACCATATCATTCTGCATGAGGGAACTGTCTGCTGCTGCAGGGAATGGTGAAGCACAAGCTCAGCTGGATGAAAACTCCCTGATGGTGCTTTATTAACTGTCCGAGAGAGTAATATAGAAATAGGGGAGTTTCCAATACATTACAAACATGAGGAGGTTTGGAAAACCCTAAGTTTTCACAATCATTAAAAATTTATATTAAAAACCATAAAGTAAGCCCAGTACAAAACCTACCCACTCAATAACTTACCTCAATACTTCAATGAAAGCTTTCAGTTGTTCTTTTCTCAAAGGTGGCAGTGTGTAAACTGAAGATGGAGATGCTCCCACAACTCCTATAGGAGGATCAAGGCTTACAACTGAAACTTTGAGCTTTCAGTCTCTCCTATTTTTATTTCCGCTTTTAAGAATTATGTATTTCTATTTCAAGGCCTTTTGGGCCTGCATATTATCTTTAAAAATATTCTAACATAAACCTATTATTAATTCTTATCCAAGCTGACACTGAAACGGTGTGGTTCTAAGAACTAAGTGTAAGAACTAAGAAATTGCATGTACAAATACACTAACTGATAAAATTTTACTTTTAAAAGTAGTACCCAGTTCTCATGCTTTCAGGAAAAAAAATGACAAAAAAACATGACGATGCAAACAAATAGCCATATGAAAGATGCAAATTGACAGCTACAAAATGCCATCACTTTAACTTTCCACATGAGAGCTCCACAGGAGCTACAGTGAAGACTGCCTTCAGAGGAGCTGAGCTGCCTGCTTCTAGAGAACTGGGATTTTTAGGTAAGCTTGTTTAATGCCAGCACTCCTGTTGCTATGATGTGGCTCTACAATGCTTTAAGACAAAGGCTGTATTTACATTCAAGCCTTGATGAAAATTTTATCACTTGTTTAAAAAGAAAAAAAATAGCTTCTTTATCCTTTGCCTCCCTCTCTACTAGTTTGGAGAGATTAAACATCTCTTTTACAAAGGTCAAGGTTATATTCACAGTTAAAATGTAGGGGGAAAAAATGAGATAATAATTAACCAGTAACCACTTAAACATGTTTCCCAATAAGCTGCTTCAAACTCATCTAGTTCCAACTATACATAAACTGGAACAAATTGTTTTATTACTGCAGGAAAAAACATGTGCTTTTCTCATTTAACCCTAGCAGAACAAATAAATGCTGACTGTTGATAGAATTAAAAGTTAGCTTTCACAATACGGGAGACAAAATGCAATATTAGTTTTTCCCAAGTACACTGTAAAATAATTTACTTAAATAGTACAGGTATAAACATAACTGACTGAATAACAATTGAAATACCTGAGACCATAAAATGTATAGAAACGTGGAAACCAAAACCACCTGGGAAAGAATTACAAGTTTTCCTGAGGTTGAATAGCTTTAGTGAAATGAAAAGAACTAGAATCCAGGCTTAAGTCTAAAGAGCTAAACAGAAACCCAATCTTTTCACATAGCATGTTCTGTGGTATATTTACGATTACAATTGTATCAATTTTTATTCAATGGTTGCCTTAAATCCATCCGAAAATAAAAGGCAGTGTTGACTACCACTAGAAAATTGCAAATAAAATGTTTAATTTCAGAAACTGAGTTCACCATTTATAAATACACTAAAACATAGTAAATGTAAAATTAGATTAGGCATAGGTACAGTATTTTAACAAAGCTACAACTTTTCTAAAAGGTCATAGGCAAATGATGACTTGTTTCCCAAAAAGTACCCAGTGAAAACTGAAATGAGAAGATTAATCTTTGTAGAGTTAAAAAACCATGGAGAACGTTACTTTCAAATTAAAATGCTGGCTATTTTTGAAATTTTGAAGCTTATTTGAAGTTTTGAGGGCTCTATATCCCATTTGCCTGATGGACACCAACAGTTAAGAATCAACCCTACTACATAAATTTCTAAGCAGTGCACCATATCCATAAGGCTATTACTGAAACTCAGAAGATCAGTTATTTTTGTACTAGGAGATTTAAGACAGGCTGTTCTACACAACTGAAATTACGTTAGGAGTAAGGGATCTATTTTTACAATAGGGAACCTTATAGTTTTGATGCACTAAAGATCAGAAAAGGCTTTAGAATGACATTAGAGTCTTCATGGTAAGTTTCTTGCCTTTTTTGTACATGGCATTAAATAAAAAGCATTAATTTGCAAACTTTGATAAGTCTTGCAAATAGCTTTTATAAATACCCAGAATATTACTGTAGTTCAGTGAAAATGTAAAACCTGAACAGGAGAACCCAGAATGGGAAGTTTTACTACTGATCGCTGTATAACTGACATTCCATATCATTTCAAATTTAAGATTTATTTTCAGATACTAAGTCAATAGTCTCCTGTAAACACATCTTCCTCAGTAACTTTTCTTAATCCGTTAAGTACTTTAGGGCTTGCAGTTAAAAACACCACAAGATAAGAGATAGCTTGAACCCCATCTTTCATATACAGCTTTCTTTTGATAACTACAAAAGCTCTTTTGTTGCAATTAAAGCAATGTTCAACTAAAATACAGTACCTGGTTTATGGTTTTTACATAATAATTGAATAAAAAACTACAGAATAGAACTGTTTACATCTTTTTTTGCCATTCTATTAAAACAAATGACTGAGCTTTTTAAAGTTCATTTACAATTATGGATTAAAACCTACATAGTTTTGTATAATTTGACAAGACAGGCTATCTCTAGCGTGAACTTTTAAAAAACATATATACAATATCTGGCCTGAAGTACTATGAATAAGGCACATGTAGACATATTGAAAGCTGAAAAAAACGAAACTAAAATTTGGAATTATAGTCACTGATTAGATGTCATACATGGCCCCTATTGGAGCAATTTAAAAATCCAAGTTATAGATAGTTAATATCCAGTGAGCAACAATAGATTTAGTCTAGCAGTTTGTTCATTAGTTTCAATACTGGAAGTATATTAATGGAAGATTCACTTTCAAAAAGATAAGCTTTTCAAAATGTTCAATCATTAACCTTGACTGACTAAAGTTGTTGCTTTCATTGGATGTATTGAACAATCTTTCTGAAGGAACAATGCTTGGTGGACAGCCCAAGAACCTGACAGCCAACTTTGACAACACTGGCCAAGATGACTTCTTAAAGTTCCAGTAAGTTAGAGGATCACAGTTATGCTCAAGCACTTCTTCCTCCAAGTAAGAAAGCACCATTTCCTCTGGTAACTTTGCTCTCTCTTTCAGGTCTTTTGTTTTCTTCATGTCACCCATGAGTGACCAAAGATTATCTTCCCCACATGAATTTGTAGATGGTGAACCTATATCACATCCATTGGAAACAGGTTTATCATCATCTGAGGTAGAACTCATTATTTCCAGCTCCCTGATTAAGTCTTGTTTATATTGTTCAGCCTCCTCTTCTGTAAATAGGGATGTTTTATACCGGGGATCCAGAAGTGTAGCAAAAATGTACCTTGGATCATGAAGTGTAGAGGACAATCTACTCACCATAGCTTCTTTCAAAGATTTTAGCATAGTATCTATGCCCATTGTTTCCTCAAATAGCATTTCTATTTTCCTGTTAAGTATATGAATCATTGGAATCACTTGGCTTAGTGTAGACATGTGTGTACTCATCTCCTTGCTTGCAGCTTCAAAAGGTTTGAGAGCATGACACACTGACTGCATGACTTCCCACTGATCACAACTTATTAGCTCCCGAAAGCTGCACTCTATTGACATTTCATCAATTGCTCTTTTCTGTTCAATAAGACGTTCAAGCATATGAAATGATGTATTCCACTTTGATGGAACATCTTGTATTAGCTGATGCTGAGGCAACTCATACTCTTTTTGCAACTCAGCTAACTTCTCTTTTGCTTTTGCTGACCGATGGACGCGTTCACAGATCTTTCTTGCAATACTAAGCAAATTCTGAACCATTCTCTGGCTTTTAATAGCCTCATTTACAATGACATTAACAGTGTGACTAAAACATTGTACACTTGAATGATCACCTTCATTTAAAGTTTTCTCTATGCTCTGATTATCAGTAACAGTAATCCCAATCTGAAGGCCAATGGAAGTAATCCATGTTTCCCACCAGTACTCTAACTGCTTTTGAATACTGATTCCATTGTAGTCACAATCAATCTGGGATACATTTAACAGTGCTGAACAATGATAATCCTCACACTGTGGTCGAAATGAAGACTCAAATGTTACCCAGTGAGCTGTCAGGGTTAGATATTCTCGTGTTTGGTTGCTCATCCATATTCCAGATGTAAAATGGATCACTCCACTTTCAGCTTCTTTAAGATGCGAAATAATTATTTGTTTTACACTATCATACATATCTGGAATTGCTGTCCTAGAAAAGTAAGATGGAGAAGGTAAAGAATACTGAGGTTGCAAGTATTCAAGCAGCCTGTTAAAGCCAATGTTGTCTACAAAAGAATATGGCTGAAGGTCAAGTGCAATCATTTCGGCTACAAGACTTGTGATTTTTTTGGCAACTGGGTGAGAGTCACAAAACTTGTCATTGGTTTCATCAAAATTTGAAGATCCTAGTAGTTCTGTGCTCAGTGGCATGTGATTATCCGTAGATGAGGATAATACTGTCTCTGAGACATCAGTTTTCAATACATTGTTATGAAACCGCTGCAAATGTCTTAGAAGGCAACTTGTGCCTAGATTTGTTGGCTTTTTCCCCCTACTTATTGTACGTCCACAGTGCATACATATTACTTTTGTTGAATCTGCTGAACAAATTGAAAAGTGATTCCACAGTTTTGAGGTCTTCTTACTATTAACAGGAAATATAATTTGATTATCATGTGTAACCATTGTAGGCAAGTCAGTCAACTTTGAGGATGAACATTCTGCAGAAGCCAAAGTGGCATAAGGAGAATTTGCCAAGCCCATATCAAGAAAGCTCTTTTGGTTTCCAATTACATCGGGATGGCGTCTATATAGATGTCTCATCAAACAGCTTGTGCCCACATCTCCTTTCTTACCACGACTTATCATACAACTGCAGTATCTACATACTGCTTTTAGACTGTCTGCAGGTGACAGTGAAAAGTGGTGCCAAACTTCTGATTTAAGCCTTTTCATAATCCTTTTATTTTGCTGAAATACAGCAGTAGGTTCAAATATTAGTGGACCTAATCCCTCACATTGTTTCTCGGGAGATGAAACAAAGGAGACTTCACCTATATCATCAGAAGATGACAGCATTGAGTCTTCCACTAGAGCATCTCCTGAAGAGAGATTAGT
The DNA here is from genome assembly GCA_013398125.1 of Aegotheles bennettii. Lineage (NCBI taxonomy): Eukaryota > Metazoa > Chordata > Aves > Caprimulgiformes > Aegothelidae > Aegotheles > Aegotheles bennettii. The sequence goes on from VZRW01000211.1 coordinate 7,947, forward strand.
ATGGATCTCCTCCGAGATTCTGTCTGGAGAAGAAGAAACAGAAGCTGATTCTTTCATTAGTTTTCCCGGAGAGGATGACACAGAATTCAGATCACTATCTGAGGGTAGTAAAGAAGGCAACAGAGTTGGAGGTGCATTGTAGAGAGGTGGTATGCTGGTACCACCCCCGTTCTCTTGTAGGACAATGGAACGATGGGCTCTCCACATGTGTCTTATTAAACAACTCGTTCCCAGGTCTTTTCCATTTTTTCCTCTACTGAATTCATTCATGCAGTGGATGCAAACAGCTTTAGAATTATCTAGAGGTGACAAATAAAAGTGTTTCCAGACAGCAGATCTCCTTCTGGAACCTGATGTGCTCTTTGGAATTACAACAGTTTTTTCTGCTACATTCTCCACAGTCTCATCATACTGGTTGTTAGGTAGCTGTGGAGATGACCCAACCATGACTTCTTCTTTGTTGCACTTTTCAGAAACTGAGAGATCTGATATTTCTTCAGAAGAAACAATAGAAACAGATTCCTCAATTATTCGATCTGGAGATGGTATTTTAGAAGCCATTTTCTTGACCAGTTTTATGGGGGATAACATAGAACTCAGATCTCCAACATCTGCAGACTGAGGTGGCAATAACAATGCAGGTGAAGAGAAAGAGGATATACCTGGCATACTTCCATTTTCTTTAATCAGTACAGTAGGATGGGCTCTCCTCACATGTCTCATGAGACAACTTGTACTCAAGTCCTTTTCATTTTTACCCCTGCTAAATTCTTTCATACAGTACATACATATTGCTTTAGTGCTATCTCTAGGAGATATAAAAAAATGGTTCCAAGCAGGTGACTTTTTTCTGGAGCTTATGTTTCTGCTAGAAAGGAGGCTTTGTGTCACAGCTTCCATTGCTACATCATACAGCGTACTACTATACTGAGAAAAAAGAGATCCATAATCATCTTCATTTTCTGTAGATAAATATTTGCCAGGGTTGTTGGTAATGAAGTTCTTTTCTTTGTCTTCCTGTTCATCACTGCTGTCCACATGTTTAAAATCATCTTGTTCTGTCTTTATATCCATTCTTTCTAGAGTACAGTTAATGCTGTCTTCCTCTTGCTCTACTTTAAAGTTATTTATTTTACCCAATACAAAATTACCATCCATTCTGGGAGAACCTGCTTTACTCTTGTCCATGGATGACAAATTTTTCTTGCCAAGTCTTCATGTATTAATAAATATAGATAATTTAAAAGATTATTTAAAATTTTATTGAAATGATGTATTTTGTATACTGAACACACAAACACAAATGTGTGCATGTGTTAAAATAATATCTGGTTTATGAATTCTGTATTTGTGTTCTGCATAAGCAAATACGATTACTCATAAAAAATCATGTAAAAATTATAGACTTAAATAATGGAATCTCATTTTTTGCTCAGGATCAGGACATTTCAGGTCATAGATGAATGTTCTCCAAGACAGCTACTACTAAACACTTCATGTTGTAGACATAATCCTAAAAACTGAATGTTCTGTTTTCTTGTTGAAGGAAGCCGTTCTGTTCATCTTGATTGAGCAACTGTGATTCTTTTGCACCATCTAGAAATAAAAAAAAATAATAAAATAATCAAAGGCAAAGTTGACTAACACATTTTAAATAACTACAGTAGAGGTGAACTGAAAACATATACTAAATGTTCTGTAAGTTGTTGTGGTTTTTTTCCTTTGAGATAAAAAAATGCAGTGTACTATTGAAAAAAAAAACCCACAACATTTCTGCAGTGCATTTATTGTGGGCAAACATCTGCCTACGCATGCAGCTCTGGTTCAGCTTTTGCAAAATCTACAGTCCAAGAATCACTTTTGTATTTGCGTGGACATACCTACGCTTCATCTTACATCCTAATTCAACCACTGCACAATCATACATACACACATTTATATACAAACATATACTATATATGTCTTTATCTACAGATATATATGCAGACAAGCAGGCATTTAATCATATTAGCACTGAAATATATACTTAAAACCAAATGTTAAGTTATACTCCTGTACATGTGAGCCCTTCATTACTGACAGGAGTGTTAAAAAACACATTTTACAAGAAACCTCTGTAAGGGTGTCTAGCACTGTCACACTAATCTCTCTTCCTCTGACCATAGTCTCACATGGTTATATTCATGCCATTACAACCCCAGACAACACCATAGTGTAGAAACAAACTACTTTTAGAGTTTCACAATCAAAACCAAAAATGCTTAATTTAGGATAACTAGGCTATGCAAATGACATATATACACTGAGGTCTCCCAAAAGCATAACAAAATCACTCAGAGGTAAAGATACATATGCTGGTGCCTAGTGCAGCACTGCCAGCTCAAGTTCCTCACGTACCCAAGGGTTATACTAGAAAGCACCTTTACACAGAGATAGCTTGTTTTTCTCATGGGTAAAGATTTCCCCCACCAACATTTCCAGTACAAAGAGTAGGTTTTTGAAGTATAGCTGCATATAAATCACAGGACAATAATAAGCTCAAGACCCAGAACCCTGCCCCAAACCTGAAAAAGCTGTCTGTTTTTGTCAGTCACTTTTTTTTTTCTTTTTACTACAGTTCTATCCAATTTTGCCAAATGCTTTCTCACTTTTTCTCATGTCATTAATGTTATTGGTACCTTTATTCAAGATAACAAGCATTTTTTGACCACACAGGTGATGCTAGACTATGCACTCCAATTTGTGCAAAAAACTCTTTCTATCCCAGCTGAAGACAAAACACAAGCTTGAATCAATTATTTAAAAAACTTCTCACACAAATTTCATGTGTTACTCAAACAAAAGGATTTCAGCAGACAAAAGGTGACATTAGCCAAAGCTACAAGACATGTTAAAAAAAGTCCAGGTTGTACTCACGTAGCCACTTCCCCCCTGTATCAAGACCAAGGTCATATTAGCTTTGTAACAGATTTTAATTAGTATTTCTCTGAGGTCTATTTACAAGAGATCAGAAACACTTATTTTCTGTGGATTTGTTCTCTGGAAAGCTTATTTTAGTGATAATTTTCTTTTTTTTTCCAGTGTAGAGGAAGGGGCAGGGAAAAGGAGGGGCCATCAGCTTACTGCCACTATTTTAAGAAAAGGGAGATGTAGCAGTCAGAACTTGCAAAGAAGAAAGCAGTAACTGGTTTTCTTTCTGTGAAAGTTTTAGTATTTGTGCTCTTTCTCTCTCCTTCTGAGGAAAAAAAAGGTGTTTTCAGACACTGAAAGATATGACGGTTGAGCATGAAGAACATCAGTTCTAACATATGGAGAGACTTGAAGAAAAAGAAAAACCTTTAATTTCTCGAAGAAATTTAACACACAGTACTTTCCACAGGTTTGTGAAATCACTTCTAAGAACAACTCTGGCAGCAGAGACTAAATTTACATTAAGTCAGTATAAAACTGAATGAAACAAGTTAGTGATCACACACATATTGATGACACGGAAGCATCTGGAACAAGAGCGAGCAAGCTACGATAGTCAACTTTTTTAAAGAAATCAATCTGAGAGGGTTTTTTTCATCTTTAGTTTGATCTAATTTTTGAATTTGGAGCTTGTACTGCAAACAGGAAAACAAAGAATATATAATAAGCTGTTGTGACTTAGGATCACAGAATAGAAAGGCTCACAAGCAAGCAACTCCATGCAGAGCTTACAGAACATAAATTATGCATGTAAGTGCCAAGTTACAGTAAGTACATTACAGATTCCTAGGTAGATTCACACAAAATACATGCATGCATACATTGGCATCCCATTCAGACGAAGTTGTGCACAATTTCTTTGTCTCAAAACAGGTAATCACATCTATAGCCTACAATTCCTGTAATTTCTGAACTATGCAAAAAACAATTCTAGGCTTTGAACAGAAAAATCCATGGAGATGCTTCACTTCTACCTGTCCTGATAAGCAATTACTGCTTAACACAGTTAAGCGTAAGGTAGCTGTGATGGGAAGATTTGAGACCAGTCTCAAACTTCATAACAATACTTAACTAGATTGATAGTCATTAACAATTAATTAACAATTGTCAAGTTCTTAATCATTACCAGCCATATCACTACATATTCAAACAGTTAGGCCCTAATCATCTTACCCTAAATTAGCTTAGAGTACACAATGCCACTGAGCTGATGCCATGCAGTTAAATACTGATGGCTGTGGTCTGCAATGGACTTACTTGCTGAAGGTTAGGTGAACAGGCAAGAGAGCTACTGGGACTCTGAAGCAGTAATTGTGGTGGTAGACTGCTTTCCTGTCTATTTCTCCTTGCTGTCACTGGGTGTTTTTAATGCTCACAGTCTCCTCCACCAAAAAAAGGGTGTGGGAAGCAATCTCATCTGCTCCTAACATTATTTGCCTTCTTTTCTTTAGGACCAGAAACTGTTCTTGTTCTACCAGAAATCTCTCCTGCTTATTTTGTATCCCTTGGTTTTGCTTGCAGATTTTACTACTTGAATTGTTGATTCATGTTTTCCTGTCCCCTATTTGTGCAACTAAACGGGTCTCCCTTTGCAGTTACTATATTATTTCTATATTTATGCTTAGCTGTGATATAAAATGCTTTCACGCAACAGCATGAAAGAAGGGTCATGTGCTCTTAGCAGTTTTACAAAGTGCTTATATACTGTAGCCAGTTACACTATTTTAGTGTACTTTTGAGTAAGTTTAAGACAAGAAAACATTAATTATGTCTTGTCCACTTTATGGCTGTTATAGGTTTCTAGCTACATAGTATACAATTTTATGGACACTGTTGCTGCCTTCTAGGAAAGCAGAACAGCTGAGATTCTTAGAGAGCCCTTAGGGCTGCTACATCACTTCCTGGGAAATCCCCAAAGTTGGATGCCCCTTAGAAGATTTTGCATGCTGTTTTGTTTTGGTTTTATTTTCTCATTTTCTTTCAAGCATCTGAGCATGATCTCTATTGCTTTGAGTGTTATTACATCATACTGTAAAATTAAGTCAAGCTCCCTTCCCTTCAAACACCCTTGATGGTTCAACCTAAATTTTCTTTAGAATACAGTGCTCAAAATGCTCAGGGTTAGAAGAGTAGATGTTTTTCATCTCCCTCTCCCATGCCAATTCTATGTAAAAGTCAATCTGCCTTAAAAACAAATAAAACACTCCATCCTATTTTAAAATGTAATAGTAACCTAGAACAAAGTATGAATTTGGTTATGACCACCTTTACATAGCTTATATACCCATGGACACAAGCTACTCAAAGCTAAACAAACAGGATATTCAACAAGGAAAATGTTTTCAAAGGTAGGAAAGGCTACAGTCAGTTCAAAGTTAAAGTCATTTATGCCTTTGTAATCTCCTCAATTGGATACAGACAAGCAGCAAAACAAAGAGAATTAAGAGTCACCCTGCAACAAAAATCTTCAAAGAAAATAAATGGAAAAAGAGAACAATTACCTACTCAAATGTACTACTCCAGACTATTAGCTCCTGAGCGGCTGTAGACAGCCAGTGCTTTCCTGTTGTAAGAAGCCTGTAGAAACATTTTATAGGATTTTCCATTCAAAATGGGATTACTAAAAGCGTATGGCGGTTGACAAGAAATGTCAGGAGAATGTCACTGATCCAAGGAGTGCTAGAGCAGACTGCCATGACCAGAAAAAATAACTGCTGAAGAAAGGGGGCAAAAAAAAAAAAAAGAGTAACACTGGTATCTTGGAATTGCAGAGACATACATGAACATACAGAGAAATATGAAAAGTATGCAAGAACTGAACTGTGAGCAGATTGTTTGTAAAGCAGATAGTAGCCTACAAGCTTTAAACAATTTTAGATTGAGTAGTCAGGCAATAATCACAGACTTGATTATATTAAAGAATCTGAGTGCAAATAATGGTCTGGAGAAAGTAGTTTAAAAAAACCCAAAAACACTTAAGTTACTATACAAGTGCATATAGTGTAAATACAAACACACACACCAGCTAAATGCAAGAGCATCTGTTTCAAGAAAGATGCAAAATGTGGAGACAGAGTGAAAGCAAAACTATTTACTAGTTTGAAAAAAAAAAAGTAGTGACAGATTTTGAGAGTAGGAGGTACATAAAAGCACATTAAAAGCAATTTGCACCAATGGATGTCAGTTTTAGAATAAATAGTGCTAATCTTATTTAATTTTGGAAATGTACAGGCATCATTAAGAACATCAAGTAAAAAGAAAAGCCATAAAAGCAAGCGATACAAGCAATAAGGAGACATTTAAAGAATTCATTACTGGCTTCCACTTCAATGGCAAGTACTATGCTAATTAAGGAATATTTAGTAAAAAAACAAACACCACCACACACACACAAAAACAAAAAAAAAAATAGAAAACTCCACATAAACTGAAAACAAAAAACACATCCAAAACCTGTAACAAATAAGCAGAACATATTTTTATAAATGTATAGCCTAGATGAATCTTACCACTTTTCAAAGTTACAAATCCCTTGAAGGAAAACTGAGAACAGTGACATATTCTGCAGACATTTCCTATGACAAAATATTAGTACTAGCTCACCTATAAAGAACTGCAGAAGATCGCAAGATACTGAGCAATTAAAATGTGGCATTAGAAGAGGCTACAAAATTAGCACATTAGCCACCCTCTGAAATGAGGTGGGTCCTACACTCTGGTCTCACTGAAGCTGACAGGAATCTACACAGACGTACAAGCATGAAGTAGTGGATGCAATAGTGTAATGGGGATCAAAGTACAGAAAGTCAGGCCTAATAAAAGAAACAAATTGTTCTGGACTGCATGGGAGGTATAACTTGCAGAGGAGTGTTGGAAGAGAAAAGAAGGGGAAGGTAAAGCCACCTTTGTTATTACATTGCTTTTCCAGTCACCTGAAAGACAGATCTTGCATTAATCAGTAACTGTTGTGGTATCAGAAAGGTATTCTCTCCAACTTGTCCATGACCCCCTAGAGCTCCATCTGGACACAAAAGAGTAAAGCGTGGAAACAGCACCACCAATACTGTACACTGCTCCTTGTTGGTAGGAGTAAGTCTTTACCCTATCCAAACACCAGAACAGACTATAACAATTAGAACAAGTAATATTAGACATTTTTATTAATCTTATATGAAAAAGTTGAAGTTTATAGGAATTTGTGTACTGAACCTAAAATAGGCTAAAAAAAAATAATCAGAGAATCGTATGTTAATGGAAGGGGAAGCATCATAACTATGATAAAAATATATTTTTAATATATTTTTACTGGAGAGAAAAACCCTGATGTTAGAAACTGAAAGTATTTTTATTTAGAATTTCAACTATTTATTATGCTTTTTTTCCTACTTATGTCTTAAAAAAGTGATATATGGAAGTAACAAAAACCCAAACTTTTTGAATTTGACTGAGAAATGATATCTAGGTGTAGCTCTTGCTCTGTCACAAGCTACTAGTCTTGCAGAAGTCTAAATTTCTCCCTTTATGACCCTCTTACAATTAGGAAGGCTGTAATATTTTATCTTTCATCTTTTGTTTTTGTTCCATCTTTTCTGCCATAAGTTTTACACAGTCATCTTACTATGGGGTTTGTCCGAGGTGTCACTCTCACTAAAGCTCCCTAAGTACTCCTGAGACACTTAGAGAATGAAAAAAAAAGCCTTCATAATTATTTTTCAGGTTCTATTTTGGAGTGAGACAAACATTTAGAAAAATCATAGTTTATACACAGGGAACATTCACGAATAGTTTTATATGTTTGTGTAAATAAGAAAAGACCGATTCAGCTCTTGGACTAGGGCTGGTGGTGGGAAGGAAAAAAAAAAGAAGGTGGAGGGATTATTTCTTCCAGGGCTAGAGCATTTCACGGATGTGCAGCCAGCCAAGCAGGGTGCCATGCGCAGGAGCTGTAACAGGCTGGGAGGCAGGAACGAGGCAGCACCTAAAGATACTGTGACTGCTGGGCTTCACCTGCTGGAAGAAACAGGACAGCATCCTGGCAGCCATCAATTCCCTCACCCCTGAAGGGAAGCCGGGAAAAGTTACAAAGAGAAGATAACATATCCAGAGTAACACATAAGGACGGAAACGAAAACATGCTTTGGAAAGTGATGGGACAAAGGTTCATGGTCAGAGCCTTGCGAGACAAGGCAGGAAGAATAAGAGCCCTCCAAGAAAGGCATGTGAGCTCTCCGGTGCGCTCATGATACTTGTCGGGACACAACACAGAGACGTCCAATTTATCCAAGTATAAAGATCATTTATGCCTCTTCACATTGCTGAAAATCTCAGTGCTTAGTGTAAGCTGGGTCCTAAATCAGTCATCCCAGAGAGAGAAAAAACAAGGTGTGGTGAGCTGAGTATTATAGCCATAACCATCATCATTAGACTCTGGGTACTCAACTCTAATTACAAATGCAGGAATTTAGCTAAAGTAAAGACTGAAAAATTAAAAAGACTACAAGGTAAATGTAAATGTTCCCTCCTTTCTTGCCTTCTGCCCCCCCCAAAACATCAAATAATTTTACTGTGAACATGGACTATTACATATAAAGCAGTAAAACAGACCTGCTAGTGCAAAGTAACATTTTTGGTTTAGCGGTCTCGGGGCTCTTCTCTCTGGTATTCCCCTCCCAAATTAACAATAATACAGGAAGATAACAATCAGAAGGACAACTCAGAAGTGACAGTTTTAGTCTTAGGCTCTTGCTAAAGAGACAGTGTCAAGTTAAAATCTAACCAGCAGACAGAAAACACCTAACATTGCACATACTCAGATTTAGCCTTACTCTTTCAGATTCGGGTTATTTTGTACATCTGTTTTCTCCCTTTGGTGCTGTAAATTTCAAAGACTATGGGATTCCTGTTACTGACCATTTTTCTGATATTCCCTGAAACTTCAGGAAAGATTCAAGAACTAAAAGCCCCAGTTTTGTACAAATATCCCCATCCTACATCAGCTTCCCCTGCACAAAACTACACTGATGTGTAAAAGGAGTGGAAATAACTCATAACAATGGCAAAAGTGAAAAGAAATGGTATGATTTCCAGATCAGCAGTACTTAAAAAACACAAAACAGAAATGAACATTTCATTTTCAAAATTACTATTTTTTAAAAAGAGGATCTAGTTCTTAATTCAATTCTTACGCCAGTATATCCTCAACCACAAAACTTCTTAAAAAGGTTGAGATAATGATTTTTAAATATTACACATTTAATATACTTTATTTTTGAAGTCTGATACAAATACGGACATTTGTGTTAGTATGTGTATTATTCACATCTGGCTGACATTTAGTTCTGTCATCCCTGTTTAACACCCGACTGGATTTGCTAAACATGCTCAGTACCCAAATGTTTCAACAGACCTTAACGATACAGGCTGACTGCTCAGCATGTTTAACAATAAAGCAGATGTCTGATACATGGTAGGGAGTCAAAACTCAGTTATTGCTGGAGAAATCAGTCTTGATAATTTATTTCACAATTTATTAAACAAAAAACCTCCCATGCTTTATATTTAAAAAAACAAAGAAGTATCACTGTGTTGCATGTACCACCATACATAATATTATGTATCATCACAAACAGTAACACCACTCACACCTACAACCACTTGATAAGCCTTTAATTGTTGCAACTTTTTTTAATTTGTGCACTAAAAATGCCATCAGATCTCAAATGGGGCTATCTTCCTTCACACACCCTCTGCTAACTTCCCATAGCAGCACACTATAACAAATAAGGGAAAATAAAAAAGCAGGTTGTACACATGATAATCATTTCCATCCCAGCTTTTACTAAGAGATTGTTCATAAAAAACGGATTGGTCACAGTAAGTAAATTATGTCAACATTTGTCTAGGATCCAAACTGTCTCTTAAACATTGAAGTGTTCCTCCTCATTATCTAGTATGATACTATGGAAAAAGTACTTGCAAGATACGTTTTATGCTATTGTTCTTACCTACCAAATGTATGTCAGATCTGTCCGTCATTTGTTAAAATGCTGATGTTTCAAGCAATAATTGAATTAAAACTTAAAAGTAGGATTTTCTTAGGTCTTACACATCAGTTCAACATTGCTCCCCCCAAGTAGAAGTTAAAAATATCAAAATAAGAGTATACTATGTATCATTTGCATTTTTTGACAAACAAATATTATATGCTAACAAGATGGGGCAATTCTTAGAGTAACAAGAAAGAAGGTAGTTTTCTTAAGAAAAGAAATAGATTTTCTTTTAAACAGCTGAAGTATATACTGTTTCATAGCATTTTTAGTGCAGGACAGGAAAGCTACTTTTAGTATTTCATCTCAGTTTGAGGCTGAAGAGAAGGGAGATGAACAAAAGTTGCAGTAACACAACACAATGCTAAAATGCAGAAGATAAAAATAAGAACAAAGTAGGGAAGATCCACAAGTATTCTCATGGAACAGGAAAAAGCACACAACCAAAACCACGGTAACAACAGGTAAGTTCCAAAAGAACAAAAGACAAAATACAAAACATTTACTCCATGTTGCTGGAGAACAGCAGCCTGATTTCAGAAAAGCATCAGAAAATTGAAAGCAAAACTCCTCTGACACTTCTTTTCCCCAAGTGTCCAATTCCTCTGCTTAGCCCATTACACCCTTCTCTTCCTCCTCTTGCGCAGTCCACAGCTGACAAAATAAATGGAATGGAAATAAATGGGACTTGTCCATCTTCCTAGCTTGCAATATACTAGAAAACATACATTTATTATTTTTTTATAAAAAGTCTACCTTTAAACTCAGGAAGTGTGAAACCTTAAGTACTTTAAGGATGATTTCAAACAGTTAAAAATTAGAAACCTGTAAGGAGAAAGCTGAGAGTTACAAAGCTGAATAGGAAGGATGATGAAGAATGAAGAAGCGGTTAGAAGAGGCACACCATGTCCTGAGTAGAGTAAGTCCTGGAATTCTTGCTGAAAACATCCATGTAAGTATAAAGCAGATAAAACCTCATAAAAAGTAAACAGGGTCCTTTATATTAACCTGTTTGAACTGTAGTTTTTCTAAAATAAAAAAATAAGTTGAGTGACATCTGTTAAACTGCTGAGAGTATCATATATTACTATCTATTTTGATACTACCCAGATCAAGTCTGAAGGGGTCCATTTAAAAAAACCCTTCATAGCTACCCACTAATCTAATTCTGCATTCATATCTATGCCAGTTACATGTCCTCAGACAGTTTCATTTCTGCTATTGTAAGGAACTGAGAGGGTTAATGTCTCAAACATCAGCTGTGGAGTGAAGGGCTGCCACTGGGAATGTGAAGGAATGTAACAAAGAGAAGAGATAGTAGCAGTGGAGTGCCGCCAAGAGGGATATGGAAGAGTGATGAAGGACACTTATCCAGGCCTCCTTCTGCAACGTCTGCTTTTCTGAGGCACACAAAGAAGTTTGCTAGGTGAGGTCACCGAGCAGTGATAAAATACATGGTCTGCATGACCACGGCTCAAAATGTGGAAAGGGTTAATGCTGCTCTTCCCCGCATGCACAGTGACTTGTAAAAACACCCACACTAACTCTGGGAAACATCTGGAGGTGACGCCTGTCCCTGAGGCACAATAAAAGGCTCAAGCACTATTTATCGGTGTGTACCCATCACCTGAGGAACCAGACCTGAGACAATGCTGGAACCAGAGGTGATGATTCTCTTTTTCTCCTTTCCTTTTTCTTGTTAATACAAGTAACATCGTATCACCTGCTATAATTGATTGTATCCATATAATTTGCCTTAATTGGCTTTATCTTAGTCAATTATTGTGAGTTCAACACATTGTGAGAAGTTGATAAGCTTTGTGTACGGACTTTTGAGACTTGTCTCACTGTTGTCTACTCTATTGGGGATTTACAGATCTTGGTCACTTGTCTCCCTTCTCTGAGCGAGATGTGACAGCTATGGAGAGGTTTTCCATGATTTACATACATTGTATTTGCATACGTGATATAGTACTATGCTTATATTATGTGTTTATATCCTGGAACTCTTGTACATAGTAAAGGTGGGTTAGAAAGAGTCATAGTCCCTGAAAGACAAAAAGTATTTTCGAAAGGATAAACAGTAGTTTAAATATTCCGTAGAGATTTTTTACAGCTAAGCTTAATCATTCTCTTGTCACAAAACTTTATTTCAAGTCAGAAGCTACCCTCAATTGCAAATGATTCTCCAAAGAAATCTGTTTCTTCTCTGTACTAGGTATCTTCTTTCTTCCTCACATAATTATTTGAAGAAATACATCTAGATTTTACTTAATTTAAGGAAAAGACTATCTTTTTACTAAATATAACAGGAAATAATAGTCACAATACCATAGAAGATAATTTTTATAAAGTTCAGAAATACTCCTGTTTCATTTTGCCAATGAGCACTAGAACTGCAACAAAAACCAGTGGGAGCTTTAAAGCCAAGCTTCCATATCACATGCAGGCATAATGAATCATGCCCATGATAGGAGTGAACTTCTTATGCCCCTTTCAAGTATTTTTTGTCGTTCAGTATTTTCTAAGTACATTGTATGTTCATCAGTAGCATCTGACATTTTCATCTGATACCCCAGTTTGGTGGAAAGTGAGAGAGAAATGAGTGTACACATCTCCTTGTTCACTTGTCAACCAGCCCATCCCTAGCCTCCATGACAAGGTATTTTCTCTCTTAGTCTCTTCCAGGGGCATCTTCTCTTTGCCTTCTTCAAGGCAAGGTGAAACTTAGCAGCAAAGACCTATCTGACCCAGACAACAAGGCCAGGAAAGCCGACATTATTTCCACTAGCACCACATGGAGCATTAGCAGGAAATCCAAAGAGACACTCCTGTCCCTGGTGAACAAATAGCTCAGTCTTCTTCTAAGAGAAGAAATGGTTTATAGGAGAGCCATCCTACTGCCATAAACACAGATTATAATTTGAGCAAATAAGATTTTGTTCAAGGAGCTAATGAAAAATACAACAAGAATTTTAATTGAGAATAAAGTTTTTGTAATACCTAACTAGTGTAGTTCCTAAGCTTTAATTCACGTAATGCAATCTGTAATTTAAATAAGTTTTACAGAATAAGTTACACAGGTGTTTTATTCAGAGCAGGATCCAAAACATTTTTAGTACAAGAGCAGGTAAAGAAAAGGATAGCCACTGCTGTTCTAATTTGCTTGATTTCTATTATTATACAGAAGACATAATAATTATTTTAATAAACCTTTATTTTGTGAGGTATAGAACAGGGAAATAAATAAAAACATTTAGAGAATGGAGGAGGATCAGGAAGCTCCCTGTTCTTTATGAGCATCATTGTATTTCCTGTGATAAACAACTACGGTCTCACCACTGCACAGTAAGCCAGAGAAGACAACTCAAAATCACCAGAAGAATAACAGAATCTCAATTCCTCCTCATTCCCAGTGTCAAATGCAAAGATGCTGCTGACAGCATGGTCTGCACACCATTTGGCTGCCTGAAAGCTGACCCACTCTTCCTACTATTTCAGCAGCTACTAATGCAAGTTGCAACAAGTGAAAACCTCTCATGTAATGAGTATCACTCTGTTGTCTTCTGGGTTGTTTTTTTCCCACCTGTAGATGTGCTCCCACAATTACTAGCGTATCATGTTCCCACCTTTAATGCAGAAGAAAGAAGGGGAACCACAGAGTAAAAATAAAAAATATGATACAATTGCCATTACCTATGCCACATTTTAGCATGGATTTGCAGCCCCAAATTTTAAATAAGAAAAGCTCTCAAGAGCTGGGAGCCAGTAGCTGGGTGAGAATTAGAAACAGGCAGCAGTTTCCACACTGCTTTTTCCTCTCCCACCTCCTCATGGCACATCTAACATTACTAGACCCCTTTAATCAGGAACTAGATTTTCTTCAACGACCTGAACTGCACATAAAAGCTACTGCATAGCATATGTACTGGAAGACTTTGATTCTTACAGTGGATGCTAACGGATGTAGACATATAGTGTTTCTGACCTACCAAAATTTAAAATTTTGAGAGATCCGGAGAGAATATTTCCATCTTTGTTCTCAGGAGACTCTTCAGCTCTATGTAAGTACCCACACTGCCAAAAGAGTGCCTTCTTAATCACAAATGAAGAAAGCATCATGGACAGAAGGAACATCTGCAAAATGCTAGCTCTCTGGGCAGCACAACTCCAGAAGCTAGTGTGCAATACCTTGTTGATAATACACTGCATGGTGCAATCTGTACTGATGAATACATTGTATATTGCATATTGATACACTGAAACACAGAGGAAAAACAAAGTCAGTCTTCAACTACCACGCCATGAAGGTAAAATACCCCAGCAGAGTAGTATGAGATCACTTAAAAGATTAGGTATTTGATATATCCCTCATATTTTCCCACATAAATACATAAAAATGAATGTGTTCTATAAAACCTTAACAAAATAGCTAAAAAAAAGAAAAAAAAAATCTGTCAGAGGAACTCAAAATATGTTCTATAAATGTATTTTTAGGCTGACCAAAATTATCTAAACTATTCCAGAGTGCTTACAGTCTGAATTTCAGTGAAGCAAATGAATATGACAAAAAACAGTGATAAAATGCGTACACTTTTATGTTGGAGCTCATATTGGCATTTAATTGCTTGAAGACTGACCACTTACAGATTTTATTATCTACCAGAACAATTGAACTTGCAGTCAACAGTTATTTCATCTGGGATTATATTCAAGAAATGGTTCTTGAAGACCAGACACTCATTTTCAGTAGGCAGGTAGTACTTACATGGATATTTTCATTGAAGGCTTTAACTCCGAGAGCCACATTACAAATGCACTTTAGGTAGAACTATAAAATGCTACAGTGCTTGACATCATGTAATGTAACCGTACAAAGCATACAGTGAACCTAGATGAGTATATTACAATTCAGAATGAGCTTCTGGATATTCTGGCAAAAGCAACATTGTTCCTTTTACCAGATTTCTTCACAGTGGTCTAGAATTGACTCAAAAGGCTGCTGCATACAATGACTACTCTTTCCCGCTCTTTGGCAATGCTACAGGCTTGGAAAGCACTAGCAGTTCATTTTTGCTTAGACTTTGATGAAGAACAATCCACAAGCAAATTTAGTATGTAACAAAATCCCCCATACCTTCTGTATGTGTCACCTAGGAAAACTTTTCTTCAAGAAATTAATCTGAATCATGTTATTACTTTTATTTTCTCTAAGGAGGCCACAGTCTTATGAGGAAAGGCTGAGGGAGTTTGGGTTGCTCAGCCTGGAGAAGAGAAGGCTCCAGGGAGACCTTAGAGCAGCCTTTCAATGTTGTCCATATAAGCCTTATAAGAAAGATAGGGACAAACTTTTCAGTAGAGGCTGTAGCTATAGGACAAGGGGTAATGGCTCTAAACTGAAAGAGGGGAGATTTAAACTAGATATAAGGAGGTGGTAAAACACTAGAACAGGTTGCCCAGGGAGGTGGTAGATGCCCCATTCCTGGAAACATTCAAGGTCAAGGTAGATGGGGCTCTGATGGAGATGTCTCTGCTTATTGCAAAGGGGTTGGACTAGATGACCTTTAAAGGTCCCTTCCAACCCAAACTATTCTATGATTCTACAGCCCCATCAAGACTTCTTACCTCAACATTTTACTTATCTTAAACGTTTTGTGCATCAGTTGCTAACAAGCATGTTAAACAATAACAAAGGCAGCTTAAAAGTTGAACTATTTTATTTGGGGTAGGGGGAAGGGAAGAAAAAAATAAAACAGAAAGCTCTGAAATACTAGACAAGAATAACATTTATTGTTAATCTACATATAAGTGCTGATCTGCATACGAACAATTTTTTTTCACTGCATTTTAGTCAGGAATCTTGGGCTTCCAAAAAAATCTGTAAGCAACAGCTCAAACTGAATATATAAAGACAAAATAATGTTTCAGACAAAAACCCTAGAAGAAAATATTAAAATTTACTTTATAAGTGACGACATGAAAATCTGAGTTAGACAAGTGTAATTTGAATATGGAATTAATGTAGCATGTAAGTTACTTCCCCCTTTCTAAGAGGTAGACCGCAGGGTAAGGATGTATATGTGCCAGCTGTTACCCCAGAGTAAGAGGTACCCCACAAATCATAAACTGGTTATTATTACTGTAACACTGTAAAGATATCCAGACTTCTAAACTTATTTTTTAAGTCTCAGGCACTCATACAGACTCCCTGCTAAACTATTAAGCTCCATACAAGTCAATGCACAAGCATACAATTATTCGTTACCTTTATCCAGTAGCTTACTCTAATTAATAACAGAGATACAAGATCCAGAATAAACAAGTTGCCCACTAGTTCATTGAGAACAAACAAACAAAAACACTTACACATCTGTTCCACTGCATGCAGGCGGCTTCATTTGAGGTTAAATACTTGCTACTCAAACTTAATGATGATGATTGTATCTAAGAAAAAGAAGAAAGTGATTCCTTTTAATATTTTTTTTTTAAGTCAACTGTCCCAGTGGCAAGGCATGGGATGTTTTGTTTCACTTTAGGTGACAGCCCCAGGAGTTGCACTTACATGACCAGCTCCCACCTTTTTTCAAAATCCCTAGCCTTCATAATTTTTGGGAAAAATTAGACATTTTCAACTCCAGAGATCCAAAGCAAAAAATCAAAATACCTGACCCCCCCCAAGATGAGCACTAGAAAGATGTAAAAGTCAAATTTTTGTACTTGTCCTGGCGCTGCTCCACTTTTTTCATGCTTAGGGATGACTACATCTCACAATGAATGAAACCAAGTCTACACCACGTGCAAGATTTCAAAGGAGCTTGCCGACACCTTTCACTGCACAACAGGATTCATCTGGCAGCTCGTTGCACCTTCTCTTCACGAGCTAAACATACTGCTTACACACTGCACCTACCATGTGTATTAATCAACATGCAATAGCGTAGGATCAACACAAGATTATCATTACCCATGTATGAGAAAGGAATGATTGCAAGTGGAGCATAGTCAGATATTTTGACTTAGCAACAAAACATAACAAAACAATCTAGAACAAAAACAAACTTCAGTCCCACTGACCATTATACAGACATGAGTGTCATTGTGCAGTCCCCAGCTGTTTCACTGCCTCAATACACTAAGAAGAAAAAAAAAACACAAACAAACAAAAACCAACCAAACAAAAAACCAACCACAACAAAAAGAAAACACAACAAAAAACAGATCAACAAATCTTTTTGCCACCTTAGAAAATCCAGAAAGTAAAGTTTGGCTCCTAATCTGAATGCAGAAAATGCTAGACTCTGCAATGCTTAGTGGTCAGGATGGTGTTTCATCCTTTTTTCTAAATTTCATATGGATCAAGCATCAGCAGGGGTTAAATAGCAAAGCATTCTCCCCACCAGTCACTGCTTACTGCTCTTACTCAGATTGTAAGACAGTGATTGATACATATACACACACACATATATATACACATATACACACAGAGGTTTTTATTTATTTTTCCTTCAGAAGGAGAACACCTCTTGGAGGGTGGAAAGTCCTGATTGTTGGCTTATTGTGTGTTACAGAATAAATTACATGTAACTTCTTTTACTGACATTTGCACTTAAAAATACTTCCATACTCCCTCCTAAGCAAGTGAAAACATCTCCAGAGCTGTGTGGCTGGCTAATTTGACTGTTAAGATGAGACACTTCAGCTGTCCCTACTACAGTGAACATTTAAATAATGTATACAAAGAGGAAGGTGTCAGCCAAGGAGACAGAGACCCACCCGGAGCAGGGTGCTCAGCAGAAGCAGTTACAGAACTCTTCTGAGACACGTGGATTCAGCTCCTCAGGCAAAGCAGGGAAGTGAACCTGGCTCTCCCACATTCCTTGCAAGTGCCAGAGCTTTCAGACTACAGGCAAGATACAATATAAATAATGCACCTTTATCCTCCCCGATGTCTTAAAAAAAACCCACACCAAAACCCCATTCCCATTTTCCCATTCTCTCATTTGTTAAAGATGACTATAAAACAGTTTCAAACCGGGCCAAACATTTCATTCAATTCAAAGTAATGTTTGGGTTTTCATGGTTGTTTATTTTAGTGAGAAGAATAACAAAGAAAAAGTAATTTTAGCTGGATCTGAGCTTACTCTCCTCAGAGCTGAACACCGATTCAGAAAACAGCATACAGAATTAAAGCAACAGGTAAGCAGCATAATTATTGAAATGTTAATTAAATGAACCTATTTGGGGCAAACCAGTACAAATTCTTTGATCATTGTCATATGAGACAAATATAGTATTAATTTTAAATACTTTTTCCCCATAATATGGTAAAGAATTGGAAAAGAGTATTGCTGAACAGTAACAGCTATTTAAACATGCCTATTTTCAGCTGTAATTTTCGAGCTATTGACTACTGAAATCCTAAACCAGCTTTTGCATTAAATGTTCAGAAAATTAGAGCACTCAGTGCAAAAATTACTCAAACATACCAAGGTAAAAATATATCCGTATGACACTAGTGAATGTAAACTAGCAGACATGAGTAAAAAACAAAACAAAAACAACAAGCTTTCAGACAGCTGTAACAGTGAATTAGTAACCCTCTAAAGCCTCAAAGAGCGATCACCCAACCCTATATGCCATCACAAAGCAAAGGGGGAAGGAAAAGAGGTGAGAGATAGAAGGGACACAAGTGTACAGTAATATCTGAAGAGAGCACACGGGTTGTAATTTATTTAAATAAAGATTATGGTAATACTGTAATATTTCTTATGTCAACATCCACTGAAAACCAGTCTTACACAGGTTATAGGAAAGACTTCACTTTGCAGTACATTGCTAATGTCAAAAATTCACAATTTGTTCTGAGTTATCACATTTGAATGAAGGACTTTAAAAAAATAATATATATATATA
>VZRW01000211.1:30769-41130 GCA_013398125.1 Aegotheles bennettii
GCGGGGAGCCGGTGCCTGGCGGACGGCGGGCTCGCCGCGGGCTGCCGGCGGGACCCTGGCTTCAGGCAGGGCAGGGCCTCCCCTGGGCGGTAGCCCGAGGCCTTCGTGGGCACCGCTCGGCCGGGGCGCGGGCACGGCGCCACTCTGAGCGCCGCCCTCGCCCTCATCCTCATCCCCGCGATGGTGTTCGCGTTCAGTAGAAACCCACTGAAATGTGCTTGCGGTTTCGTGCACGCTGGGTTTGGCTCTCGGCTCCGTGTCGCTGTGCTCGCAGCAGCGCCTGCCGCGGGAAGGGCGCTTCGGGTAACGCTTCAGGGCGGTCTGCGCGGCCCTCACAGGCCGGCCCTGCTCGGGGTGGAGCAGCGGCCCGCTGGGCGCTCCGGGCCGTGGGATTTCTCTGGATAAAGCTTCTCCAGTTTTGGTGTTCGGCTGTGGGTCAGCGGTTGTCGTTCTGACTGTCAAGGTTGACAAGTGGACTGAGTGGCCCAGGCTTCTCGGGTGGGGTGAAGGTGAAGCAGGGTGCTTTGGGTTTTTGTTCATGTGTGTCATTTCTACCGAGAGCTGGGTAAAAATACGGTGTGGTGAGACATTGGCATTTGTTGTCAAATTCCCAGCGGCAGTCATAGATTCCTGCTTCTTTGGCTTCGGTGTTGCTGGTCATGACTTGCATCTTGCCTTTGGGAGTGGAAGCAGGAGAAAAACATCAACAGCTCTGGTTTGGAAGTGATGCTAAATTTTAGATTAAGGCAGTGTTGGAAGAGAGAAGTAGAACTTAAGCAAGTGCTTGGTTTTTGATCTGAGTTGTTTTCATCAGTTAATTGACTGGGGGGGTTGTTTTTGTTTTAATTGAACAGATTTAGTTAAAAAATGTTTTGGTGGATATATGGCAGTATATGAAAAAATCAGTTGATAGCTTTTTGGTTTGAAATAGTGGAGCTGTTGAGCATTCCTCTATAGTATTTGTATGTTTGTACTTCTGTAGGACTGATGCAGTCTTCTAAATGGATGGTGCCAGTCAACATAAAGTAATGATCCGTTATGGTCAATGCTTCCTTTGGAAATCTCATGTCAAGTTTGGGTTTTGTTTTAGGTTGTTTTTTTTGTTTTTTTTTTTTCATTCACATGTTACTCAAAATCCCAACAAAACAGCTGTTACGATGCCTGCTGGCAGTCCTTCTTTGTTCCATGTTATGACTGACTCACAGTGTGTATTTACTAATAGAGTTGAACTGCTACTATAAAGAATTGAGACCATGTAACTGAGGCCAAAAAGATTGGAGGCGAACTTACCTTAGCTTGCCCAGTTTCCACTGTTACAAAGTGCATTTATATGAATTCTACAACTTAAAAATTATGTTTGGTCTTGGCCAGATCTGCCAGCTAGACTCAGTAACAGCTGTGTGAAAGCTTAGTTAAGAAACCTCTATCACCAGTCTGTTGACAGGAAATTATGATGATTATTTAACATGCAATAATAAGAATAAATAGAAACATTCATAAAGCATGTCTTAGAGACCTGTACAATAGCAACAGTTATGTTGAATTTTACTTAGAATTACATAGTTACACTTACCACACCATGGAAAGCCTGATAATATTAGAATATGTAGCTCTATTAACTGCTGCTTCTTTTTTTAAATAGCTATGACTTTGAAGAATTTCTGGATTTGAAGTTGAAAATTTTACAGTAAATTAAAAAAAGACTGGAAATTCACTTTGTGCTTTCCCACTGCATGTTGCTTTTTCTGTATGCACCTCTCTGTACCTCTTCAGTTTTTCATACATCCTGTTCTGAAAATTTTCTTAAGGGTTAATGAAAGTTGAGCTTAATTAAAGTTGATTTGTTTGGGTTTTTTTAAAATTATCTTCTAAGTGGGTTGAGGAACAGTCAGTGAGTCAGTATATAATCTATAGATGTATATGACGGATTGAGTGAAATAGCTGGAACTTCTTTCTGTTTTACAAAAATACACTGGAAACTTAAGAAAGTAGGTCTTAAAAATCTGAGCAAAGCTAGGGCCAGAAAGTCTTCTCTCAAACAACCAAGTAATATGAAGAATAAAGCAAAAAGATGATGGTGATCTGGTGACAGGCAAAGGAAATAGTAAGTAACTGCAGTTCCTAGAAAGGCTCCAGACTGCCAGCTTGTGGTGAATGTAGCAGCACTGGTGTAGTGATAGTCTAAAGATACAGATTCTCCATAAAGCATGCAGTCGGAGGTGTAAGTATGTGAAAGAATATAGTAATTTGGCAAGATGAATATTAGGAAAGTCTGTGCAAGATATCCTGACAGGAAGAAACCAAAACTTTTCTTATTTGACTTCAGAAGAGTAATTTTTTTTTCTCTTAATTTCCCCCCATTTCTGCCTTTATAAATTCGTTGTCGGTTTCAGATATTGTGAACAAACATCTTTATTTGCACATTTAACGGAACCTGGCATGAATTAAAAATCATCTGATATTAAATTAATATTAGAAAGTCGTTTACCACTCCAGTCCCTGGAGCAAACTGCAAACCGTTATGTTTTGTAGAATATCAAAAAGCTAAGAGAGCATGCTCGCAAAGAAAAGGTTTGGGTTTTCTGGAGAATAGGTGTTACATGTTCAGAGAAGAAGAAAATGTCACCGCAGTAACGGTAAGTAACCAGCTTTCTGTCATTCTCAATACTGGGAGCACATTGAACTCAGAAGGCTCCCAGGAAGTCTATAACGAGCCTAGAAACAGTTGAAAACTAGATTAAATCCTTGTATCCCTTCATACTGTGACAGAACTTAACATATACCTTAAATATACTTATTTCTCTGACAATATTACGTTATGTATTATTAGATGATTGTAGGTGTTCAGTTGTTGCAAGCAGATCTTTCTGTTACGTGCTCCCAGAGTCTCTCCAATCACTGAATTCATCTTAATCTGATTTTTTGCTTCCTTCCATCCATTTCTTTCTTGGTTGTAAAGGTAACATTAATACTGCAATGATAAATTGTTGTAGTTCTGTCGTTCTGAATTTGTATGCCTTTGGAAACATTAACTGTTAAAATGGCATGTTGATAATACCAGGGTCGGGAGTATTATTCCTTTTGCTGCTGTTACCTTGTTTTAACAGAATTGGGCAGTTAAAGTGGTTATCTCTAAACCTGTTCTGATAAGCTTATTTTCCTTACTGAATCACTCAAACTTTTGTCTTCACTTTTGGCAACTTATGCATCAGTGATACATTTCCCATACAAAATCATAAAAGACAAAAATTATATCAAGAAATAATAGTTCTCAAGCCAAACACTAAGAATTCCCACCTTTTGTATGCACTGAGGTAATATATTTAATAAAATTATCTCTTTTCCTCCTTGCATAGATTCCAGCCTCTTGCCAGATCCTATATAGGCAGTGTCATCTTAATGATCAGAACCTTAAAATAGAGATCGGAAGTACTAAATTTGGACGTCAAATTTAATATCACAAGGGTATGATTTCTAAGAACACTTAACATAAGAGAGTACTTACATATTTAGCATACATACCCCATTAACTTCAGTGGGCACTTGGCTCTGCTCATCAGATCCAAGGTGACAAGTTGGGTGCTCAGAGAATAAAGAATGAGCAATTACACAGTAGTTGTGAGCAACTTCACTGCCAAACCCAATGATGACTTTGTGCTTTTATATTAATTACTTCATTTGTTACACACACAACTGTCTAATCTCTTTGTCATCCTGGATTCATCGAACATCAGAGGTGTGTGGGTGTCAGTGACTTTTCACTTGGAGTTGAGCATATAATAGCATGTTCACAGGATTTTATTCCTATTTACCCTTTATGTGGAGTGAGGATGGTGCCACAGTACGTCTTTTAGGAGTGTTCAATCTAAAGTTCATATGCTAGCATTTCTTGAGCCCATTGAGATTCTGTCTGCATTATGGAGCCATATTATATATCAGAGCTGATTTATATATGCGTGACTTCAGAAGATCTCTTTATTAGCCAGCATCTGGCACTGGCCGAGGTGGTAGATGTGTCTGAGACAAAGCAAAGCAAACTTCTATAGGGCTTATTACTATTTCTTAAATTATATGTATGAGTTTGGTTTCTTTGAACAGAGGAAGCTATTAGGCATGTCTGATTCTCTTGTTTGTTTGGATTTTTCTGTGGATGTCATCTATTGAGTCTTGCTTCTGATTTATTTTTTCACTTTGTTTTTCCTCCCCAGATTTTGATGTCGCCTTCCTTTGTATTCCTTTCCCATGTAAATGAGGAGACAAAGTTTTAATTCTGAATGAGCCCATCTATTTTGGGGTTTCTTCTGCAGACTTGGGATTCTAACAGCAAAGCTTCCTGCATTGAAGACAGTCTTAATCATCTGCAGACCAGGTTTGTCTTCTAGAATCAATGAGAAAGAGGTAGTAAAGTAATTAAGACTGTATTTGTGTCTCACTGCTGATTTAATTTTAATTGAATTATACTAAGGCTGAAGTATTAACTCATTGTAAACATTGGAGATTGTTTCTTGGAGATAGATGTTTGTGAGTGACCTAGCTAGGAAAACAACTTCACTCAGAGTTAGTTAATACTTCATCACATATTATACTTGCAAGTTTTGATACTGACAGCAAGGAATTGAGAATAGACAAGTCACTCTGAAGGATTTAATAAATAAAATAAGCTTTATATGTTATTAAACTTTATGAAAGCAGTGAGTAACTTTTCTCTGCTTAGATGAAGGCCATGTTAGAGGATCCCCCCTAGTGTAGAGGAAAGGATCAGGAGCAGAAAAGGGTTGTTGGAGAAAGTAATAAAGTATTTGCAGTAATGTTGTTTTTTACAATAGCATTGCAATATGCTGGCTTGAGCAGTTACCTGAGTTTGTGCTAAACAAAGTATCTTCTGAAATCCAGACCTCATGAGGAGAACAACCACAGGGAGAAATTCAAAATAAATGTACTGAAATTGATGTTTGATTTGAGAAATATATTGTGTATCAGATATTTGTGTGGAGAGCACTGTGTTTTCCCTTTACTGTGGCTGCATTTGACAAAAATTTTCAATTCAAATAGGTGGATTTTTTTTGTTGAATTAACCTTCTACAAATTCTGTCTTTGTCTGCTACTGGGGTTTCCTCAGCATGTCTTGCAAAAAAAAGAAGTAAAAATCCAACATAAATTGTTTATCCACAGTGTTTTGTAATTCTTTACTATGCAAGTATGATATTTTTAGAACTTTTCACATAGCAATTATTATTTTGCTTTTTGATTCCTACCCATTACTACTGACATTTTGTCTTTGCCCATACCTTGGCTCAGTTAGTTAACGCAATGTGAATTGACAGACACTCCAATTCTAAACATGCGACTTCTTTTGTCAACTAAGCTAATGATAGCTAATTACTAGGGATGCTGAAGGCACACTCCCAAACCCTGGAGTTACTTTCCTGCCGCCTCCCTTGTGCTGGCAATCATTTTCATCTGATCATGCAGGGAGGCTGTTCAGGGAGCTAAGCAGAAAATCGGTGACTTGTTTACATAGGGTCATTCTGGTGGCAGTTACCATTTGGCAGGAATTGCTCCCTATAAAGACCTTTGCAGGTGGAGTTACTGTGCAGAACATAATAAAGCTGCCAAACTGTAGACACTAGGAACTGAATAATTAATGCCAAAGAGGCAATGATGGGAGAGGAGGGGAATACTGTTCTCTTGTTTATGGCTCTGTCTGCTCTTTTGTAAACAACTATATCATTATACATAACACTGCAAATAACTGCTCCAGAGGTTTGTCCTCGGTAAAATAGTCTCCAATAGATGGTAGTTCTGCTATTTAGAAGACCTACAGGTGAGTAGATGGGCAAGCTTTGTGCTTTTGCTGCAACACTTTGTAATTTGGGGATTTTTTGTTTTGTTTTGTTGAAGTGTAGTTTACGTATGCTTTCATGTGTATCTGAATAGTGATGATTTTTTTTTTTCCTTTGCAGTGTCCATAGGGGTGAGCTCAAGCCCCACCTTCCATCATGCAACAGTTATTAACACATATGGTAGTGTCTTGTAACTGCAAAACAACCCCCAAAGGTATATGATGATAAAGGACTCGAGCTAGACAGTGGAATGGTAAGTAAGGCAGGAAGTAGGTTTGCCTGTCAATTGTGTATCTCGCTGAAGCGCTTAACATATCTTTCTGTCTGCGAGTGACAGTCTGCATACATCTTGCAGAAGGTGACTCCAAGCAGTAGTTCCCACAAATGCTTAAATGGAAGTGGGGTAAGGGCCTTTGCATAGCAGCTGTACAGCTTAAAGACCACTCTGTCAAATGATCTTTAAGTATTGTCTATAGGTAACATTCCATAGGACTGCTTAGCAGATGCAACTCACAGAGGTATTTCTTGGCAAGTACACTGATGTAGCTTGAGTTCTGGTAGAACTCTGATGATAAAAGGTCTCTGTCTTTATCAGTACTGTAAAAGGTATTGACATAGCCTCCGGTCTGTTTTAAAACTCAAGTTTCGGTGAAGACCATTCATTTGGATCAACATGAACTGTTCTGGGGATATAAAGGGTCTTCTTACCAATCTTATAAATAGAAAACCATTTTGATTGTGAAGATGAGAAAGATAGTACATGCAGGAAGTAAGAGTTAGTGAGGCCGTAAGAAGCAAAGATCTTTGATGCCTTGGCAGTTGGTGAACATGGATGAACACTAATATTACTTTATCTTTAGTCACTCTATTGTCATCATACTGCTAAAACTTCAGGATCAGAGGAATGAAAATGCAGACAATTCTTCCTACCCAGAGAACAAGGAAGATACTCAGTAAACATGTAAGGGTAAAAAAGGCCAACATTTTTCTTCCACATTTGGATGCCAAAAGGTCAATACCCATTCTGGAATTGTCATCTAGGACTTTGGACCATATATCCCACTCAGCCTAGTATGAAAAAGAGGTCAGCCTCTCTGCCAAAGTATTGGTGGTAACTAGGAGATGTATATGTGGATTTGTCTGTAAATATACAAAGATCAGCCAGAAGAGTTGGAGGGACACTATACCAACTCACAGATTGAAGGTAAACAATTGTGGTTTTGTTTGTCATCACACTGCCATAACATGTCTTTTGATAGGGTTTCAGCATCTTTCCACAGTACAGGCTTTTCTGGCTTCTGTGAGGTTTGGGAACAACCTTTCTTGTGAGAACAATCAGCCTTGCACAGTCATGCCTGCAAATACTTTACCAGTACCATGTACCGTGGCTGGCGAGGTGAGAGCAGAAAGAATCCCCTCACAGGATGGGAGGACCACGGTAATGCTGTATCTTATGAGACATTATTCTCGAGGGGAATATTAATCATGCATAGGTGAGCCTGAAGGTGTAAGCCGTGTAGTGGGGAAGCCAGACTTGAAAACTTTATAGGAATAGATTTACTTGAGGCATCACATGAGTTGGCAGGATTAAGACGACTTGTCATAATGATAGGAAGAACACCAACACACGCATGTTAAGGCTGTCCAAAATCTATCTTGAAATGGATGGATTCTTGTAGGTTCTAAAGAATGTGAAGAGTGGGCTCTGCCTCTCGCTTGTCCCTTCACCAGCCAGCTGTTCAGATCAGGAGGGATACACAGTTTCATCCAGGGAAGATCAGCACTACTGCCAATATTTAAGTGCTGCAGCATGTTTGAGTTGATCTCTATTAATCTGTAAAACAAAGGTGATACTGTGTAGGTGATACGCTTTAGCAACATAAAAATGTGTCTCACAAGTTTGATTCTGCAAGGAAAGAGAGAAGGATGCTGAAGCAGATAAAAAGTATTTGTGTTTGTTTATATGATTCTTAATTCTTGAAGTGGTTCTCTTGAGATTGATAACTAGTGCAGGTGAAAGCTGGTAGGCAAAAGATATTCCTTCTGTGAAAGTCTTCCATGTAGAGTGAGTCAGCAGTGGCAACTTGATTAAAAACTTGATGCTGCCAAGTAGGGGTGTGAACATTCTGATGAACTGGGATTGAAGCCCCATACACATGTTGAGCTAGTGCCGAAAAAGGTGGTGAGGGTCAAGTCACCATCAAACTGGTTCAGAGGGTCAGTTATTTTTTGCTTGAAATTGTACATTATCCCACTAGAATTGTTTCCTCCTTGTCCAAAAATAGAAAAAATACTATTTTGAGGCACCAGGTTTCATTTGTGAGATGGAAAAGGCAAAGAAAACGGATCTTTGAGATTATAGAAAGTGTGTGCTGAGGACTGGTCAGATGCCCCAGACAATATTACATACTGTTGCATTTTGAAAAAATACAGGCTAACATACTAATCCCATGGGAGGGCTGGAGATCCTGATCTGGTAGGCTGTCATAAGGTCATTGACAAATGATTGGAAAGCATAAGGCTGAACTGTGTGTTTTGAGCCTGCCCTGATCTTTGTGCTGTTGCTCTGAAGCACCATATCAAGGGATGACATGCATCCTCGGACAGAACCTTGACAGTCCATAGCAAAAACGCCTCACGCCTTCTTACTGGGGATAATTGAGAGGATCTAGAACACTGCTGAACCCTGAGGCCTGCTTGTTAGTAACTTGGGGTGGAGGCACTGTCTTTGGTATGGGAACCAGGAAATTAAACTCAGCAGTTCTTTGAAGTTCTGTGGAGAATCTGAGGAACAGGGAGGCTTTTCTGCATCAGGCTAACATGGATCAGAAGCTTTTAATTTGAAATCTGTTAGGAGATAAGGTTCTGGCACCATAGCATACTGTCATGATTGATTCAGGCTGTGCTGCGAGTCCTTGGTCAATAGGTTGTGGGAATTAATGCTGCTGCTGCCGTCTTTTCAGTGAAATAATTTTGGAACTGCCACTTCCTGTTCTTATCGGTGTGGAGTTTAAGACCTTACACCTTATAGATGGAGTGTTTTTACCAAATGTGCCCTATGCACAGGGCAGGCAGAGCAGCTGGAAGATCAAGACTTACTTGTGCATCAGGCACATGAGAGTGTGGACACCATCAAGCTCTCTGTGGAAAACTTGTTTCATGTTATAAAGCATTTGTACAGCTGCAGGGCAGACACATGTGGATTATCACTTAAAAATTAAAACAACATTCTTTCCATCATAAATGAGATTTTATTATTAGCTTCTTGGCAACATTTATAATTTCTAGTATTTTTTATACTTTGTCCACTAATGTATATGATTTAGTGTGCTGCTCCCTCTTAAATACCTATCACAGGCTGAATTCCAGTGCAACAACGTTAATTAAAGTCAGCAGTTTGCAAGGCGTCTGAGACTGATGGTAGGATTGCTTAAATGATATGACCAGAGAGTAATTCCTCACAGGTAAGCACACAAATGACCAGATGGCCTCTACAGGTCATACAATCTTTCCTTTTTATTTTTCTTTCCTTTTTCATATTTGAAATTGAAGTTACTGGGCCTGTCTGATCCTAAAGATCCATTCCTACACCCAGTGCACTGCACAAATGTTAGCTGTTTTAATAGCTTCTGTCTTGTTAAGACATCAGTGTGCTGGATGGTCCCTGGTGGGGGAAGAAGGAGTTGGAAAGTACTTTGCCTATTCTACAGGATTTCCTCAGCAAAATTACTTAAGCACTCTGGACCTTAATTCACTTTCTACGAGTAATGACAAGTGAATCTATTTCTGATTTCCTAGTCACAAGCTTTACTGTAGGACCAGCTGCTGTTTGAGGCAAACAAGCTCAATAGTGCTAGAGGAAATGTAGAAATTAATTGGTAAGTCGTTTCGAAGAAGGCTTTACTCAGAAGATGGTCGTTACAGATGGGCAGAGAATCGTAGCTGCTCTTGACTATTTGCTCTCTGCTACATGCAGGACTTGTCCCATATGATCGGCAAAGGCAAGAGTTCCTCGGGCTGGGCTAGCTACAAGTTGTGTTTGAAGCCAGTGGGTGCAGCTGGCTCACAGCACTGCAGCAGAATCCTCTGGCTCTCGAACATGGCTGTCTAAAAATAATATGTAACAAAGGCTTGTCCTTCCCAGGGAGAGCCAGAAATAACTTGCTTTTGCTTTGTCAATACGTAAGGCTGTTGCCAGTTAATTTACAAGCTGTAGCCTGACCCGGAGCCCTCGCCAGAGCTAACTTTCAAGCAAATTTTCTACGTAGGAATCTCGATCTCGGACTTCCCCCAAAGAAATAATAAACACCCCTCGCTTGTAGTTTCGAGCCTTGGTTTTGTAACCAGCCGCGTCCCGCCCCCGGCCTCCCTCCTTCCCCGTTCCCATCACCCTGCGCTGGGCCGTTTAAATGTTCTCGCTGGGGGCGCCGGGCCCGGCCGGCCCTGGGCCGGAACGCGCTGCTCCGGCAGCCGCGCACCCGCCCTGTCCTCCGAGGCCCGGCACGGCCTGGCCTGCCG
>VZRW01000211.1:42453-132080 GCA_013398125.1 Aegotheles bennettii
GTAACTAGGACAGAGATGGCCGAAGGAATTTGTGATCGGAAGGTGCCATCGCCAGAGCCGTGGTGGGGTTTGCTGTCCCTGCCTCGGGGAGAGGTGTTTGCCCCGCACCGCGGCTCCGCACGCACAGCTGTCTGAGTGCTCTGCTGTGGTCAGGGCAGACCTCCCCCCCTCCCTCCCGAGCAGCTGATGGAACCCAGGAGAGGAGAGCTGAGCATAACTCTGCTGCTTTATCTCCTGGAGTTGCTGAGGGGGCAGAAAAGTGCAAACAGAAACACATTAAAGTAATTCCATTTTGCTGGTAGTGTTGTAGCTCTTAACATTGCCTGGAAACTTGGTTTACTCTTTTTCAAACTTGGGCCCATTGTCTTCAGTCCTGTGGATCTGCAGGGTATTCCAGGGGGGAGGGAGGAAAGGTGTCTGATAATTAACTAAGAAAAGCAGAGCAATTGGTAGTCATGAATTTGCTATGCAGAAATCCGGTCTTCCTCTGGAATGCTTATAGGACCTTGGCAAACAGAAGAATTTTGGGGAAACAAAGCAAATCACTGGTTCAGCTTCCAGAGCATTTAAGTTAAGTTGTTTAATATCTGTTTCTGTGAAATTTGGCCAGAAAACTACCGATCCTGATTTCGTGTTCCTTGCATTGTGTTTGTAGGGTATCCGCTCTGCCTTCAACCGTGACTAATTTGCTTTTTAATTTAGCTTTATTTACCATAAAGTGGTACAGGGAAGATGCTTGGGTATTAGCTCAGTCGTGTGTTATCATTCTGGTTCATACAGCTTAATTGACTTTTACAGCAGTAGTCCTAAATATTAAAGGAAGAACACTTGTGCTTTTGAGTATTTTCTTCCTGTTCTTACTGCCTGCTTGTATCTATGCTTAAGAATCTTGGGAACAGAGGGGGATGGAGAGCTGGGAAGCCTAGCATCAGTGTGTTTTTTCTGTAGTACTGGGTTAGGTTAGACAGTGCTAAGTGTAGACAAGTTGCACATTTTTTTCATTTCTGAAGGCTACGTCTCATCCCCAGTATTTTGGTCAAAACAGTCACTATCCTCATGAACCACTACAGACAGATGCACAACTAGCTAAGATGTAGGAAAAAAACATTTAAAAAATATAGAGAGACTTTTACGTCTGGACAGATTTAAAGCACAGTTATATGAGGTAACATGACTGTGACTGAAATGTGTCTAAATTAAAGGCAGATACACCGTTAAATGAAACCATTCTGATCTGTAGCAGGTTGCTGTACGTTGACACATCAGTGTGTTTCAGCTGAAGAATCCCTCACTATTTGTTCACAGTAATAAACAGAAATCAGGGCCGTTGTGTTATCTTTGGCCTCCAAATTGTAAAATCCGTTGTGAAACTGAGAAGTAACTTGATGTCAGTTATCAGTGTCCGTTTGTTACTGGACCTTCTGTAGCAGTGTCAGTGGTTGAAACTTTTCCTGCAGAGTATGATTTAATCCTATGTTGTTTCGCAGAATTAAATTACTGAATATTTCTTGTGAACTTGTTTGAAGCAGTGGAGCTTTTTTTTATTCATCTGTTGTTTATATAGAGCAGATCAGAAGCCTGTCATCATTAAGCACTGACTTTTGTCTGGTTTTGTACTTGTGTCATAAAACCGAGTAATAAGAGTTAAAGATTATTTGTGTAAGTCAGGTCTATGAGCAACACACTTCTAGCATGAATAATAAAACCAGCTTAGATTGGGAAAACAAGGTCAGTCTCTAAAGAATGCTAGTTTTAGTGCTGGGTGCTTAAATTATTTAATCTTCCTGTAAAAGGAGTAGTTTATGTGGAGTAGTTCATGTAATTGTTCCAGTTCTTGCTATTTTCTTCCTGAAATAGATACACTAGTCTTTAACAATATTTGTGTTTTGATCTCTGTTTCTCTGCTGATTTGGCAATGCATGCTACCTCTAGTTGCCTTATTTCATATAATACACAGCACTGACTTGAAGTGCAGAATTGAGACGGTGAGACACTAATAATAGCTTAAGCCAGTGATTAAAAATCAGGAGGTTTTTTCTGTAGCTGAGCTTGAATTTTGCAATTAATGATTGTAGGTATAAGGAAGGAGGGGACAGAACTTTTAAACTTGACCTTATCAGTTGGTTTTATAATATATTCAACCCCAACATTAAACTGTCAGAAGGTGTAAGTATAGCTGCTTTTAATTAGAAATGTTGTGATCAAAATGCTCGCTCATTCTAGTTACAGTGCTTCATGGTGTGTGGGGGGGAAGCTGTCTTTTTGTATGGTAGGTGGAACAGTCTTTTTCCAGTAAGCGATAAACTTGAAAATTATGTTAAAGAGTTTGGGATTGGATTTAAAGACAAGGAGATTTTTACCTACCATAGTTGCTCTGAGAACAACTCTTCAAGAAATCTGTTGAGAGGGAAGGGTGTGTGTATATGCACACTTCATGCAGGGATCATGTTCTCGCCGTGAGTCAAATCTACTTTACAGGTAGAATATTTCCTAGTTGCAGTCCATACTGTGCCATATTGCAAGTTAATTTTGTTCTCGTCATTTTGTAAAGAATACTAGACTCACTAAGAATTAAGAAGAGTAAAAAGGAAAGGGCTGTCAAACTGGATACTTGGGAAACTTGGGAGTATGCATGTTTTTCTATCCTTAAGTATAGGTGTAGTAATTGAGTTGTTAACATGACTATTTCAAATTGCACTGGAAAAAATCATGGGGAAAACCTGTTTTTCTTTCATGATTATGTTAGTTCTTTTTGGGGGAGATTTGCAGAAAATAAGCTGTAGCTGTTGAAAAAAATGTCAAACTGCAGACACTCTTAAGACTTTAGGAAATGCCGTGTTAAAGGTTTTATTAGAATGTAACAGGTGTAAATTTTTTTCTGTGTCACTTCTGAAATGTTTCTTTCTCACACAGCAGTCTTACAGCTAGCTCTTCTGTAGGATTTTCATATCAGGGATTTTGTATAGCTGTATTGACTTAGAGAAGCTGCTATTTAGGAGATCCGTTTATCGTTAGGTTATATTTGTACAAGACGGTGTGAACAGTCCTATTAGGTAAGGGTGACACATTTGTTGGGTTGTTTGTAAATTGAGTAGGTAGGTTGGGGGCTATAGAACTTAAGGGTTTTTTTCTTGCTATAATAAAATAATATTTCAGTATGAATGTTTGGAGTTCATAATATTAACTGTTGCTCTAATTTTAGGTAAACATTACCAAATGAGGAGAAAAGGAAGATGTCATCGAGTATCGGCAGCAAGGCATTCTTCTTCCCCGTGCAGTATTAAGCACTCCCCTACACGAGAAACCTTGACGTATGCTCAAGCTCAAAGAATGGTTGAAATAGAAATTGAAGGTCGCCTGCATAGGATCAGTATCTTTGATCCTTTAGAGATTATACTAGAAGATGATCTTACAGCCCAGGAAATGAGTGAATGCAACAGCAATAAAGAGAATAGTGAAAGACCACCAGTTTGCCTAAGAAGCAAACGGCATAAAAATAACAAAGTCAAAAAGAAAAATGAAGCTCTTCCGAGCTCACATGGTATACCTGCTACAACAACGCCTCTTCCAGAACCAAAAGTACGGATTGTTGAATACAGTCCCCCTTCGGCTCCTCGGAGACCTCCAGTTTATTACAAATTCATCGAGAAGTCAGCAGAAGAACTTGACAACGAAGTTGAGTATGACATGGATGAAGAAGATTATGCGTGGTTAGAAATAATAAATGAGAAGCGGAAAAGTGATGGAGTGTCAGTTGTTTCACAAAATATGTTTGAATTCCTTATGGATAGGTTTGAAAAAGAGTCTTATTGTGAGAACCAAAAACAGGGTGATCATCAGTCTTTAATTGATGAAGATGCGGTGTGTTGTATATGCATGGATGGTGAATGTCAGAACAGCAATGTAATCCTGTTTTGTGATATGTGTAATTTAGCAGTACATCAGGAATGCTACGGGGTGCCATATATACCTGAGGGCCAGTGGCTCTGCAGACACTGTCTGCAGTCCCGTTCTCGGCCTGTAGACTGTGTGCTGTGCCCAAACAAGGGAGGTGCCTTTAAAAAGACTGATGATGATCGTTGGGGACATGTTGTGTGTGCTTTGTGGATTCCAGAAGTTGGATTTGCCAATACAGTTTTTATTGAGCCAATTGATGGTGTCAGGAACATTCCCCCAGCCAGATGGAAGTTAACATGCTACCTCTGTAAACAGAAAGGTGTTGGTGCCTGCATCCAGTGCCACAAAGCAAACTGCTATACTGCATTCCATGTGACATGTGCTCAGAAGGCCGGTCTGTATATGAAAATGGAACCTGTGAAAGAACTAACTGGCAGTGGGACAACATTCTCTGTAAAAAAGACTGCCTATTGCGATGTACATACTCCACCAGGTTGCACGCGGAGACCTCTAAATATTTATGGAGAAGCTGAAATCAAAAACGGTGTTTGTAGAAAGGAGGGATCAGTCAGAACTGCTAGGTCTACATCAAAAGTCAGAAAAAAGACAAAAAAGGCCAAGAAAACAGTGGTTGAACCCTGTACAGTTATGCCAACAGTATCTGCTCCTTATATCCCCCCCCAGAGGTAAGCAAATCAAGTGAGAGAAACCTTTACTTAATTATCTGTTTAATGTTAAACAAATGGTTTTAGGTACCGACTTGAAGGTTTTGTGCATTTCTTACATGCTTTCCTTAAAGACCGTACTCAGAGGAGTATATATATAAATTATGTACATTGTACTTTTGTGAAATGGCGTTAAAAATGCAGTAACTTCCCCAGATAAATTAGTAAATGGTCTGTTTTGTTCTCAAACCTTTTTTTTTGTCAGACCATATCGTGTTTGTGCGCTCAGTTGCTCTCATTCGCTGTACAACCGCTGAATTCAGAATACCATATGTAGTTGACCTTCATATTAAAAAAAACAGCCAAACTCAAGGTTAACTGTATTCATAATTTGAAATTCTGAACTTCTTTTCCTTATTTTAAGAGCCCCAAACTGAAAAGTACATTTCTATGTATAATATTTGAATCTTGTTCATCTCGCCTAACTTAAGTATAAATTTGTACTGTAGCATCTGTGTAAGTAGTACAAACAAACTCTCCAGGAATTATTTTCCATGTGGGGCAGAGTAACTTTTCAGGAGATTTCTCCTAAATTTGCATTTTTCCTTTTGCAATTGCAGTGGTGTTTATCAAGGCTTGGGTGAATTTGGTACCTTGCAGACTACTTTTCTAAAAGTTAGCAAACGAGCGATGGGAAGTTAGTTGGTTAATGTATTCCTAGTTGTGGAACCAGAAATGAATGTCCCCTCGTGTTCAATGATGCTATCAAATATCTGTCCTATAACTGTAGTAAAATGTTTCTTTTAACAAAAATTAATTAATACATGTGACAGAGAGTTCTAATCCTAATCTTGCTTACAAATTCATACTTTTTGCAAAGTTTTGTTTAAGTTGATTTTTACATTAGTTTGTTTTTTACAGTTCTTGCAGGAGCCTTTGTTACATTAGTGCAGATACAAAGCATGAACACCAGAACTGAAACTGCTCTTTACGTTTAATGTGCCATATTTTTGTATTTCAACAGTGGTGGTCAGGGGGCTGTCAGCTGGCTCTAGATGTGAGATTAGTGAAGTGATGCATCAGAAAGCAGGGATGTTTCAAATTATGTTTTCATAAATAATAATGAAATTGGAGCAAAATGGAGATTTTTTTTAATATCCTTATTTCAGGAGTTCAAAGCCTCAGCTTGAACTTCAGTTAGCTTAGAATAGTAGCATCTCTTTCCAGTTTTCTTTTAGTTAAAGTGAGTTTTAATGCATTTCAGCAGTGAAAATAATTTGTTTCTGGGATTTGAGCAATGACAGAAAGCTCTGTGGTAGAAAGATACAGTTTTGGCTTTGCTGAATGTTTGAGACATAATATACTTGGCTGAGAAATGCAAACAAAATTGGACTGTTGGAACTGAACCCAAGTTTGTCTTTAGGGAGTATTTGTTTTTTTTCTAGCATTTACAGCATCAATATGTTTGTTTACCCTTTGAATTAAGTTCTTACTGATTTAAGAACAGTAGTGTAGAAAGTTTCTCAAAACAGGCACAACTTCTGTGTGCAGGGTCATTGTTTGTACCATGACAGGACTCTGAATGCTCAGACACTGAAGGATCTTAAAAGTAATACAAATAAACCATGCTTTGGTTTGAAAGCTGGCTCCCAAGTCTCGTGTAATGGATAATTAAGGCTGGTGAATTTAATTTAAATAAATATGTTTTGAGATTGCAGTCCTTTCCTGTAATAAGTTTTGTTAATGTAAGTAGCTACTTATTGACTGACTTTGACAGCCTTTAGCTGCAGTGTGGTGTTTACAAACTCAGATTGATTGCACTGTTCTCTGTTAACAATTTGCTTGGTAAAATGGTATTTTTGTTTGGTGATACACTGCAGGAAAGCTTAAGTTGACAGTAAGCAACTACTGTTACTTAAACAAGTACTGTTGTCTGGGAGTGGGGAGTTCATATAAAAGAATTCAGCGTTGTCTTAATTAAGACAATACTGATTGTGGTGGTGTGTATTTGGGGGTTTTGTTGTTTGTTTTTTTAAGACAAAATAAGAAATAACCTGAACTAATTGAGAGTTGAGGATTAGAATGAGTGTTCTCAGTTGTACCCCTGGCAATTCTTCCCATAGGTGACTTTCATAAAAGCCAGACCCTACAAGGATTTTATAATCAGATATTTTTTTAAACAGTGTCATTAGATGCCAAGAACAGAAACATGAAGACGTATTTTTCCTTTATAACTAAGTTTATTTTCGAGACTGCATAGATATTCAGCTTTCTTTATGCTCAGTTTCACGTTACTGGACATCGGTACAGTTCCTATATTCTGCATTAGAAGTACAGAAAATGGGCACAGTTTAAAACTATTTTAAAATTGAGCTTAATTAGAAATTGCTTGTCTTTAGCTGAAGGAGACTCTAAAGTACTCTTTCAATGTGAATGTGCTTAATCCTAGAAAACAAATACCTGAATTAAAAGCAAAACAGCGATAGGCATATTAAAAGGAAAAGTGATGATACTGCAGACCCAAATCTCAGTTGTCTAATTTTCTTTGGCTATTCTTTTTTTTTTTTCCTTTAGAAAAACTCGTGTGTGTGTGTGAGTTAAATACCTACACATAAACTAATAATGGATGATGTAGATCATTTCGCAGCAGTCTTCATTTAAATGATCTCTTTAATCTGTTTTTTAATGCGCTTTTTTCCCTTGGAGCTGAAATATGATTTGCCTTTCCAGAGATCTCAAGGAGGAGCAATTAAGCTATTTAAATTATCAGAGAAGAAACATACACACTCAGTGTTTAAACAGTAGTGCTTTTTTCCTAAAGAATTTGAAATGCACACATTTTCAGCATCTCTGGAAACTGAGAAACATGGAGATGTTTAGTTTACTTTCTTAATCATTAATAACGAGACTATGTGTCTCCTTGGCATATAGCTGGTTCTTTAGGGTTGGTAGCTGGAGAAGTAGAGAAATACGAAGATTATTGTGAGGAAGAAAATATTTGGTGGATGTAGCCTCTGAGCACACCTGCTGAACCTTGAGGAAAACCCTCTTGCCATTTATGATTGATTTAAAGTGGAAGGATTGTATGCTCTTTCCTTACCAGGATAGTGAGTATGTATGAAAAACTGGGCAATTTAATAACATTATTTGTCATAATTATGTTTTCCAAACACCTATCTTAATATTCAGGATACGTTAAAAAGACTTGAGTAAAGCAGTCTACTCCCTAATTTCTGCAAAGCTTTCTGCATCTCATGGATTTCTGTATCAGCTTATCTGTAGATCAGGTTTCTATACTACTAAGATTTTGAGAGCTGTATGCTTTTCAGTTACCAGAATTTCTTATGCAGATGCCATACTGTAAGCTTTTTGCTGTTAAATTACATAGGTAGTGTCGTTCTCTAGGTCATTTGTAATCTAATTACATGGCCTCTCAGACTGTCATCTGTGAACTGCTGGTTAAAGAGTGTAAGATAAGAAGTTTTTAACCATTGGTGAGAGGAGATGAATGCTTGCTTCCCCTGTTTCTTTTTTCTTTTTTCTTTTTTTTTTCTGTTTTGGCCTTTCTTGTTTTGTTTTAAATGCTGGGCATCTATTCATCCTGTTGCATGATATGACATCCATGTTTTAGAAAGTCTATATGTAAGTATACACTTCCAAAGGTGCAGTAGGTCATGTTAGAGCCTTAAGATGACTTTGGTTTTCAGTTCTGTCAGTGCTGACTTCTTAGTAACTTGCTGAGCACTTGGAATAGTATATAGGACCACCAGGGAACAGGGAACCTCTTGTGCAAATACGATTTGCATCAGGCCTTTTGGCTACAGAAGTGCATTACCTCTTCACCGGGAAATTCCATTCAGTTGTTCTTGAAATATTAAACTGTTGAAGATTGTTTACATTGTGCTGCTTGCATCCATCAGCTTTTTTTTTGTTGTTTGTTTTTAACAGGCAGAAACGAATTTAGTTGAAAAATCCCATTTCTGGGAAGTGTCAGAGCAGCTGTGTTAATGTGGGGGGGAAGGACACTCCCTCAAACTGCACCTCTGTATGGGAGGGACAGACAGTACCTGCATTGGTTGGCAAATGGTAGTCAGAAAAGTGGCCTCCTGCTGCCACTAGCTGGTTTGTTTCAAGACAGTGGGCTAATTTGTTCTTGAAGTGTTCATGCTTCACTGATGGTGTGTGATGGTTGAATTTTACCTAGTAAATAAACGATCCCCCCTCCCCCCCCTCCTAATTTTTAGGGCTGTTGTGACAATCTAAGTTTTAACTTCTTGTCTGTGTTGGTTATCTTGTACTGGTTCTGTGCTCCATTTCTTGTGGATTTTTCCCTGCCCCCACCCCTCCTTCATTGCTGCTCATCCTTGTACTTTGTAACAGCTGCCTTATTCAGTGGGTAGGATGGATACACAAGGAAGGGTTGCAGTTTTAGCTGCGAAAACTATCTGGCTCCTTTGACTTTTGAGTGTTTGATTCTTTAGTACAAATAACATTGTTTTGGTATAGTCTTTTGATCTTGTGTGTTGAAAGGGGCATTTGAAACGTGATTGATTTATGGAAAGCAAAGCCAGTGTCAGTATTGATGTTGTTTAAAAATTTTGTGAAATTGGGATATTGTAGCTCTATACTTGGGGGGAAGTTGAATGTGATATAAAATATTTAATCTTCAATATTTTCAAAATATACACCGAGATACAGTGTGATCAGCTTTGTTAAAATACTATTCATGCAAGTTTTGCTCCATCAAGGGGAAGCAGATATTTTTAAAGTATATAAATACTTTCTTTCAGCTTTAGTTTCAGTTTCTACATGGTATATTTGTAGTGTGTGGAATGAAGAACGCATTTGAAATGCATTACTTGCACAGAGGGCAAAGAATAAGCAAAAAAAGCTCCACTTTCATAGTAAGGAGGAATAAAGTGTTACACTTGTTTTCCATGTTGTGTTTATCAGTTGTATTGTGTGATACTATTTAATTGAAAGATCCTTGTGAAAGTAGGTAAGTAATGGGCAGATAACTGAGAGCAAAAATTGCTGAGTCTT
This sequence comes from Aegotheles bennettii, assembly GCA_013398125.1. NCBI lineage: Eukaryota > Metazoa > Chordata > Aves > Caprimulgiformes > Aegothelidae > Aegotheles > Aegotheles bennettii. The sequence continues at coordinate 52,059 of VZRW01000211.1, forward strand.
AAAAAATATTTTCCGCTGTCTGTAGAAGTCAATATTTATGTGCTGCACATAACTGATTTGTCTATGTTGACCTTTTATTAGAAAGCATATTCCTCCTAGTAGTAAAACTGGATTTGTTACTATATGTCTCAAGGCAGAACCAGTATTTCCTTTCTCTTCATAATTTATCCAATTGAACTATCTTGAACTTTCTTACCAAATAATTAAATGTAGTCTTGATATCTCAACACAGGAATCTTGATTGCCTCTAAAAATGAAGTATGAACCAGAAAAATAAATGATCAGAAAGTGATGAAACACAATATAAAAGGAAAGGAACATTTACAATGACTTTTGATACTGTTAGTCTGCATTCACAGATGATGCTTCTTAATCATATATGTGGCTGTGGGTTACTTTTGGGGATATGTTCTAATGTTTTTTAGGGTACTGGGTGGTTTTTGTTAATACCTTCATAAATTTTTAAAGTGGAGGAAAAGAATAAGAAATGCTGCTTAAAATCCAGCATAAAAAAAACATTGAAAAATACTGCTAGAGCCAGTGTTGCAAAAAACTCCAGACTAATGTCTGTTAGCTGTTTATCCTTGATATACATGCATGTATACTTTCACAAATGCATGGGGAAGTACTTATTTTAATTACAGGGGAGCATGATGTAGAAATGCCTTATGGTTGTACCTAGTAATTAAGTGGAATCACCTGGGTGAAGTGGAAAGAGATGCTGGCAATTGCCTTCCACTGGTGTTTGTTGTAAGATGGATCAACCTCAAAACCTTTCTGATACATGTGGAAACTATTGATGATGTCATCCTGATTTCTTTGCTTAAATAAAAAATAATTTTGCCTAAATCAAGAAGAGGGCTACTACAGTGTTCACTAGCTTTGCCTCTGGTATTTAAAAAAATAAAGTTACTTTAGAGCTTTATTGTCAAGCCAGTTTGTCTTGACTCTGACTGGCTTATTAAATAAGAATTAATTAATGTGTTGGAGAAAGTGACTTAATAGGTTGTAAAAATGGATTTTGCTTTTAAGTAAAAATAATGGGGGAGATACTGGTATATGTGGTACTAAACGCCAAATGCTGATTGATGTCCAAGGGATGATCTCCCTCGCTGGAAATCCAGAGGATGGAAGTGCTGTCTGATATTTAAATATGCCCTTTTTACAAACTGAGTACAGGAAAATCTTGTACATAGAACTTTTTTTTTCCTCCTGTCTTCTGTTTATTTTGCATGTACAGGGCAAAGAGTCTTAAAACAGAAATTAATCATTGAATATTTCTGTAAGGTGCATCATTAGTACTCTGTGCACCCTCTCCAGGTTTTGGTCCACAACGTTTGCATATGTGCTAATGCAGTTTCGAAGATCAGAATTTGTGTTTTTATTTTTCAGTACTTGTGATTTTCAGCTGTTATGTGAACACTCATCAGATTTGGTTTTGGTATCAATTAGAGGGTGTTGCATCTTGAAAGTGCCACACAAAACCATGATTTTTAGAACACATTGTCTGAAGAACTGTCTCTTGGTGGTTTTTTGTTCAGTAGTCACATTACAGAATGCACAAAAATTAGTAGATAGGTACTGAGATTTCTTATATTGTAGGTTAAATGGTGATTTTTTACTAACACTTTATCTTCTGCTGATGTGAATTTAGCCTTTTGGGATTAGATTTCAAAATCATGTGTGGTATGGTTATGACCACTACAAAAAAAAGGAGCAAATAAAAATGTTTTGAGTAATTTTAAGGAAAAGTCACGACTCAGTATTATGTGTAGGATGTGGCAGGAGTAAATCTATGCATGTGATTTTTCTGAGACGACTAAGGAGGCTTTCTAGTGTGACAGGGTGGAGGTTTTTTATTATTTAGGGTTTTTTCTTTATCTAAAGGTTTCAAAGATCACAGACTTAATTGTTAGAATAGAAACAAAGTAACCCGTTATAATTAATGGAGAACTGAGAGCAATAACATGGTATTTTCTTAACTCTTGATTTCAATGTTCTACTTTCCTGGCTAAGAAAAAATTTATAAGCTGTTTGCTCAAGTAGAAAAATAAATGCCTGGTTTCGCAGTCATGTGAAGTAAGAAAAAGTGCTTCCTACATGTTCAGTCAAAATCAAATACTGTTTAAATACCAGTAAATATAGAATAAAGAATAGGAACATGGAAGAGACTTCCAGTCTTCAGAAGGCACATCACTAAATAAAAGATACTGTTGGATTATCATCCTAGCAGAGAGAGGCAAATTCAACAGCTAGAATTTTAACATACAGCCAAAAGGGAATAACTGTGAAGGTGATTAAACACTGCATTTGTCTAGTAGGGGAAATGGTTCGGGAACAGGACGTTGCTGTTTCTTCAAATCTTCAATACAAAAGCTGGAAAGTAGTTAGCAAACCGTGTATTCGTCACCTGGGGGTTCTGCAGACTTGTGTTGCACAGAAGCTTCAATAATTGTCAGTCTTTTCAGGATTTGATGTGTGCCCTGTATTGAACTGTGAGGTTCACAACCACTGTTTGATAGGCAGCTGCTGCCAAAGGTTCTGTGTGGGCAGAGCAGGGTTTCATCTGTCCAAACACGTTTTCTCATCTTTGAAAGCTGGAGTGTTTTGGATAGCTGGCAAGGCCCCAGAATTACTTCCAATTCTCGAAATAGACACTTTCATACCTTTTTGTTCTGTTTTTCTGCTAATTCGTTTCCCATTAGTGTCAGTGGAACTACTGTAATTGTTTGTAGTTAATTGTTGTGTCTTTCTTCCTACGAGTCTTGGTATGTTTCGTGGAAATTTGCTAAGCAAGGGTTGAAAAATAAGATGTTCTTGAAACTCACTTTACTTCGTTACAATTTATTCAATTTAGATTTTTTATGTGTTGTTCTGACAGGTTTTAGAAATATATCTGCAATCTTTGTGTTGGAAAATAAGGGTATTTTATTTGCCCAGTGAAGTGGGACATCATTTGATTGTTTCTGGGTATTACTGTAGGTCAAGAGAAACTGGTATTAGTGATACTACATTAAATTTTGCAGAGTGTAACTTAGTTTTGCAGGTGTTTTGCATGTACCTTCAATACATCAATGTTGGATAAAGGAAGATGGTAAATATCAAATTGGTTAAACTGGAAAGCTCAGGACAGGTATAGTAATTAAAATACTAAGTTTAGTTCACGTTTAAAAATTGATTTGCTATAGTAGGTATTTGATCTTGCTTAATCTTACAGATTTTCATATTAAGTTCCTTCTGCCTGAGTTACTACAGTAATACTGGCAAAATCGCATACTAGCTTAAGGAAATTTTCTGTCCAGTTTGTATTTCAAAAACTTGAGAATGGAGAGATTCTGTAGAAGTCTTCATATATTATAATACTAAAATGTTATCTGTGGAGTTAAAAAAATTGTATGGTCTGTGGAGAGGTTAGTGATTAATAGAAAAGTGGCTGGTTATCTCTCATTGGCTTTTTTCTGTTAAACTGATGTGTAGTTAGTCATCAAAAACACTGTTTTCACTTTTTCTTGTAACCAGTTGCCATAGTTGCCACAGTGACAAGTAGCTGAACCTGGGAGAGGAAAGCAGTCCTGAGCAGGAAGAAGGAAGCTGTGAGGTTGCTAGTAAGACATGAGCACATCTCTCACATTAATGAAAATTATTTTACGCATTTAGCTAAAAGATGAGGCAACATTGGACTGAGTAAAACTAAGCTTGCTCTGGATGCTTTGAGCAGTGCATTAAGAGTATCACCCGTTGCAAGTTAGATTGTCCATCAAATGTCTCTGTGTAAGGAAAGGGTTAGTGTAGAGCAGCTTATAATTAGCTTCTCACCAACGCTGTTGTATATTAGCTTTCATTTTAAATTAAATTATTTCAGTCTGTCTTACCCTTTCAAAATAAACCAGTTTCCGTTCCTCAATCTCTGTTGCTTTTGTAATGCAGTGTATTTTTAGTTACATAGTTTACACTTCAGCCTAAACTGTGGTGTCAGGCTGAGAACTGAAGGTGCTGTTTGAAGGGTTCAGTTTAAAAGGGGCTTTTAAAGACAAGCAGGGAATTGCACTATACCTCTGTATCATGTTTGTAGTGTGTGTCACAGTGTTTTGTGGTCAGTTACAAGTGGGGCTGGGGAAGGGAAGTAGTAATGGTTTTCTCAGTTGCCTCTGGCACAAATGAAACAGCTTTGAAAAATGTTTTGACATCTATCTAGACTTGGAATGTGGCCCCAGAAAAGGAAAAAACAAAAGGGATGGTGATGCCAAAATGTCAAACGGCTGCAGTGGTCATCAGCTTGAAACTTCTTTTACGGGACCAGTTACATAGGAGCAGCTACTGAAATTCTTGGGAACACAGCCACCTTTTTAAGAATGTTCAAGTTCTTCTTTCAATGTACTTTATTTTGGATAACTGATGAGGAAAAAACAACATACTATAAGCCACACTGAGCTGTTTGGAACAGTGGTTCAGGTTGCAGCAAGTTACAGTGTAAGAATTGTTCTGCTCTGGGTTTAGCTTAATTGTGTCAATTATTTAGACGTTTTGAGGGAATAGTGCTTAGCACTTAACATGGTCTGTTTCAGAATGCATCTTGGGAAATTTATCTTGACAAATTCTCTGTTACATGCAAAGCCTAGACTGCAAGAACACTTCTCATCTCCCTGCTTGCATTCTGTAGTCGCTATAGCTGTGGCTTTTTTTCCCCTCTATGTGTCTGAAGTCAGTTGTGATTGAGGAGACTGTAACTGGTAGCATCTTCCAGATCTATGTTCCTATATTTTCTTCTTAGTGAGCTGTCTTCAGTAGTAGTCTTGCACTTACTTACTTAGCAATCTTAACAGATACATAAAAAGTTACTAAGTAATGGATTGTTTTCCTGAAGAGAAAGCAAAGGTTCAGTTGATATACTTGTGTTTAATATGCTTTCTAGATTTTGTGATTTGTTTTGTTTTGTTTTTTCTCCCACTACTTAATAAGTTTGACTTGCCATTAGAAAATAAAACACTACAAAAGGTTGTTCTTTCCTGATGCTCTTATACTTGGAAAAAGTTTCTAGGGTGAACAGATACCTTAGCAAAAAATTACTTTGGTGATGTGTTTTGTGTAGTTCTGGGAGGTGACCTAAGTTCTGTAAGCCTTGTCTCTCTGTGGGGGATTTGTCAGTGTAGTGTAGCAGTTAATCCTGTCTTGTGCAAGCCACATCCTGGATTGCAAAACTATAAAGTCTTCAAACAGCTCTCCCTTACCTGCCTCAAATATGTATTTATATTTTTTTTAACTTTTCAGTACCTTTTTTTTTAAAGAATTCCACTTCCTTTTTTTCAACAGAGATGTAATGTGCAGCGAACTTTTAAGACCTCAACGAATTCCCCAATTCTAGTTTGAAAATTCAGTTTCAACATTTCCAAATTCAGTTCAAACCCAGGTAGCAGAAAGGAACTTGTTCAAGGCTGGTGCGTAGCTGTTCATAGCTCATTTCATGCTTGTGTTCAGCTTCGTTGCAGTTGAATGTACCTTTGTGAGTGAGAACCTCTACCAATATGGCAAAGCTCTCAAGGGTTGGGAGCTTCAAAATCAATACCCAGTCTGTGCTACTTCTAGGGTTCTACAGCAGTGGACAAATTGTATCTGATTTCCCCAAAATAGTTATGTTGTCTGTCAGAACTTGAAGCGTTTTGTACAGTAGGTCTGCCTGGGAGTTTCTGACTGAACAGAAAGTTGATCAAAGAACTGCTAGTTATTGGGATCTTGGGGTCTGACAGCTGATGTAACATCCTCATTTTATCAGTAAGGTCATAGTCTAGAAGCTCTGTAGACGTCCAACATGTGAAGAGCCTCTGTATTTTGAAAAATTAAGGCATGGTTGGTGGTATGTTGCCACTACTGAAGTCTGGTGTCTAAATGAAATATGAAGAGCCAGTATTTGTTTTTATTTGGAGGGAAGGCAGAGCGGACTAGATTTCTACTCCTTGTTAGGTGGTTTCTGCACTCCGAATTACCTTCTGTTTATTTTTATTTTGAAAGTTGGAGAGTATCTTTTGTGAACATCTTTCCTAAGCTTATTCTAGCACTCTGCTATTTTATGTATGAATAGAATGGTTCATTATGTGAATGGGCAAATGTACTTGAAGCTGTAATTAAAGATGTTTGCTTAGTCTTGCCACATCTGATGGGCATGAAGCCAAGGCACCTTTCTTCACGTTGAGTTATGATTCTCTGGTCTTTCCAAACAGGTATATATTTGGCTGTGATTTTTTTGACTCCGTTGGGTAGGTTTTGCTGTTTCCAAGAGAGAGAAGTTAAAGTAATTACTTGATTTGGATTACATTCTAGAATTAATTGCAATTCTATTGTGTTTGAAGTTTAATATGGTCACATCAAGGTCTGTTCTTCATTGAGGAAGTCTTTGTGGAGCCTGCTTCTGCCCTTCAGTGAAAGACTTGCGAGACAGTACTAAGTCCATCTGCAGACTTTCTAAGCTTCTAAGTTAAGCTAAAATTTTTCAAGAATGCCTAACTGGCTTAGTTATTAATTGAAAAACAATGTCGCTGAAGAACCGAAGGACACAGTGGTGCTAGATTTTTAAGAAAACCTGTTTGCTCTGCCTTTACCCAGTGATGATTGAGAGCTCTGTAGCTACAGTTAAGGTAGCACTTACTAAATCTATTTACCTTTACCTTCTACACAGCCCAGAAAAAACAACCAGAGATAGGTGACCTTGGTGAACTCGGGGTAGGCTCACCTGTATGTCTGACTGAAAAATATTATTCGAGTTTCCCAGCTATGCCTAAAATAATTTTTCCCAAGGTTTACTTACAGCTTTACATTTTGTTTAGGTATTTGACTACTTTTCTTCTGTCACTTACCTGAAAAACTGCTTTATTCCTAATACTAAAAGGGAATAAGCAGAAAAATACTAATATGTGTATGCATTTGTGATTTTTATTTAAACACCGCATGGTAGTACTTCACAAATCAGACAGTTCTTGAATTTAATTTTGCCTATTTTGATAATTTTATTGGAGAATCTCTGATAAATCTACTATCCATTGTAGAGTTTTGCTGTGGGTGGTTAGTATACTGAGTGAAGAATTAACAGATTTCTGTTTATTGATATTATCCTTTCTGTAACTCTGTTTTATGTCTAGCTCAGGGAAATCCTTTTCTCTCTCTCCAGCTCACCCCAAACGAATGAACAATGCCCCTAACCATACAGGTGATTGGTGCCTCGAGGCATCTTGTGTTAATTTTACAAGGGCTGCCACCAATGACAAATCCCTGCAGTATCATAAAAAGACAATACCTTTTTGTTCTTCAACCATTAACTGTTTTGGGGAATTTTTTTGCCGTGATTTCAAGATATTGTAGGCACAGAGTGAAGATTTGTTTCAGATAAACCCTTTTTGAATTTAAGTTTTGAGAGGTTAGTGTTACATGTAAGACTTGGACATTTCATCATGCTATTATTTAAAAAACAGGAGTCAAGGTTGTTGTGTGTGATGTTCATATAGCACTTCCCTAGAGTATTTTTAAACAGAGTATATGTAAACAATATCTGCATCTGTCAAAAAACAAGCCTGGAGAAAGTACTATTTATTTAATCAAGATATTTTGCTTCACTGTTTGTATCATCTTTTCTTGCATCTTTTCTGTGTGCATACTTTCATCTTATGTGTGGGGTAAAATCATAAGTGTTCTTCTGGTTTACATTTTTTTGCTTGCTGTATTTACCAAAAATTTAATATTACTAGATGAGTAATATAAGCCTTTTGTTGCATGTTTTTATGTGAAAAGTTCAAAGATCTATTGCCTTTAAAATAAACTACTAATTCTGTGTGAAGATCGCAACAAATGATCTGAAAACTTCTGTAGGGATTTAGAGCTTTATTTCTGATTTTATTTTCAATAGGTAAATTACTCTGAAATGCACATAAAGCTGTATTCTCAGCTCTGATAGGGATTGCTCTTGAAATAATGATCATGAAAAAAATTATACCCTTTAGCTTTATAAAGTACCTTAATATATTTGGTAGAAACTACAGTGTGAAGTGGATGTATTTCATTGTAATCTACTGCTCAGAAAAAAATTGTACTTAAAGGGATGTCATTGAAAGAAATTAGTAATATGGTGATCACTGCTGTTACGTTGTACATTCATATATATATATGATGTCTAACTTCCATAGAGAAATATGTTTTATGCTTTGCTGTGAAAAATACAATATCAGTTTTTCCATATTTTAGATTAAATAAGATTATGAATCAGGTGGCCATTCAGCGGAAGAAGCAGTTTGTTGAACGAGTGCACAGTTACTGGTTGCTAAAAAGACTGTCTAGAAACGGTGTTCCTCTGTTGAGAAGGCTGCAGTCCAGCTTACAGTCACAAAGAAACACACAACAGGTATGTGACACACTTTTTACTTATAAGAAGAAATCAGAAAAGCCCTATTTTATAAAGCAAAAAATTAACCAGGAAATATAGCATGGAGCAAAGACTTTGTTATTCAGGACTGAGTAAATTGTTTACCTTATTCATAAGTAATATGATGTATGTTGGCAGTTGAGCATTATCTAATCCTTTTTAATTTGTGAAATGAAAAAAAATATTTGTGTGGGTTTTTCTTTTGTTTTGATTAAATTTTCCACAAAAATACTGTCACCAAAACTATCCTAATGCCATTGTTCATTCACTAGTATTGTGTGCTTTTGGGACTCATTCCCCAGTGTACTGTGAGTTACTAAGATAAAAAGTAAATTTTATTTTAAATTCATAAAAAGATGCAAAACAAATGTCTTAACACGTGTAACTGAGAATAATAGGGATTTTTACAGAGTGAAAACATGCTAGTTTACTGTTTTCAAATTCAGATCCTTATTGCCCACCTTGTTCAGTAATAACAGAACAAAGAGCAAGTTGCTGATGAAGTTCCAAGACCTTTTTCAACTTTGTTTCACTTTTGATGTAGTTAAGTGAGATTGTAGACAAGCATAAATTTATGCTGATATTTTGTTCAAATAAAACTCAGTGTAGCTAAAATACATCTAGGCTGGTTGAAGTTGTACACATTTACCAATCAGAATTGCTCACAAACAGAAAAATAGTCACTCCAGGTGTATCAGACCTGTAGGAAGAGGTATTCTGCTTCCTGTTTTTGTAATATGAGCAGCTCTTCAGTGACATTAGAAATTTTGGCTGATCTTTTATTGTTTTGGTTTCAAGTCACTGGGTGGCTTTGAAAATAATTAAAACTTATTTTCTGAGTTTTCTTTATGGATACATGTGTGTAGACCTTGAAAAACTGTGAAGCATCATAATGTGGAAATTCTTAATGCCTCCCATTTACCTTTTTTAATTGAACTGAAAATGTAGTTGGCTGTGTTGTTTCCATTCTCCAGGTATTGATTTCCAGTGGAATTGTTCCTGTGAAACATCCTTTCGAACTTCAGAATACATTTTATAATCTTGTATTAAGTTGAGATTTCTTTTCCTCTTTAAAGCTTAACTATTTTTGTTTGAATTGTGTTGCTATTTGTTGATTAAGTCATTAATTGATGTAGTCACAAAAATACCACAATCGTCACCACTGCTTCCTAATTATTTAATCTCTCATTCTTCTTTGTTTCTTTTCGTAGCTTCTCATGAAGAAAAAAAGCCACAACCAACCCTAATTAACAATTCCCAGAATAATTGAGGTTGGAAGAGACCTCTGAAGGTCATCTCGTCCAACCCCACTGCTTAAGCAGGGCCACTTAGAGCAGGTTGCACAGTACCATGTCCAGACAGCTTTTGAATATTTCCAAGGGTGGAAACTCCACAGCCTCCCTGGGCAACATGTTCTAGTGCTCAGTCACCCTCACAGTAAAAACCAAGGGTCTTCTGATGTTCAGAGGCACCCTCCTGTTTTTCACTTTGTGCCCTTTGCCTCTTTTCTGTCACTGGGCACCACTGAAAGGAGCCAGGCTTTGACTTCTTTGCACCCTCCCTTCAGGTGTTTATATACATTGATGAGATTTCCGCCCCCTGAGCCTTTTCGTCTTCCAGCTAAGGAGTCCCAGCTTTCTCAGCCTTTCCTCGTAGCTGAGATACTCAAATTCATTTTAAGTGGAATTCAGGTGTACTTTTTTTAGGTGGAATTAACTTTGACTATAAATTGACTACTTGTTTATCTTTCATTATTTCTATATTACTTAATTTTAATACTATTTTTTTGATTGTAACTTGTCTAAAATACTTTGTATTCTACTTCTACTATTTTCTTAATCTTTTAATTCCATATGAGAAGTTTCTATTCTGAAGAGTGGTGCCTGGCAGTTAACTAATAATAGCTGAAATGGATTTATTTAAATAATAGACTGTTTGTTTGTGGTTTTTTTAAAATGAGCTAGAGTCCTTAAAAATAATAATCAAGCACAAAAGTCCAGGGCTTGTTCGGCAGTATAGATCTAGGCTATAGTTATTTTCTGAAGAAATTATACTTGCTAGTTGGAAAGTACTTTTCCTGTGGAGATTGCATGAGGAGACTGCATAGTTTCTGCAACATTTCTAAATATATAAATAGTAGCTACCAAAACAAAACAATTCTTAGAACTGATGTTTGATTATAATAAAATAAACCTTAGATAGGAGCTGTTTAAAATCCCTTTGCCTGTTTGCACTCCTGTGCAAACACTATTTCTTTCTTTCTGTTTCTAATTTCAGAACTGTGCACTATTCTTAGGTATGAAAATAATGAAAATAATTTTCTAAATTAATTGGAAACTATATGGGCTTATTAAAAATTGGGCCACTTCTGAAACTTTATTCTTAAAAAAGTATAATTAAAATTAACTTTGTCTTTTAAAAAGAAAAAGCAAGTTTTAAGCAAAGCTGGGTGTTAAATGGTTTTGTTAATGAAAAACGTGTAGGTAGTGCTTTTCAGTGAGTCGCAAGTGTCCTGTGTATGGCATCATGTCTTCCCCGTAGCATATTCAACATGTATTTATAATAAATATTCAAGTAGTCATAACTGCAGAGCATTTGGTGCATTAGTCATCTTTGTTACTCCAAGTATAAGCCAAACCATTGTGAAGACTTTAATAAACAGCAGTGGCATAGATGTTATGAGAACACTTCAGAATTTTTGAGGTATAGATTATTATTTTGTTCATTTTGATCTAGGTGGGAAAATTATTTTTACCTTATTCTGTGTGAGAGGTTAGAACATTGAGAAACTGAAATAGATTCATCAAAGGAACATAAACAGAGATTCAGGGGAGATTTTTTAATTACTATTATTTAAACTGAGAAGAAATGATAAGATGAGGAACCAAAACTGAAAATTATTTCAAGATGCCTGGTAGAAAGTGGCTTTGATACCTCTCTAATGTTTGTTTACTAGAACAATCTGTCAAGAGTGGAAGTGTTCATAATTTAGAATTACTTTCTAATGAACGTGTTTCAGAACTCATTATGATACACTTCTGAAGGTGATGTTATATCAGCTAACAATTCTAAACCACGCAAGAAGGTCTTGGCTTATATACTACCTGACCATCTACAGGAACAAGGAACCCTTTCTACAGTTAAAGAATGCTTGAATAAAAAGAAAGCGTGAAATCGAAGTGTAGGAGCTTGTTGCTGCACTAGTGAGGTTGGTTTAGAACTGCCTTTCAGAGAAACAGTGCAGAAGGTGCTAGTGACTAAGGTCCTATCTGCACTCTAGATTTCTGCAAGAACACAAGGTGCAACCACTAAATGGTTTTGACTTATTGGCATAAAAGTGCCAGCAGAAATTCTTACTCAAGCCAATTATATTGATCAAGATCCAATTTCATCACTGTATTTCTTGTTTTTGTTTGGCTAATATTAAGTTGTAGTCCCTGTAGGGAGTGAGGCTGTCCCCATGTTTTCACATCCAGCTGATCTGCTGGTACACTGGCAGTATTCCTGCTAGTGTGTGGAGGCTGGTAAAATGTGTGTTACGTGGGAGTTGGAGCTGAAGACCAGTTCTCAGTTGATGCATCTTCTGTGTGTAGACTTAGAAGTGTTTCCCTCTTCCCTCAGTACTGATAAATGTGTCAGTTTTGCTTTGTCAGTTTTTCTAGATAATATTTGGTGCTTAGCAAGAACAAAGTCAATCAAAAAATGCCAGACTTTCTTTTTAATTTATTTATTTATTTATTTATTTATTTTTCTTATTTCGTCAGTTTTTACTAGTTAGATACTGGAAACCAGCACATCGTGCTCTTTTCAGCTTACCTGGATCTTTTAAGCTGATTAACACATATGTTGTATGTTAGGTAATAAATAGGTTACGATAAAGCAGGTTTATCTTAGCTATTATAACCATGTCTGCCAACATTACTTTGCATAGAAGTGCCAACAAATTGGAGTCTTGCTATTGATCCCCAAGCCAGAGTGACATTCAAAAAAGGAGTCTTATGTGTGCACAAAAAAAAGCAAGCAAGGTGCTCTTGATACTTTGAATCACATCTGCAGATTTACACCTACCTGCCTATTTTATGGAACAAAATTAGTCAAACAACTGATTCAACTAAAAGAATAATCATTTAAAAAGTAAAAGTGCAACTGCACCTTCAGATTTAGTTGAATAGTTTCCTAATCCACCTTAAAATTAGTATGGTTTTGTTGACTTCATCTTTCAGCAGAATCAATTCCCCAGTTTCGTGAACTGTGCATTTACATAGGGCAAAAGAGCAGACTGAATGTCTGTAAGCAAAGGGAGGACAAGCCTTCCACTTTTATCAATAGCCACAACTTAATTTTGGTCCTGAAAAACAGTAAAACTATGAAAAAAATGTATGGCTGTGTCAATTAACAGGTTACTTTTCTGCACATGGGATCTGTACTCCGGAGTTGAAGGAGTGTAGGAGAACAGCAATTACTGGCAGTGTAGACTTTCTAATTCAGTGAGTCTCTGAGAATTTTAAGGAATTGAAAACACACATATTAACATTTGTTCAGTAAAAATTTACTTTGAGATATTCTGACTCTCAACAGTTTCCAGTTACTGTATTGTAGTACAGAGATAGTTGATAGTTAAGGATTTTCAACTTCAGTGAAGTCACATTTGCTAACTTCATAGCTTCCACAGGTACTAGCCTTTATTTTTAGAAAGCAATAAGAGATCACAGAAGCGTAGCACTGTCAAAATTATGAGATTTTTTAAAAAAAAAACTGCCAGTTTTTGCAATTCTATTTTTAGAGCCTTCTCTCTGAAAAATTGCACAAGCTTCCTTTAGAGGACGTATGATATTTCTAAATTATCCTTCTGTTAAGGAGGTTTTTGCTTTGAGTGTAACAATTTATAATGTTGGTTATTGCTCATCTGCTTAGCCAGTTTTCTTTATTCCTCTGACTCCGATTTTTTTATTTTTTTTTTATAACTTATGGAACTTATTGTTTGTTCTAGTTTAAAGAATAGAATACACGCCAATTACTTACCAAGTGTATATTGTATTATGGTAGTTACAGGCAAGCATACAAAGCTTTGAATCTTTTTATGAGATTCTTTTATAAAATACTCATTTTTCATGTAATAATTTTCCAAAGTAAACATTTCTTTTGTGTACTTGTACTAATATCAGGACTTTTACTTTTTTTTATGGCCTTGTTTCTCATGAATTACCAATACTATTTGAATACTATAGATAGTATTCCAATATCCTCCTTTTTCTTATGAAAAATAGTAAAAAGAAACAAGAAAGGCTCTGTCTTCTCTATGTACAAATCAAACTAAATACTGCAAGTGTTTAAACACTACTTCTTCCTAAAAATGTATGAATTAAATTCTTTCATCCATTCACTGAAAGGTTGTAGTACCGCATTACACATTTGCAGTACCATTTGAAGTTACTGTATTATTTAATAAACTGTTTCTCATTTTCTGTCCTCAGAAGTCATGATGATTTTTTTTCTGTTACGAGTGTGTCCTAATTCTGTTGCGTGAGGGGAAGGTGGACTGTGTTGAGCACAGTGAGAATTTGTTCCTACCAGGCTTGAGTTTCTGAAGAAGCTGATGATGTTCACCTGGTTTGGATTTGATGTGTAAATACCAGATCTTATTTTTCAACTTGTCATACTGCTAGGCTCCTGTTTGCTATATTGCTTTTTCTGATATCAATAACCTTTACCATAGGGTAGCTTTCCAGTTCATGGATCTATTTATTTTTTTTTCCATCTAGGTGGTTGAGAAACTCTAGAAGATACCCCAACCAGAGGTTTTCTTTTGTTGCAGTAAGAAGCTTAATGATTTAGTGCTGCAACTATAATACAGTAGTTTATGCTTTTGTGTGAATACGTTCTTCAGTTGCATAAAACTAGCTTATAAAAAGAAGTTAATATTTTTAATTTAATTTCATTTTCCTAGAGAGAAGATAATGAAGAAATGCAAGCCTTAAAAGAAAAGTTGAAGTACTGGCAAAGGCTGCGCCATGATCTTGAGAGAGCACGTTTGTTGATTGAACTTATACGTAAGCGTGAAAAATTAAAAAGAGAACAGGTAAATGGAGTACCTTTTTAGTGAAGTTTTTCTGAAGGAAAGATAGGTTAAGTATTCTCAACCCAATTTTTGCAATAGAAGGACTGCAGTATTTGTCTTTTAATCCTCAGTGAAGGGTCAAGGAACATATGTGCATGTGTGCACTCTTGCAAACTGTTTAAAATACATAAAATTATCATAGAATGATTTGAGTTCGAAGAGACCTTAACGATCACCTAGTTCCAACCCCCCTGCCGTGGGCAGTTACACCTCCCACTAGATCAGGTTCCTCAAAGTCCCATTCAACCTGGCCTTGAACACTGCCAGGGAGGGGGTAGTCACATCTTCTCTGGGTAACCTCTTCCAGTGTCTTACCACCCTCACAGTAAAGAGCTTCTTCCTAATATCCAATCTAAATCTACCTTCCTTTAGTTTGAATACATTCCCCCTTGTCCTATCACTCCATGCCCTTGTAAAAAGTCCCTCTCCAGCTTTCCTCTAGGCCCCTTTCAGGTACTGGAAGGTTGCTATAAGGTCTCTGCAGAGCCTTCTCTTCTTCAGGCTGAACAGCCCCAACTTTCTAAGCCTGTCTTTATAGGAGAGGTGCTCCAGCCCTCTGATCATCCTTGTGTCCCTCCTCTGGACTCGCTCCAACAGCTCCATGTCCTAGTTATGTTGGAGACTCCAGAACTTGACACAGTATTCCAGGTGGGGTCTCATGAGAGCAGAGTAGAAGAGGAGAATCACCTCCCTGGACCTGCTGATCACACTTCTTTTGATCCGGCACAGGATTCTGTTGGCTTTTTGAACTACAAGCACACGCTGCCAGCTTCCTAATACCTACCCCTGAGGAACGCCACTCATCACTGATTTTCACTTGGACATTGAGCCATTGACCACAACACCATCCAGCCAGTTCCTTATCCACCTAGTGGTCCATCCGTTAGGTTCATGTGTCTATAAATTGGAGACAAGGCTGTTGTGCAGGACAGCATCAAATGCTTTGCACAGGTCCAGAATAGATGACATCAGTTGCTCTGCCCTTACCTACCAGATGTGAAACTCCTTCATGGAAGGCCACTAAATGTGTCAGGCACTATTTGCCTGTGATGAAGTAGTGTTGTTTGTCACCAATCACATCCTTTTTTTCCGTGTACCTTAGCATAGTTTCCAGGAGGATCTGCTCCATGATCTTAACAGGCACAGAGGTGAGGCTGACTAGCCTGTAATTCCGTGGGTCTTATTTCTTTCCTTTTTTAAAAATGGGGGTTATGTTTCGCCTTTTGCAGTCAGTGGGTACTTAACCAGAGTGCCACAACTTCTCAGATTTGATGGATAGTGGCTTAGCAACTTCATCTGCCAGTTCCTCAGGACCCAAGGATCAGGTCCTATGGACTTGTACCCTTTCAGGTTCCTTAGATGATCTTGAACCTGATCTTCCCCCTACTGTGGGTGGTTCTTCATTCTCCCAGTCCATACTTTATCATAGAACGGTTTGGGTTGTGAAGGAACTTATAAAGGTCATTTAGTCCAAATTTCCTGTACTAAGCAAGGGGCATCTTCAGCTATATCAGGTTGCCCAGAGCCCCGTCTAGCCTGACCTTGAGTTAGTGACCATCAGGTCCAGTATTGTGTTGCCTTTGGCCTGTCTATCACCTGACTTAAGAAGTTATCCTCAATGCATTCTGGGAATCTCCTGGATTGCCTGCAGCTCGCCATGCTAGCTTTCCAGCAGATGTTAGGGTGGTTGAAATCCCCTACCAGGGCAAGAGCCTGGGAGTGTGATGTCTCTGGTAGCTGCAGTAAGAAGGCTTTGGCAACAGCCTCCCACTTATCGTGCAGTCTGTAGTAAACACCAGCCATGAGGTTCTCTTTATTGCTTCAGTCTCTTAATTCCTACTCATAAGCTTTCAAGCTGCTCGTGGCTCTTCTTTCCATGGGAGACAGCTCTTCACACTATCCATTTCTTGATGTAGAGGGCAGTGCCTCTGCCCTCCTTCCTCATCTGTCCTTTCTGAACAGCCGCACTCCAGTTATGGGATTCATCCCACCAAATTTCAGTAATGGCAACTAGGTTGTTACTTTCTGGCAGCATGGTGGCTTCCAGCTCTTCCTGTTGGTGTATACTTTGTTTATATGTTTACATCACACGACACCATTAATTGTGTCGTTAAAAACTTATTTCTGCCATAACAAGACTGTTTCAATGTTGATAACTCTTTAAACGGCCTGAAAATAAAACTGTAGAGGAGTTGTAATATTATCAAAAATAATGAAAATTCTGAGGATGATCAAATATTTGAAGATGTTGATTTTATTTTTTTAAATTATTTTCTTGGAATTTACATAGAACATTATCTTTTAAATTACTCTTCGTTTTGGTCTTACGTAGCCTGTGTAAACATTCATCAGGCTTTCTTTCTACACCTTGAACATGGCACTACAACTGAAATTTAAATACGTTACCTTTAAGTTCTTGTTCTTATTTTCACATTGTTGGCAAAATATGAAGCTGTTCTTATGTAACCTGTTTTCAGAGAAGAGAAATGCAGTTTAAAAATGGAACAGGATTCACATATAGGTAAAATACAAATTCGACATTGGAGGACCTGGCGTTGAAGTTGAGTGTACAATGAAGGGATGAGTGATTTTTCTTATATGTTATCAGCTGAAAATATGTGTCTGACAAATGCCAACTGATACTGAAAGTAGCATTCACCTCATTTACTAAAATACATTGATGTTGTGTTTCCTATCTGAAGTACTTTACTATTGCTGCAAAACAATTTTAAAGGAGTATCTTAATGAAGAATGCTCAATTGAATAATTACTACTTCTTCAGGTCAAGATTGAACAGGTTGCTATGGAACTTCAGCTTACTCCATTCACTGTACTTCTGCGGTCAGTTCTGGATCAGCTGCAGGAAAAGGATTCTGCTCGTATATTTGCTCAGCCAGTGAACCTTAAAGAGGTATGTTTTATGCTGTATTTCCTTATGTTAAGGTATGACTTGGTGGTACTCAAGTAGAAGAAACAAACCATTGCGTTCAGAGTTGGGAGCAGTGTTACCTTTTATTCTCTTTTCTGATAATTTACATTATGAGTTATGACATTATGAGTTTCTGCTTGTATACCAAGGTAATTTCTGGGAAATACTTGCAAGGAATAACATGAGTACATACTGATCTTTTGTGATAAGATTATTTGATAAAGCAAACTCAAAGGGTGTCTTTAAATTGAAATGTGGATACTGAGATCTTCCTTGCAGGTGAAATTCCTTTCCATTGACTGGGGTACTGGTTAAAGTATGTGTGTGTGTGTGTATACTTGCATGTGTATAGATAACATATAGAGATGTATACATGTCTATATAGGTTGTGCGTATATGTACGTGTATATACTACATACACATGTATATATGTATAAATACATTTATAAGTATGCATATGCATAAATACATGTATAATATGTACATGAAAACACAGAATTCTAAAACGATGTAGTTTCAGAATCTGTTAGTAGAGCTCCAGCTGGTTACTTAAAATGCAGAGTCTTATAATATTTAAACTTCTGTTGGCGTCCAAACATTTGCAGTATCAAGTTGTGCAGGTCTAAGTTACATTTTGAAGTTCTCGATCTGAGGCGTTACAAAATCTGTGGTTCAGTTAATGGCTAATGTTACTTTGTCTGTAATAAGATAATTTTACCGATTTGTGTTTTAAATATTTATTCAAAGGTTCCAGACTATTTGGATCATATTAAACATCCTATGGATTTCTCTACCATGCGAAAACGATTAGATGCTCAAGGCTATAAAAACCTCAGTGAGTTTGAAGAAGACTTCAATCTTATCATAGATAACTGTATGAAATACAATGCAAAAGATACAATATTCTATAGAGCTGCAGTGCGATTAAGAGATCAAGGAGGTGTAGTTCTCAGGCAAGCTAGGCGAGATGCTGAAGGAATCGGTTATAATAATGAAACTGGAATGCATTTACCTGAACGGCCTAAACTTGAGTCACCTCAGCCTTTCTCTTGGGAAGATGGTAAGATATTTTTGGATTATTTTTAAAAGTTGCTTTTTTCATTACACACTGTGTGTGCATTCCATACAGATGTTGGATTATTGCTGCTCAGTTTGCTGCCTAGATTTGTGCTCCGTCGCCCACCCACACCCCCCAATTAAAAATACTGCTTGAAAGATTCAAGTGTTTCTACTCTACTGGGTATGTCATCTAGAAAACAGTGTTATCCAGATTCTGATTTTGACATGCCAGAGCCTAAATTAACAAGATACCTGAGAAAAGTTTATGTGCACTGGTAGTCATTTTCCATTACTTACAAGCATATACAATGTGAAAAAAGTGCTCAACTAAAAAAACCTAAGTATATTCTTAAATAACCTACTGAATTAAAAAATCAAGTATGATTGTAATACTTAGAATTCAAATTACTTCTTTTGACATACGCATCAGTTTTCTGAGGTTTTGGCACTGAAGGAGAATAATTAACACATTTCTTTTATAACCATAATCTTACTCTTCTCTTTGACGAGGAGATAATCTGTTAGGGTGGGAAGGGTTGATTATGTTTTCCTTCTGACCTTTTAATTCTTTGCTCTGCTACTTAGTTTTCTTGAGCAAAATGATGACCAAAAAGAATAGTAGTTATATAGTAGGAATTTGTTTCAACGTTTTTTCACTGGTAATGGTGAAGCAACTAAGACTGTAATCTTAAGTAACTTTTGGATGACTTCTTTTAATTCTGGCAAGTGATGTTTTGTTTTTTTCCTCCTGCTGGTATTATTATCTGGGAAATATTTTGGGAAACACTAACACATTTTCAATTATACGTATTTTGACTTCAGTGGATAGGTTACTGAATCCTGGAAACAGAGTGCATATGTCCTTGGAAGAACAGCTGAGAGAGTTGCTAGAAAAACTTGATCTGACCTGTGCAATGAAATCCAGTGGGTCAAGGAGCAAAAGAGCAAAGCTGTTAAAGAAAGAAATCAGCATTATTCGCAACAAACTAAGTCAGCAACACAACCAAGCTCCTCAAATAGAATCAGGTATTGGAAGTTTTGAAGAAGAAAGTGCAGCACTAGAACAAGATGGAGAAGAAGAAGGTAAGATTTAAAGCATGTTTAAATCATTACTGTTCTGAACTGCTTCAGTCAGGTGCTTTAATCATGTGAATTCAGGAGTGTAATAAATTAATATTATATTTAATTTTAAAAGGGACAAATAGCCACCTAATCAAAACAAATATTTTTAAGACTATGAGAATAATCTTTTTAAACAAAACCTCCCTTCATTATTTTTCACAGTAGCAAGGCTTTTTAAAATTACAGGTGTTAAGAAATGAAAGTACAAACAATCTAATAAGGAATGGGAAATGCCCAAGTGGAAAATATCTTTGTACTTTCAGAAATCCACTTAAATGCCAAAATATGTGTTAGGGATCACGTGAGCCTGGGTCAATAGTGCTGAAAACTGTGGCCATTGTACTGTCTTTTGTAGGTGTTTATATTCTCTACTTCAGACTCTGGGGAGGGTGGCAGGTAGATCTGGGTTGAGGTTTTTATTTATTTAAATAAAGCTAACTGTTGACTGGACATAACAAATAATGTTCTAGGATCAAGTCAGCCATATCTAACCAGCCCTTCCCCTTGTGCTTCTCTTCCTCCTCAAAACATTGGTCTCAGAACTGCATCTACTCTTGGCTGTTTCCCATTGATTTCAATGAGAGCAAAATACAAGAAAGACCTAACTTTATATTTCAGTTGAATATCATATTTGTGTTTTTAGTTTTTAAATCAATTTAAAAATTATGTTTTTATTGCTCATTTTTATATGATGCGAAGAAAATCTAGTCTCTAAAAAAACAACAAAACAAGTCCTCTTGAGTTTATTTCACGATCAGCTCTTCTTTAAAAAGCTATCGATTTTTCTTTAGGAAAGTTAGAAATGTATTTTGTTTTGAATAATTGCATTGAATGGGAGGAAGAGACATCGCAAGGGAAAGTGGAAGCAATGATAATAAATAAAACAGTCTGTGTCTGGTGCAGCTTGGTGCTATTAAAATTTTTGAAAGGTGAAGTCAGTAAAATGACTCCTTAACTGCCATTCCAAGAGCAACTTGGTGTTTAATTCTCAGTGTGACTAAGAGAATGCTTTTCAAACGTATAAATTGCTTTAGATTTGAACAACAATAATAGAAACAGCGTACATAAATCAACATGCATATTTGTTCTGAGGCCATTAAATATTCTGAAAATGTTTAATGTTTGGGTTTTTAATTTTGCGATTTTTTTAATCTTCAAGTGATGATGCTACTGAATGTGTAGTTCTTTAGAAATGTAGTTTCTGGCAGATAATGAATACGCTAACTTCTTTTACTTATAGCTGAACA
This sequence comes from Aegotheles bennettii, assembly GCA_013398125.1. NCBI lineage: Eukaryota > Metazoa > Chordata > Aves > Caprimulgiformes > Aegothelidae > Aegotheles > Aegotheles bennettii. The sequence continues at coordinate 72,938 of VZRW01000211.1, forward strand.
TTTTTATGACACAGCCTTTCACTGCAGCTGTTGTGCAAAAAACAGTCGGAATGTGAGCAGTAGCTGTTTTCTTATATTTACAGTATGCTTTTTTAAAAAAAACATAATGAAGAGTGATTCAAAGTTAATTAGCATTGTTGTTACAATCTAATCTAGTGATGAGTAATAGTCATTAGTTCAAATTTCAATTATGAGATGGAAAGTACTTAAGTAAAAAAAAAAAACCAACAACAAATTGCCAAAAAGAAAGATGAGGAAAGTAGTAGAATCCTGTGCCCAGGAGTTTCTACAGGATCTGACTTTAGAAGAGCTGTGAATTATCCCCTTGCAATTCTGTTTTCAGTTTCTGATCATGTGAAAAAGATGATGCCAGAATATCCCCATGAAATTTAGGTTTTATTTTCTAAATTGTTCTCAAGTATTTTTCTGTATTTAAATAGTTTTGTCAATATTTTCTAATTGTAAGAATCGTAATTTGTTGACAAAGAAGAGTCCCCTTGGACATTTTAAACTACAGGCCTTTTTAATTGATGGTACTTGCTTATCTCACTGTAAATTTCATTCTAAATGTCATCTTGAAATATCATTTACCAGTTCTCATAATTTTATGTCTTCAAAGGATGTGAGCATAGTCACATTTTATTTTAACAATGTATTTTTAATATGAACCATGCTATTGTTTGATTAAACCTTAAACAATGGAGCAGGGATTTTTCTGCGCTTAGAAGGCATTGATTTCCAAGTAAGCATTGCTGAGCCAAAATCAAAACAATATAGAGATAATATTTAATCCACTGTGAATATAGAGCTAAAACTCCTGGGTTTTTGCACATTTTTTTCAGGTGGCATAGAAAAAATTAATTAATTTTAAATTTTTTTGTGATAGCATAGATATTCCATTAGGCTCATACAGTTATTCTAGAATAAGTATCTTATTTCTTCTTTTTAATTTATATTTTAAAAGATTCTCTTGGAAACTAGAAAGAAGGCTTTAACATCTTTCTGAGTTGATAATTACAGGTTGGGACGTTCTTCCGCTTATTTTTGGGAATGCTGCAACAATAGAATGTTTATTTTCTTTCCCATCACTTGGGATAAAAAACTAGGTTTATATGTTCACAGTTGTATCTGTATTGTCTTTTCCCAACATAGAGTTACTGAAACTGACTGGGACAAGATCACATTTGTTTGTTTGTTTCTTATTATTTATTTATTTATTGTAGTTTTTTGTTGTTATTGTTGTTTTAAAGAGGGGGGGAGTAAGAAAAAAATGGTAGAAAGTAGTTTTTCTGATTTCTCCTATCAAATCTGTATTGTCAAATGTATTTGCCAACTAGTGGCTACTCAAGCTGCAAGACTTTGAGGGTGTTTGGGGTTTTTTTCTCCTCTCCTTTTTATTTCTTTTTAGGTAGATAAAATTCTAGCCACAGCTGTAAAACAGCTTTGCAAATATTGCCTTTCTGTAAATTTTATAACACATTTTAGCTCACTCTAGTAGATCAGGATTCAAATATTTTTCTTAATGCTTATCTGATAAAGTTTGTCTTAGGCAGATAAGGTGAATATTGATAAAGTGAAATGGATAAAAATGTATATTATCAACATTTTTACTTGAATGGCAGTGTAATTGCATTTAACAGATAATCTTCCACCACACCAACTTTCTATTTAAAAAAATAGATTTCTTAGTTTTTAGTTAATGCAACTAACATAACTGCATGAGAAGTAAAAACTATTTATCCAGGTGTAAATTGTTAACACCAACTATAAACACCTACTTTCTATCCCTGTTACATTCCCAGTATAAAAGTAGGAACTACTAACTAGGACAGATTGTTGGTAGACAAGGTTTGTTTTCAAAATGTTATGCTTTGTTTCCAAACAACAATTTATTTGGTGGGCTGCACATTTATAGTGAGTTTTATAATAGACTTTATAACTACAGGTTTTCAAAAATCACACTCTATTTATAATTTTTTCAGGAGATAAATCTCCCCCTAAACTTGAACCATCAGATGCATTACCTCTTCCTTCAAACTTGGAGACTAATTCAGAACCACCAACCCTCAAACCAGTAGAACTCAATCCAGAGCAGAGTAAGCTTTACAAAAGAGTAAAATTTGATAATGAATTATATAGCACTTCCATTCAGAAAGAAATAAATGGACACACTCCAGAACATTTACTTGACAGTAATCTCAATGAGTCGACTGTTTCTGCTGTAGCTGAGTCATCAACTGATGTAAACAGACGTACATCCATTCTCTTCTGCAAATCGAAAAGTATAAGCCCCCAAAAGTCTGCAAAGAACACTGAAACCCAGCCAACTTCTCCACAGCTAGGGACCAAAACCTTTTTGTCTGTAGTCCTTCCAAGGTTGGAGACACTTCTGCACCCAAGGAAAAGATCAAGGAGTGCATGTGGAGATTCTGAGGTTGATGATGAGTCCCCTGTAAAGCGCTTGGATACAGGTAAATGTTACAAAACTTCCTTGAATGGATGCATCTCAAAAGCTAACATACCTGTTAATTTTTTTACATATGTATAATTGTTAATCTTCAGGTTTTACCACTTGAACAGTTTTTCCTCATAGTTGAGTAGTTACTGTTCAGAAAACTACTGGTTCGTTTTTCTGTTTGCCCTGTATAATTAGAGTTAGTGACCCACATATTTCGTTTTCAGCTTAGCAATGGAATCTTCCAAGTTTACATGGATGGATGGATGATTTTTTTTTTTAGGCTGTTTTCTATTTCCTTTTATTGCAACCAATAGGAAATTCCCTGCTAAGTTACATGACAACTTCATATATGGTGCCAAAACTAGAACTCTTGTAAGGAGAAGCTTGGAAAATACATATTCCATGTATAACTTAATTTTGCTATTGTGTGCTCCAAGCATATTTTACGCTATGAAACTGATGACTGTGTATGAGGTAGTTTGTATACCTAAGTGTTAAAATTCCAAAGTATAATGACATTTCCTGTGTTTCTTTTCTTTAGTCTGCACACTTTATTTATTTAAAGTTGAAGAATCTGAAGTGTAAGATTACGATGAATGATACTTTTTCAAAGAGCATTTAAAAAAAAAATGTTGTCTTGATACGTTGATGCAGTACAGTTGAAGACGTTACTTACACCTTTTCTTAGTGAACAGCAGTGTATTTCTTGGAGAAGTTTCAATAAAGCCTTCTTTGAGGAAGAACAGCAGTATATCCATGACTATTGCTATGACTTTTATATTACCTTTGATATGTATGGTACTTCAGTTCTGAATGTAAGGGTAGTGTGATGATAGAAATGAGTTAATCTTCATTAAGGATATAAAAAGCTTTGGTTTTCAACTATTCCAATTTGCCAGCCTTTAATCTAGATAATTTCATTATGTAACTGTATAAAGATCGCATTTTATCACACGCACAGTGAATCATTTTGTGCTAGATCACAACAGGAATTAGTACTAATTCCTAGACATTTTTATATTAAACATTGTGCATTGTTTCTTTAGGGAATATGATTTTACTATATGGCAAAAATGATTTATTTCTTGACCAAAAATAAACCCAACCAGATTTCTGAATACATTTAAAATCCGTCATTTTGTTCTGTTTCTTTCTGTGTAGTAGGTGTTTGTGGGGCAGATATCCTTTTGATTATCTTCAAAACAAAAAAAAACAAACAGCCCAAACAATTTTGGATAGCTTTTTCTAATTTTAGTACTCTTCCATTTGAGGATTTCTAGGTTGGTCTGGCTTTTTTTTTTAATATAATATGTAGACTAGTAACAGGAATAAAATCTAGAAGGCTAAAATAATTTTATTAAAAAATTCTGTAGCCTCTTCCTCAAGCTAATGAAGATATGCACAGAATTAAATTTATGTAGGACAAATACTTAGGGGGCATTTATATTTAAATTCTTTATTTGTTTGTTCAAGAAGAGACTGCATATTGTGAATTGGAATGTTTTAGCCAAACTAAATTCACCCGAGGGTTTTCAGTTGTTCTTTAATAGTACGTGTTTTTTTAGGCATGTATGGTTCATACAGGTGTGTCATCTTATCAGATCTTATTCCTGTGATTCGTTTTCCATTTGCAGTCAAACATTGTGCTTTCACGTTGTAGATTCTACTCCTCGAGTTATTTTCAAATTTGCGCCTTCATACTAATTTAAGCAATTTGCAGTTGGCAGCTATTTTAAGCTACGATTCAGCAGGAAACCAGCACAAACCTCAGATGCTTTCCGAGATTTAAAACCAGTTGAATTATTTTACTTTTGCATATGCAAGCTGATGTTGGTTCATGCAGATATCTGTGTTCTAATAAAAATAAATGAGATTAAGCATACAGTAATATCATTTTTTTTTATTTGGATATTTTTCAGAAAATTTTAATCTCATGCTGCTGGTAAAAAAATATTTTGTTCAAAAGAATTCATCAGACATGTGCCTTTTCCTTCAAACCCATACCGTGATAGAAAAGGCATGCGTCAGGCTTCTTACATGCGTTCTTGTGAATTAGCAATTTCATGAGCGGTCACTGTAGGTGAAAATGAGTTATCATTGCACAGTTTCCTTTGACTAGTATGAATGTTAAATATTCTGTATTTGAGTGGATATAGGCAAAAATGACTTTGCTTAATAAACAAAGCACTGAAGTTTTTAAGTGGTTGAGAGCTGCACTGTCACATCTTTTTTCTTCCTTACCTATTCATAAACAACATGGGTTTTTTGCCATTACTTCAGGATGCCTGGTTTTGTCACTCACGTTACTCAGTCTCCTCAATGTTTCTTCTTTTCATATCACTCATTCTATTCTTACGTGAAGAAGTTCAAAGGAAGATTGTAAAGCTTACATAGTTAAGCAAAACCACACCTACTTTGTCTGCTGTTTCATTATTCTCATAGACAGGATTTTATTATGCTCTTGCGAATTACATTTGAGGTTGGTGTGCTTGCCAGTTAATTTCAAGAAAGGCACATAGAAGATCTGTTGGCATGCTACTCTGTAAGTATGGTGTCCTATCTGTTGTTGGTTTTCATATACAAAGTAATTATTGAAGTACTAGCTTTTTTCAGAAATAGGGGACTATTGCACAACATAACCTTCAAAGAGGACTGAAACCAGTTCACCTTAATACTCTGACCTCCTTTTATATGTGAATATTTGTTTAAAAATATGAAGCGATAGTGTAATGTAACCTTAAATTTTAATTTCATAGTGTTCTACTAGGATATTATCACTTACATTGATAGTACATCTTTCTCCATAGTTGCTACATGGAAACTGACAGCTACATAGTGGAGAGTTGTGTTTAAAAATTTCCTGTACATACTTGATGTATCTTGATTTGTGCTTGGTATGATATCTAGCAATTTCAAAAAGAAGATAGGTTGGTTTTTCTTAAGAAATTTTGGTCACATCAGAGACTGATGTTCAGGCATGTCAAATCTTAACTGCAACAAGTTCAATGACCTTTTCAAAATATCCATTGTAGACTTACATTGCTCTTTTGTTAAAAAGATTATTCCTTTTTGTCACAAAATTTGTGCAATTACTGTATCTAAAAAAAATAAATCTGGTTATAAATGTATAGAAGGTAGATTTTACTAACCATTTAAAAATTTGCCTCTATCAGTTGTGTATAGGTAAGATAAAATGGAACAGATTACTGTGTTAAGATACCTTTTGAGCATTGTAAAATGCTAGAATAGCTTCAGATTAAACTTTTGTGTTCTTGGTTTTATCAACCACCTTTAAGCTTTCTTAAGTTTAGGATAGTAATTCACAGTTACTGTGTTGATACCCTCTATTTTAATTTGAAACTAAGTATTTAGAATATACTATCCTAAAGCAATCACTTTAACTTATTATAGAATTAGGATTGCAAATAGTGGTTATTATAGTGCACTATGTTGGTTTTCTATAATTTCTTGGCTAGATTGCAGTAATAGAAAATTTCAGTGAAACATGTCATTTACTTAGTATTCCTCTTACTTCCAGCTACACAGATTTTTCCAAGGCACTGAAGTGGATGTAAACAAATACTTATAAGATGGGTCACTGACTTAGAGTATTTAACACAGAAAAAAACACGGGATTTTGAGGGGTGGGGGAATTTATAATTTCTTAATATATACTTTGCATGCAGTTGTCAGTGTACAACAAACGTAATTAGACCTTATTAAATCTATTAGTAAATGTTGGGCTGACTTTGTTTCTGCCTGATCACTGCAAAATGTTTGTTGGCACTTTAAGAACTGTCTGAAAGTATCCTGTATATGAATTCTACTTGCATTTGATATAGTTTAATATTCTAGCGATGATGGATTTTACTTTATTTGCTGTGATACAAGTAGACATTGTATCTGGGGTAAAATGGAATGCAGGTTATATTTTGAACTCTTCAGTACTTGATTTCTAATAAATCTTTGGATCTCTGGGACACAGGCTAGTTTGATTAAAAGTCAAGCTTCATATGTGCAGCATTCAGTTACCACTCTCTAAATGGAAGGAATGAAAGTAAAACATGCATATCTAAGAAAATAACTTATGTCCTGTAAGTGGATAACAAACTGAACTATAGGGTGCTCAGTGAAAAAACTAATTGGCAAAATTACTCATCTGGTTAACATCAGGAATGATAGTGTATGGATATATCCATGAGTAAAATGTAATAATTTAACTGAATCTAACTGACAGATCCAGAGTCCTTATACTTTGAATTAAAAGTGTTATTCTTGTTTTACTTTTTTCTTTAGATGCATAGTGATTGTTTCCTGTAAAATCTGGTGTGAAAATAGTTATTTATGCACTTAGCAATGTCCAAAAACTTCAGCTGCTTGCCAGCCTTCAGGAAGTTTCGAAATGTAAAACATTTTAAGGTGTACATGCAAACAAACAAAGCATTGGAGATTGTGAAAACCTAAAATGAATTATCCCCTGGCTTCTTAAATTTGTTAGTATAAAGACACGGGCGCTACAGGAGCTCAACCTCTGAGTTGGCAAGGTAAAACCATGCTGCACAGTAGCCCATAAAGTACCAAAGAGGCTGAGAAAGTGAAGTGGTAGAACACTACTAAAATTCTTGAGGCGGGTGCTAAGTGCATTTTTGCAATTTTTTTGACAAATTTTTTTGTTTGGATTATTTGGGTTTTAGTTTTGCTTTTTAATGGGATGCTAGGCTACTGAGAAACTTTGACCATTTGCAGAGAAAATCAGGCAAATTGAGAAATTTGAAAAAACCCTGAATGCTTAATTTCTTTATTTGTATTTATTTGATCTGCTCACGGTTTAGGCAGAAATTCTGGGCAGAAACCTACTTTCTCTCCTGGAATAAAATAAGTGCCTAAGGCGGAAAGAGCCATAATATCCTAACATGGTAACACTTCTCTCACTTTCATTTTCCTTTCTCTCCTCCTTCCTTTTTTTTCTCTTCCTTTACTTTTTCCTGTTACCCTCCCTCCAAAGCTGTAATAATACAGCTGTCACTCAGGAACGGCTTTCTAACAACACATCATTGGAAAATTTTGAAGTTTTCATCTCCCTGTGAAAAATGCCTCTGAAGGTACAAAAGGCCTAGAAAATTAGGTCCAAAAATGTAGCTGTGTAACTTAATGAAGTAACTGGCAAATTCAAGGACTTACAGTTTACTGTGTTGTGCTGTATGTCATCTCCGGAGTGGTAACATCTCTGGTGGACATTTCTGCCTTCATCTTTCTTTTAGATGGCAACTTCAGTTTCAGTTTCTGTTCCGTGTCCTAGAATGAGGCACAAATTAAGATCCGATTTTTCTAAGTAGCTGTAAAAGGCAAATAAATTCTAAGTTACTTGTTTTCTTTTTAAAAGAATAGGATCGCTGAGCACGCTTACATAAGAGAGCTCTGAAGTTCACGTGTCCATCTGTTTTGTTTTCTTGGAATACCATTCTTGCCTTGGCAAGTTTGCTGATGACACAAAACTGGCTGACACACCAGAGGGTTGTGCTGCCATTCAGCGAGACCTGGACAGGCTGGAGAGTTGGGCAGGGAGAAACTTAATGAAATACAACAAGGGCAAGTGTGGAGTCTTGCATCTGGGAAAGAACAACCCCATGTATCAGTCTAGGTTAGGGTCTAACCTGCTGGAGAGCAGAGAAAGGGAAAGGGACCTGGGGGTCCTGGTGGACAGAAGGATGGCCATGAGCCAGCAATGTGCCCTTGTGGCCAAGAAGGCCAATGGCATCCTGGGGTGCATTAGAAGGGGTGTGGTTGGTAGGTCGAGACAGGCACATCCAGGAGGATGGAGACAGGCTCTTCTCAGTGATGTCCAGTGATAGGGGAATGGGTGCAGGTTGGAACATAGGAGGTTCCAGGTGAACATAAGATCTTTTCCACTGTGAGAGTGACAGAGCACTGGAACAGGCTTCCCTGAGAGGTGGTGGAGTCTCCTTCTCTGGAGACATTCAAAACCCAACTGGATGCATTCCTGTGTGACCTGCTCTAGGTTGTCCTGCTCTGGCAGGGGGGTTGGACTAGATGATCTTTTGAGGTCCCTTCCAACTCCTAACATTCTATGATTCTGTGACCATGCCCAGCAATTGTCTTCTTAAAATTTCAGGGAAACATTTACTTTCAAAGAAGAAAACAATCGTGTTGGTATAAAATCCTTTGCATAGTAATTTAAGAAAAAGGAGTTAGTTCCATTTAGGAAATGGAATATCCTGCCTTTGTAGGTCCTGCTGGACTGCTCTGAAAGCCGGCCAGGCACTGGGTTTTTGATGCAATATATTGATATATAATTATTGCGCTTTTTCATGATACAAGTTGAAAACAAAAATATTATATAAGTTTTTAATAATTCTTCAAGTTTTCTTTAAATTTATATCAGGATTTGGTGGGTGAGAAGATAAAAATCTTTAAATGGAAAATGTGTAAAAAAGTATTTTTTCTTAAGGATCTTTACTGTTTGCATTACTACATAATTTAGAAAAAAAATGTTTGGAAAAAGTTTCTAATCTTAAATCGTCATAAGTAGTCTTTGCCAAGATAATTAGAAGCAAACAGTCCTAAGTATGGCTGACTTTCTATAGTCATTTCGCTGATCCTGGATGACATACTATTGATATATATGTGATTGAGGCACTTAAGTCTTTGGTTTTACGATCAGCTGTGTGTGGTTTACATGTTCTAAATCATAGAAACGAGAGCTGACTAAAGGATTCAATTTGTAAAGTTAGTCTTAAATTCTTAAGGTTCTGTGCTTCAACTTTTTAAATGGCATTTTCTACTATACTACTGCTGTCATCAGTCTTTTGTATACCACTGGAACAACTGATACTCTCTAGAAGAAGTTGTAAAACAATTTCTTGATAGATGTTTCTGCTTGTATGCTCTTTTTCCTTTCAGATTTTTCTGGAATGTTTTCAAACTCCTCCATTAGTGTTGCCTCCCACTTGTGTATTTTAAAATGTCTTGAAAACTAGTCGTACGACACAGTGATCCTATTGCTGCAGCGCACAGAACAACAGATAATCCTTATCTTGTGGACACTGTAGTTACTAAATGTTGATTAGTTTTCTATTCTGTTGTGTAATTCAGATTCAGCTGTTTTAGGAAATGCCCATCTGATTAGCTGGAGACAATTCTTATTCCCAGATTTTGAAAAAAAGTTAGTTAAAAGGATGAATTCTTAAGCATTCTTATGAAACATATCAAACTGACTATTCAGTGAGCCACCAAACTGCATTCATTATGTATTACTTAAACCAACAAAACTGAAATTTTTCTGTTTAAGGTCTTGAAATCTGCTGCTATTTCATGTGCCACGTCATGGGCTCACATTGTGCTTTCTTTGCCGTCTTTGGCCACAATCAAATTTTAAGCAAGTTTTAAAAGCTTTCTTTCCGAAAGGACTCTTCACACCGAACTTCATCTTTGTGAATAACTGGCTTCCATTTTGTCGGCGTACTGAAGGCTGGTTTAAGAACTATAAACTTTTGACATACTCAGGTATTCATCTGTGTATTCTGAAAAAAAGGATTATGTCTAATATTCTTACTGCACTCCAGAATTTACTGTTGGAATTAGACATTTATAGGGTTATTCTAAAGTTCACTTTCTAGAAGCTTCCTAGCTTCTAGAAGCCTTCCTAGTGCTGCAATGTGCCTCGTTTTCAAGGTTTGCATATTTAAGAGTACAATAACTTATGATTATTTATTACCTTAAGGTGTTTCTTTATCTTGTCTGTGCATACCGGTATATATAAATCCTCCTAAATTAGGGTCATCCCCCTTCTTACTTTCACTGGAGGGATTTTTAGGTACACTTCAAAACCACGTTCTTGATGGGTGTTATGCACATGGAGGTTGTATTCTATGCTTTCAATGACTTGCATATATTTTCTTTTTCAAGAAGGAGAACTAAATCAAAGTGAAACTAGGTTTTTAATCTAGTTTTGCCCCTTTTGAAACTTTAGCTGAGCATTAGTGTTAGAATACATGCCACACTTTTGTCATTCTTACTGTCTCTGGACACTGCTGTAAGGATGGCTTATTTATTTGAAAGCTCTGTTTCCTTTCAGAGAGACTTAATGGCTTTTTCACTGTCTTCCAGGTTCTCATATTAACTAATATCATGCTGGGTATTTATCTCTTTGGATCCTAATTATTTTCTGTTATCCTCAACATGGAATGGAATTCAATTAAATGATCATTTTGGAACGCAGAAAGACAATTACATTTGAAGTAATTATTTTGGATCATGTTGGAGACACCAGCCATCCTTAAAACAAAAAAAAAATATGAACACTGTTGGAGGAAGTCTTTGACATATATGAAACTATGTTCTTCATTCAATATATTGCCCCATTTCCGTAAGTTATAAAGTTGTACATGTTGTAGTGTATGTGACACAAATTGGTCGCAGATTTCTACCAACCCCAGCATTCTTATTCCTAGAACATGCTCTGTGAGAGTAGATCAGTTAAGAATGTTCCATCTCCATCCTCTTCCCTTCCCCAAAATCCAGTCTAATCTTTGGAGAAGTAAACCATACAAAAAAATGTTTTGCCTATTTTTTTGCATTTTATGTAGTTTTAATAAAATACACATTTTTCTTTAATACATATATTTTAATGAAGACTAACATCAGTGGTGCTGGGTAAGTGCACAAGTCAGGACTTGATTAGTCCTTGCTTGGTAAAATGAAACTAAATAGTAAATTCTGGTGCAATGTGCGCAGTCGTTTTTTGAATGCTCACACTGGTTTAGTTGCTGAAATAATTTAATGGTTTTCATTATTTCTTAGCTCTTCAGCTGTGGTTTTAATACAGCACTTCATCTTACATATGGATATGCTTGGTTTTGCACCAAGGTATGCATAATGAAGTCTTCATTGCTTTAGAATAACTTTATACAAGTTCTGCTTCTTTATTTTTGTTTCAGCAGAACTGCGAGATGCAATAGTAGTCTGAAATGCACAATTCTCTATTCTGTGACAGCATTTTGTACATCTGTGGAGCATGCTGCTCTTCGGACTATCCTAAGTTTTGTTCCTTTCTCATTTTTTCTAAACTCCTGTCTTTCCAGAGCTACCTTTTCCTGCTTCCAATAATTTGGTATGACGAACAAGATTCTAACCTGCTTGATGTACATAGTCAGTGAAAATTTTAATTGCAGTTTAAGAACAAACTGCTACTGTTGAGAAAAAGTTGAAACTTTCCCTTTTTCAGGGCAGTGAGAAACCTGTGAAAAAGTATCAAGCTGATTATCTTTGGCTTACTTTCTTTTTCTTCTTAGTTTACAGCTGTTTATTTTGAAAGTGGTTATGTGTGTCATGCCATGATTGACATGACAGTAAACTTTGTATGTAAATTGAAGTCTAGAGCTGAGGATTGGAAATGGCAGTAGCCCCCGCATTTAAGGCCAGTGGCAGACTTCACTTTTGTGAATTATTTTTTCTTTTAATGAAAAAATGTTGAGTTCTGCCTCTTAGAGTGGATTGCCTTTTGAAGAAACTTAAGAACAGAGGGAGAAATAAAAAGGAACAATCCAGTAATGAAAGATTTTTGTTTGATATTTGGGTTTTGGGGAGGGGATTGGTTTCGGTCAGGGATGTTGGTGAGGAGGGGATGTGTGTAAAAAGTTCAGTCCCTGACCTAAATAAGTTTCTCTCCGTGACTGTAGAGAAAGTTCAGCTGATCTAACAAAATCATGAGCTTCTGGAAGATGTAAATTGCTCGCATGGGTTTACTGCAGACTTACCCAGGCTACTTATCTGCAAAAGCAGTTTCTTTATTTGACCTTCTTAATAATATCTTATGAGCTAATAAAATGCAAATTCTTTAAAGCAAATGGGGATCTTCTTTAATCTTACTTATTCTAGTAGCTACAGGAAATTGGGTGTTTATTGATTCATAGGAGGAAGAGTTTTGTAATGATCTAAAAAAACAAATTCCTGGTTACAAGATGTAGTGTATCTGTTTATTTTTTGCATATCAGTGATAACATAAAGCGTTTACATTTTATGGCCTGGATTTTTCTGTCAAGTAACAAGGTCACTTGGGAACTGCTGCATCTGTGACTAGACATAAGTGTGTTTAAAGTAAATGTTGAGGTCTTCCTTTCTTAAAGGAATGCCTATTCCTTAAAATTTCTGAAAAATGGACTGCATGAACTGAGTCTCATGGATTACATAAGATCATGTCATGCAGGGCAGGGTAGATATTCAGAAAAATTGCTCCTGCTGATAACTAGCAGGTTGTTTTTCATACTTCCACAAGCAAGAGAGAAATGTGTCTGAGAAGTTCTAAATTCTTTTGTACTTTAATATTCCTTATTTGTCAAAGAAAGGTTGGTATTTTTTTCCACTGTTAGTGACCGTTCTACAGATTGAAAACATTTCGCTTACTGTAATCTTAAAAGCCCATGTTAGTGAATTAAATGAGTTGTTAAAGTCAATGTAGGTTTTGGTTTAAACTAGTGTAAGACTGGGCTACCACTGCAGAGAGCTGTCTCCATTGCTACAGTTGCAACTTTCTTAGTTCATTAGGAACCTGAACTGTGTCTGGTTCTGGTAGCGATAGTTACTTGATCCATCCTTAAACTTAAAATTCAATCTGTGATCTAACTTTCTGCTGATAGCTGATTTAAATTAGTTAGATGCTTGAATATTAATTTGAGTAAGGTGTCTCTGGCTTGTGGCAAGATGAAAATAAAACAGTTTCTACACTTCACTTCAAAATAGGTCTGGCAGGATATTTAAGAATAAAAAATATTTGTTGGAAGAGACCTAAGACATATCTTTTTCATCTTTGCGGAATGTTTTTTTAGCTTTTCATTTCAGATGCCATGTGAAGTGTACTGTGACAGTTTATAGGGGAGTTAAAGCTTTCTCATAAAGCATACTCTTTTGACAGGTCTTTCAGCATAGTCTATGACTGAACTCCTTACTCTCCAGCTATTTTTACTGACTTGCTCAGAATGAGAACAAGATTAATCAATAGCATGTAGTTTAGTGCTTGAACACTCAAGACAATGCTACCTTTATATTTTTTATTTTGTGTATAGAAAATCAAAGGCAAATACAGGATTTACATAACAGACACTCTTAAATGAATGTTCTACAATGTCAACTAAATGTCAGTGAAAGAGAATGCATGTCTGTAATCTCCAAGAACATTGAATAAATTCTCCTTTTTCTCTTAAAAATCTAAAATTTTGCTGATAATAAAAAATGAAAGGTCTCCTGGGGTGGAGGGGGAAATCCCTTAAATCACTGCATAGAAATGCCTTGAAATACGACTGAATTGTATGAAGTAACTTGTTGAGCTCAAGTTCATTAGTTGTCAGACTTCTTTGCAGAGGTAAACAGACTGAAAGAATTTGAACTTAATAAAGGGAGTTCTGCCATAATTGTCTTTATGGTATAATGCTCTGTGGAAAGGCACGTGGAGTTACATAAGCTTATTTGACTATGTCTGAATGAGCAGAGATTGTTATGACCTTTTAAGACTGATAATAGGATGGCTGGGATGGGTAGCTCGCTCTTGCATTCTGAGAAGCATGCTGCTCATATGCCTTAAGTAAAAACTTGTTTATTGTAAGGAAACAAATATGCTTGGAATTGAATTTATGTTAAAATTTTGTTCTTTTTGCAGTCTACAGATTGCAATAACTGATTGCAGGCTAGTACCGTTTCCTTCAGCCAGTTCATTTCTGTTAATACTCTTAAGTCTGTGTTGGATTCTTTCTTTTTCAGTCCTAATTTTGTCCCCTCACCTTGAGAAGGTCTTCAGAATGCTATCTTAAACCTCTTCGTTTGTCTCTTTAATCAAACGTGGAAATGGCTTAATAAGAACTATACTGTTTGTGAATTAGCAAACCCAGAGTAGGATTGATGGCAGTCCTTCAAAACAGTAGCTTGTAATATAAAAGCTGTTTTGATATTTTCATTACAATTATAAAATTAAAATATAATATCCTTGGATGTGTATAAACTTGTGCCAGGGAAAGGATAGTCAAAAACCGTAATGTGCATATTATTGATTGTTGATCACAGAAAACAGACACAATGTCAATCTGAAATTACTAAAGTAGAAAGACTTTCAGGAAGAACTATGTAGCATCAGGAGGGAATCCCTGCCACTCTTTACTTGCAGTGTTGAAAAGGATTTTCAGTATGTCTTGACTTACAGTTGTAACGGTGTATTCAAATGAGTCTTGTATTGACTTGACAAATCTGCCTGGTTTGTAACTTTCATTTTTTTTCATCTTGTTTTTTCTACCTAGCTTCTGCAGCCTGACTGTCTTAGTAGTTGGAAACATTACATGTATAGAGTGATTTCATATTTCATTTGTTGTTTCTTTATTATAATCTTCACCTTTTTATTATGTTACTTAAATTTCCATTCTATCTTTAAAATCTGGACTACAGGAACCTCCTATTCATAATACTACATTTGAAATGAAATATTTTTTTCATGTTCTTTCTTTTTCGTCACACCAAAATACTTGAAGTATAGAACAGTAATGATGCAATGTATGAATACAAAACATTGTTAATGAAAATGATGTGATTTCCAGTTTGATGCAGTTTGTTTTTGTGTTATGCTGTAGGTCTGTCAAACGGTTTTGGAGATGGAAGTAAAGAGAGAGCATTAGATGATACTCCAGGAAGGAAAGTTGAACCTCGTCGCCGCTGTGCATCAGAATCTAGTATTTCATCTAGTAACAGTCTTTTGTGTAACTCAAGGTAAAGCTGTAAACCTGAAATACAAATTTGAGACCAAATATATCAGTTTTCTGTACTGTTTGTGACCCACATCGGAGAATTGCATGAATTTTAGAAAAAAAGTATATTTCAATTTTCTCAGTTTTGTGTCGTATCTGAGACACTGTTCAGGACTGCTAATATTCTTTTGTTGAATTCAAGTTATTGCAGATCTGGACAGTTAGACTTGACTATGCTTCTCTTGCTCTGTATGGGTACATGTACATGTTTGCATATAATATCTTGTTTAAATTACCTTCCTAATCCTGAACACCAGGAATGGGTGTGTTTATTTGGTGAGAGGAGGAAAGATAAACTTTACATCTCCTCATGTCCAACATTAAGTTCCAGGCAGTCAAAGTACTCACTAACATATAAAGCTACCCCACCACCTCTCCTTCCTTGCCTATCCTTTCTAAAGAGCTTGTAGCCATCCATTGCAGTGCTCCAATCTTGTGAATCATTTCACCACCTTTCCATGATGGCAATATGTCACGGCTTCCTGCTGCACAGTGGTTTCTAGCTCCTGTTTATTGCCCATACTGCGAGCATTGGCAAATATACACTTGAGCTGGGCTATGGATCTCACCTCCGACACCGGTATGCCACCCCTAACAAGCCCGGTTTTGTCCCCTTCCCCCTTCGAGTCTAGTTTAAATCCCTCTCAATGAGGGCTGCCAACTCCTGAGAAAAGAGTCTTTCCCCCCGCTGAGATAAGTGCATCCCAGCTCTTTCCAGGAGGTTTGGTGGTGTGTGGGTCGTAGAACCCGAAGTTCTGTTGGTGACACCAGCCCTGGAGCCACGTGTTAATCCATACGATTCTCCAGTTTCTTCCTTCATTGTTTCCTGCAGGTGGCAGGATGGAAGAGAAGACCACTTGTGCTCCCGATCCCCGGATTAGACTCCTGAAGGCCCTAAAGTCTTTCTTGATTCCCCTCAGGCTTTTTGTTGGGATTTCCTCACCATCCGTGTGAAAAAACAGCAATGGATGATAATCAGAGGGGTGTACCAGGCTAGAGGCTTTCTTTGTAATATCTCTCACCCAGGCCCCGGGGAGGCAGCAGACTTCCCTATGGGTGGGGTCCAGTCGGCATATCAGGCCCTCCATTCCCCTGAGAAGGGAGTCACCAATGACAACTACTCTTCTCTTTTTCTTAACACAAGTGGGGGTGATATGAGTAGACTGACTCACCTTGGGCCGTTCCTCCAACCTGGATGGACTATCGTCCTTACTGTCATTAGTTTCCCGCTCTACTTTCAGGGCCTCACACCTATTGTGTAAGTGCATCCGAGGGGGTGGTGTATGATGGGAAGGGGTACACCTGCATCCCCAAGCAGGAATCTCTTTCCATCCTCCCTCATCTCTTTGTCTTCATTAGCCTGGTGGCAGGAGGATAGAGGACCCTTTCTTTCTTGTATGGCGGCTGCCTGATGCATCTGCCTCCGGGATGGTAGAGTACGACTCCACCAATCTGTCTTCTCCTTGGGGTCCCTGATACTTCTTAATCTCTCTACTTCATCCTGTAGCTCAGCCACCATGCTGAGCAAGTCATCCACTTGGTCACATCTTGTACGTTTGTTGTCATTACAATCATCTGCTACCAGTGACAGGCTCTGACATTCCCTACATCCAGAGACCTGGACAGCGGCATGCCTTCGTTCCAGCGCTGTCTGGATTGCCGCATCCTTTCTGGCAGCTGCAGGGGTTACAGTTATTGCTGTTCAGATTCTATGACCTCTTAAAGAAAATCAAATCGTGCAAGGAACAAATATCCTGTTTTGTGTATAGACATTCCACAATTGAAAGACTCGAATTTTGTAGTGAAAAATGAAATAGAAAATAATTGTGTTTCCTGTGTAGTGGAACTGTTGGAGCAGAAGGAACGTGTTTTCATTTGGCCAGTATCCACTGTAACACTGGAGACAAAGCAACTTCTCAGATTTGTGCATGTATAACCTGTACAGCAGTTGCAGTGCAGCTGTGTACTGTTTGTCTTTTGCTGATAACCAAGAAATTCTGTGCATGAAAATAATCTGGGTTTTTGGCTTTCATGTTGTTGTTTGTGTTTGTTACATAAAATTTGTTAGAGCTTGCTGCTCTGATTCTGTGAATTTTAAATTATTTTCAAAGTCTTGATTTATAGTGAACAGTATTAATTATCAAGTAATGGTTTTAATATTAATACTTCTGTAGTTTCAGCCTACCGAAGTGTGGTAAAGGTAAACCTGCACTTATACGAAGACACACACTGGAAGACCGAAGTGAATTGATATCCTGCATTGAAAATGGAAACTATGCCAAAGCAGCAAGAATTGCAGCTGGTAACTATAAATAATTGTATTCTTAATAATATTGTATAACTGTAATTTTCTCCCATTTATTTGACAGATTGTAGCATTCTTATTTTTGCTGCTAAAATACATAAAGCATTCTGAAAGTGGTGTTGATAGCATTGCAGAAACTACTGGTTTCTGCTTTTGACTCAAAGTTTAAACACTTTGAAGAGAGTAGTACCTGATTTTGTTTTGATTGGGGGTTTTTTTGTTTGTTTTTTTTTTAAATTAATGTTACTTTATAAGTGATCAAGCTACTTTAGTACTAAAAGCAAAACTTAGCCTGAAGTGCTATTTGTGGTTCTGTCAATATTTTTCTTTGTTGGGCTTTTTGGTTTAGAGTTTACTCCTCATATACTGTTCTGTGTAAGTATGTTGACAGGTGGGTAAGACATAATCTGCTTTGATTCAGGAAAAAATCGGAATTGGAAAGAAGCGGAAATTTGCAGGAATGTAGAGGATAGTAAGATACCAGATTTTAGGAAAATAACTGTGTTCTGTTCATTTTCCACCTGTTTCAGTATTTTAATTGCAATACAAGATTTAAGTAGGTCATCCCTTCCATAAGTAGAACTATGTGTAGTCAGTGCTCCCACGCTGAAGTTAGAGATCAGCCTTGTCTAGCAGGCCTGTCTTCAGTTGCTGACCTTACAACTCTTCTCCCCCTCATCCTGGATGTTCCTTGTCCAAGGCTGTTTTGCGTCTTTCTAGTGCTTTTATCTGACTTTTTGTTTGCCGTAGTCTGTTCTTTCCCATATGATCAGTTTTGGTTTTCTTTTTTGCAGCTAATCTGTTTTCAGCTACTGCTTCGTTACTCTCAGGTTTAATACCTTTATTAATCTATATGATATCCTCTTCTACAAACCTTAACCTTTTCCATTTGCTTTTCTTACTCTGTCCTGGGTAGTCTTATATTTGACACTTTCCAACTACAATTCCTGTACCTGTTTTTTTCAGAACTCTCCTTGATCTGTCTTAGTTCTATCTCTGTTCTCAGATATGTTCTACAGCTGCCTAAAAGGAGTCGCAAATTACATTTAACAGCATTATTTTATATATTACTATATATTCTGTCTCATTTGAACTCTTTTGGCTACCTTCTGCACCCTGTTACCTCAGCAGATCAAGAAGAGGAACTAAGTAGGAATGAAGTGAAAATTCCTGCTTACATTCTATGCACAACTGGAATTTTACCATTATTTACTTTTATTAGTAAAACCCCAGATTTTACAGAGAACCTTAAATAAAGGGTTATTCGTTCTTGGCAAAATGTCTTGAACGATGCTATTTGACAGAGTATATATGATTTGGAAACAAACAGTGCATATGGGTACATTATCTTTAGGTCCAAGGAATATCTTGTTTCTATTTACAAGATGCTGGCTCAGAACCTGTGGTATGTTTGTATATGTTGTAATACTGTAATTATGATGGAATGCAGTTTTACATTGATAAATGTCTGTAATCATTGTAATGCACACACACTGAAATGTATTTGTTCAAATGCAAATAATGTTACAAGAGTGCTGTTGAAATCACAAAGCCAAGCATGCAAGTTGGGGCGTGCTGTTTTCTGTAATACTACTGCCACATTCAGCATTTTTGGCTTGTGAGAGTGAGGTGTGCTTTAGAACCAGGTGCACTCGGTGTACTGGACAACTTAAGGCTATTATGGAAAAATACGTTCTATATTGAAATATTAAGATTATATTGAGATATAAATACAGAGAAAAAGTTTCAAAAGTGACTCAGAGTTATGTCTAACTTTCGGGGCTTGAACTCGTAGGCTTAATAGGGTTTTCTTGGTTTTCAAATAGAATTATCTGTATGTAATACTTCGCTGTCCTTGGTGTGCAAGTGCACTAGAAAATGAATAGACATGTGCTATGAGTGGTTTTCATTAGCAGCTGCTGTATACAAAGACATGCCAAGGTTTTAGGTTTTTGATTCCTTTATAGGGTCAGGAAATTGCTGCACTGAAGTGTCAATGTGTTCTTCTGCCTGTCCTTCCTGAACCTTGCCCAATCATTTTGTCTGGCTATTCTTTGTTCCCTGATCCATGATTCTTACCTAGCAGTCCTGTTCCCAGGCTTTCATACTTCTTACCTCAGTTTTCAATTATTTGTCCCCATCTTTATCCAGTTAGTTGATCCACCTTCTCGTCAGAATTTTTTTTCCCCTCAGTAAACCTTAGTGGTGGTATTTTTTCCAGTAGCACCTGGGTACGGTTTTTTCCTTCAGTTACATCAGACCGGTGAGCAAGAATGGACAGGGGGTGGGTCGTAGGAGAACATTTTGCTGCATTTGACTCAAATAACATCGCTGTCTGCATGGTCTGATTTCAACAGGTCACATTGATGGCAGAGAGAACACCTTGTCCAGCCAAGAGTTACACAGTAAAAGGAAGGTCTTGATTTATCATTTGTGCTAGGGAATGACCCATCTACACTGGAGATACCACAGCTACCTCTTGGGTGGCAGTAATTTTGGAGCTTAAACATGCTTAGTGTCGGCAGGTTTGTCTGCATATTTGGGTGTTAAAATCAAAGTTTCCTCTGTGTAATTAAAAAAAATAGGAAAGAAGGAGCAATACTGTGCACTGGTCAGTAAAATAGGCTTTCGTGTTTGTGGTTGAAGTTTCTGGTTTTAGCAGTACATTGTACTGACTGCTAAATTACAGTCATTGTCTCTCATAGCTTGAGGAAATAAGGTCAGGGTTATGTTGTGAAAGAAAGCTAACAACCCTATGTGCAAGGGTTATCACTATCACTAGGTACCCTATCACTACAAGGTGATCTACAAGGTACCCTATCACTACATGGAATAAATTCTGACTAGGAAAAATTCTGAGACTCTTCCCTACTGTGTATACACCTGAGAAGTCTCTCAGGGAATCTGGCTGCATGTGTCCTGTCAAATTGTGGTATGACCTTCTGCTCAGCATTAAAATACCTTTTTTTTTTGTTTGTTTCATATCAACTCTGCAGCTGAGAATAATGTAGGTTTCTTTTCTTGTTAGATGCTTTGAAGAGGAGGACTTGCACTGTTTTTATGTACCAGATACAGTTGTATATCTGTTTTTCAAAATAGTCTGTGTATGAAGCATACATTAATCTAAACTCTTTCTAACTGGCAAGTGAATACTTAACATAGTCGTGTTAGTAGAGCAGAGAAGTAAAGATGTTGCCTAAATTGTTTGGGTTTGGTTTTTTGTTGTTGTTGTTGTGTTCAATTGCTCTGATTGTTTTATTCTATCAAAATGGTTCGTCCGGATTTAACATATCTTTCCATAATACCCAGTATTTCATGTATTCAGCTATACTCCAAGAAGTATAAGAGTGCCTGTATGTATTACATTTGTGTATATTATATGTTTAAAAAATCCAAAGAATTACTATTCTAGCTTTTCATGAGAAAGTGAAGAATGTCCTAGAATGACCTCTTTAAAAATACACAGAAAGGAACAAATAAATAAAGTAGTATATTTAGTAACTGTTTTCCTAAGGTTATGTAGTTTAGTAAGAAATAGGCTAAATAAGACAAATTATTTTCTTGAGTTTGTATAGTAGAATCTGCTAATTAAAGATCTAATTAAAGATCTCCTCTGTAAAGCCTACTGAGATTGATAGCAAAGATCCTTGTTTTCTTTAGGAGACTTGTTCAAAGGTCTGTTTAAGGCACTTGAAAATTTGCATTTGTTTCTCCTGTGATACCCACACTGATAATAGAAGCTCAAAGATAATAGAAGCTCTAACAACTTTTAGCTTCAAAAACATCTGTCCTGGTTTGAGCCAGGACAGAACCAATTTTCTTTTAGTAATTTTACTTTTCAGTTAAGTCTCTTCTAGGTAACTACACTGGCTGAAATGAACAGCATGTTGTTCAGTCTGTGTCTGCTTCAGTATTTTCTTTTTCATCATTACTGTTTCATTAAAGCTGTGTAGTTTAGTTTCCAAGCTGTAAGGCTCTCTCCCTTATTTTCTTTCCTTCCTCTTATAGGAAGGGAGAGGGGTTAATAGAGAGCATATGTCATTTGTTTAATTGCCAGCCCAGCGTTAAACCTTAACAACATCTTAACATCTTTGTTATGGTGTGCTGTCAAGTTCTATAAACTACTGCATTTTGATAACCTATGTTACATAGTTGTGACCCTCTAAAATTAAATTTTTGAATGAAGCACTTTCTTGAGTGTTGATACCATTATAGTTTAAAAACAAATTATAATTGAATGGATTAGCCTATGGCTGAAAGTTGACCTAGAATATATTGTGGAGAATGGCTGACCTCTTTTTTTTATTTTTTTTTGTGATCACCTTTAACATTTTTTCCTTGCTATTTCTACTCTTAAAAGGTTTGAAACCACTTTTCACAGTACTTGTTTGCGATGTTGAGATAGAATGTATATCTACATGCTACATTTTGTTATAAATAAGCATTGCCTATTTTAAATGGGAGCAGATTGGGGAGAATTGAGGAATAAATTGTATTTTGACATGTAGAGAGCTACTTAAATCAAGGAGTGCCCTACTGCTAAAAAAAAAGTGTCACTGCAACCTCTGAATTGTACTTCAATACCATGTTTCCCCATACAAGAAGTGCCTTCTCGTCTTTACAGCTTGTGAACTTCCATTACCTTCTTCCTACTTTTTCTACCCCCAGTTCCATCTTGAGGGGATAACTCATTGTCTAGGCCAGCTGTGGTTCTGTTGACTGAAGGGCTTAAACCTTCTCATGCTTTAATCCAGTGGTGAGCAACAGAGAAGAAAACAGGATTCTAGTAGAAGTGAGCAGTAGCATTAAACTCAGTTTTCTGTTATACTGCCTTCTGAGAAGAAGAAAGAACACTATTGCAGCTGCTTCCTTGAACCTTGTTGGTCTTTCTGAACTGTACTGTGCAGGAAAGGGTTAGGCAGAGAGAACAAGAGGGCTGATTAAAAATAAATCGTAGAATCATAGAATGGGTTGGAAGAGACCTTAAAGATTATCTAGTTCCAACCCTAGACCAGGATGCTCAGAGCTCCATCAACCTGGCCTGGAACACTTCCATAAATAAATAGAAATTAAAATGCAGATTAGAATTTATGTATAAGAATAGAAAGTATATATATGTCATCAGGTTCTAATCCTACTATGTATATCCCACACTTTGAAATCATAACATGCAACTTATATCTTCAATACCATCACCTCTTTGACTGGATTGTCATCATAGTTTCAAAAGAAACTGGTTATTTGGAGTACTATTGGAGTACAATTCTGTGTTTTCTTTTGAGTTTTTTCAAAGAGAAAGGATTATTAGAATTTGACAGACAAGTGTTTAAGATACACTGTTTCTAGAAGTGTTTAAAAACTCATTCTTTATCTGTGGGCTTGGAGTAAAGTACTAGTGTCATTTAAAGAGGTTTTATGAACATTACCTGCTTTTTATTGGTATATATGTGAAAGATGATATTGGTATTTGAATTCTAATGATCATGAAATATTGATGAGGAAACAACTGCAGAAGATTTGTCTGAGGTTTCATTCTTTAACATTTTAATTTTATATTGTTATTTGTTCTTAGAAGTTGGGCATAGCAGTATGTGGATTTCAACTGATGCTGCAACATCTGTTCTTGAGCCTCTAAAAGTAGTATGGGCCAAATGCAGTGGATATCCCTCTTACCCGGCTTTGGTAAGTGTGCTTCTCATCAGTACACTATTGATGCTATTTCTGGTCTGAAAATTCAGTGTATGAACTTAAAGCGATTAACAAATTCACATTCAGGTTGAACGAAGGTGGATTATTCTGCCCTTTTT
Organism: Aegotheles bennettii; assembly: GCA_013398125.1. Taxonomy (NCBI): domain Eukaryota; kingdom Metazoa; phylum Chordata; class Aves; order Caprimulgiformes; family Aegothelidae; genus Aegotheles; species Aegotheles bennettii. Next base: position 96,311 of record VZRW01000211.1, read on the forward strand.
ACCATGTATCCAGTTTGTAAAATTATTGGTATATCAGATGTTCAATTAATGATCTCTACTACCCTCCCTATCTTTTGAGATGTGCAATACCTGTTGACCTGTTGTCATGGTTTAACCCCAGCTGGCAGCTAAGCACCACACAGCCACTCACTTACTCCTCCCTCCCACTTCACCCCAGTGGGATGGGGAAGAGAATTGGAAGAGTAAAAGTGAGAAAACTCACAGGTTGAGATAAAAACAGTTTTAACAGGTGAAGTAAAAGCTGCACACGCAGGCAAAGCAAAACAAGGAATTCATTCATTACTTCCCAGAGGCAGGCAGGTGTTCAGCCATCCTCAGGAAAGCAGTGCTCCATCACACTTAACGGTTATTTGGGAAGACAGATGCCATCACTCCAAACACTCCCCTTTCCTTCTCCTTCCCCCAGCTTTACATTGCTGACCATGTCATATGGTATGGAACATCCCTTTGGTCAGTTGGGGTCAGCTGTCCCACCTGTGTCCCCTCCAAACTTCCTGTGCACCAGACTACTCACTGGTGGGGTGGTACGAGAAACAGAAAAGGCCTTGACTCTGTGTAAGCACTGCTCAGCAAGAACGAAAACATATCTGCATTATCAACACTGTTTTCAGTACAAATCCAAAGCATAGCTCCATACAAGCCACTATGAAGAAAACTAACTCTATCCCAGCCAAAACCAGCACCCCTGTCTCTGTAGTCTTTGTTTCTTTAATAGATATACTTGTTCAGAGGATCAACTGAATTAGCATTTGACAGATATCTTGTTAGTGTTGAAACTGTAAGATATTTCCTGCTGCAAAAGGGGTCTAAAAATACTCTGATTCTGCAGTTCACTAAAGAAACAAAAAACTTGATAAGGTCGGAATAAATTGAATTATTGTATGCAATTGTGAATAATGTATTGGAAACTTAAAGCTCTTGTGCCCATGTTATTTTAGAAGTACACACAATTCTACTTAAAGCTTGCAGAGAAAATGTTGTTGGTAAAATGTTTGGCTTTAGGCATTGGAGTTATAGAAACTGTTCATACACTGTGGCTTGATTTATAAAATAGACTGGACAATCATGACTGTTTTAACATTTGTCTGCTGGGAACATCAGGAGATGTAATCCTACAGAGTCCAATTAAAACCTGTGGAGGTGAGATTCAGAGCACTTGAGTTTAAGTGCCCTCAGTGGGTGACTCAAACTCTCTTGGGTTAGATGCTGAAAGTTAAGTTATTTGATTCTGTCTTGAATGGTATTAGCAGTTGAGTGTTAGGTTTAAGCTGATCGTGTCCAAAGGGTTCCTTTTCTGCCCACTCCTTTGTATCAGCACTGGTGTGTCTCTTGAGTGTGTGATGAGTTGACTGAGGAATTAAACCTCAGTCAAGAGAATAAAGTTCTTCTCGTTTCTACAGACTCCCCCCAGTGTTAGCTTTCTGTTGATTTAGTTCCCATAATCAGTTTACTGTGGATTAAGATTGGTGCCAATGTGGATGCTAGGAAAACCACAAGAGTTTGTAGGGTAGGGGATGGGTGGAACCTGAGCACTTGATAATGCTGTGATCTGTCTACAAAGGAGTTTTACCATCAGCCTGATCAGTTTAATGTTAGCAGCATCTTCCCTTCTCCCCCAGCCTCGGTTTAGAAAGAATTTGTGACTGTAACTGCATGTTTTGCTGCAAACTGAGTCATTAAATTGGTTACGCAAGATATTTGGAAGTAACTTCTGATTTCTTTGTCTAGGTTTTTTTTGCTTGTTCAGGGGGTTTTTTGCTCCAGATTTTGAGTGTGGGGCTTATATTTTGCAGAAACAAATATTTATACTTTAATGTAGGTTGTTCTTTAAGATATTCAAAACCCAAAATTTGAGGCTAGTTAAGGCTTTTAGAAATACTGATTCAACTTTCTCATTCTGAAACCTGCTTGTCAGTTTACAAAGTTGTACTAAGTGAAATTCAGATGTGACTTTAAGAACTGTTATGAGTGAAAAATGCTCTGGAGTTCAGGTTCTGATTCTCTTCCTACTAACTTTATTTGCAATACCTCCTTAAAATAAATGATGTAGTTATAAAAATTAGGAACTGTCCTTTCTTCTCTTTTATAGATTATTGACCCTAAGATGCCTCGTGTTGCTGGCCATCACAATGGTGTTACTATACCAGTGCCACCTCTGGATGTACTGAAAATTGGAGAACAAATGCAGACCAAATCAGACGAGAAACTATTCTTAGTACTATTTTTTGACAATAAAAGAAGTTGGTATGTTATTGTAATGTATTGTTTGATGCAGTGACTTAGCATTTTAAAATCATATACCTTTAGACTAGAAGAAAATTGAAACATTATCTTTCCTATGGAAGTGTCAGCTGTAATGTTAAAATTTTGTCTGTTCTTGGATGAAGGCATATCATCACTGGAAGATACCTTTTTATGGTCAGTTTGGAAGAAAATAATAGAAGTTGTTAAATAGTCTTTCGGTTTTATTTACAATCTGGTTTCATTTAGTGACTTGATAAAATTGCTTCTTTGGCTAAACAGATTTTTTTAAAGGTAATAGTCTTTAATATTTATCCGTATCAGCCTTCATCATTACTTTCCAAATTACAATGCTTTTTTTTCCACCAGTTTGCTCAAGTGGATTTTCTCATTTGAAGTTCCTATCTCTAAATTTTTTCATTAAACCTTCCTTTTTTCCATTTCTCTCAGTATCAGCAATATGCCGTGAAGAGCCTGAAGGGATGATTCACACAATAAAAAGTGCTCTTCCCATTCCACTAGCCCTCCCCCCCCTTTTTTTTTCTATTGTTATTGTTGTTAGAGGGTTTTTTTGGTGTATTTTTGTCTGGTTGTTTGGTTTTTTTGTTTCCAGATCCAGAAGCTTTTTATCTACCTCTCTTTTTTCCTTTTATCAAATTATATATTTACTTCCTGTGTTGTTCTTAATCCCTCTCCTCTCCAGGTTTCTGCAGAGGTCAAGCTAGCTTTAAATCTTTTTCTTATATCTCAAATGCGCTTACACTCTCACATATGGTTTTCCTCTTTAGCTGATCATATGTGATGTCTAGAAATGTTGACATTCTCCTGACTCTCTCTGTCCCAGTACCCTATCACCTAAATAACTTATTGCTTGAAATTTAGAACTGATGTTTGCTTTTCTGTCCCCGCAGATCCTTTGGCATAATCACAATTCTTTGACTTGCTCTCTCTGTTCTTCAGTTCTTTTCTTAATTAATTAGTACTTCATGATGATCTTTGTTCACTCATCACTCTTAACTCACTCTTAACTCACTCACTCGTCTCTTACTTCTGAACCCATGTCTGTGATTTTCATGCATTTGCAGGGTATATGTCATCTACAGACCATGATACCAGCTTCTGTGACCTATTGATTACCTTTTCAAATAGTCATATTTGTTTCTTCTCATTTGCCTCTTGCATCTGGAGGACTTGACAAGCTTTCTGTTAAAAAATATCTTCTTAAAACTTCCCTCTGATCTGTCTTAAAACTGATAATGATTAGACTGCTGCTTATCATGCTGATGTTACTATACTGTTCTGTCTGTATCCTTGTATAGACTACAGTTTTTTGTTTCAGTCTGTGTGCTCAGTACAAAAGAGTTGTTTAGAGTGCTTTAATAAAACATAATACTTCAAGAGACAATTTTATTAAGTTAAAAAAAAATATATTTGAATATGATGTTTGATGTCAGACTTTATTGTCTGATTAGCAGTTGGTTTGGCTCCAAATGGACTCCCAAACTGAAGTTCTTACAGAAGCTTGTCTAATTTTTGTTTTCCTTAATACCTGTAACTTAAGAAAACAGGATTAAGATAAGAATTTATGGAAATGAGGCAATTTTACTATATACTTTTTAATTAAATATTTAAAATGCTTTAACTAGAAGAATGGGATGTAGAACTTTTTTCACTATCACTCCTTTATACCTAACAATTAATGATATTCATAGAGCTTAAACCAGAAAAGTACTGTGAATACTGAATTAGTGGGATGTCATACTGCAGGGTAAAAGCATACTAAGGAGAGCTTCCTCAACAGTTCAGCTTTCCCCATAAAGAACAAATTGAGATCTTTTAAATGCAAGGCAAAAATTCAGCTGCAAATTCCTTGTAGTAATAGAAATGAAAGATGAAGAGAAACAGTACTGTGTCAAGTGAATCTTGAGTAATGTTCAGTATTAGCTGCTGCTGCCTATTCTTAAACCAAACTGCATCAGTATTTCATGCTAATTTTTTTCACTTGATTCTTAATTATTAAATAAGTATCATTGAATTAGAATGTATTCTTTGTTTTGTGGAAGAAGCTTTCTTAATATTTCATGTTCTTAAAATATTTAAGGGAAGTAAGTACTGTCTGAAAAGGAATTTTGTCACTTTATTTAAGATAGTAACACTGATCCTGCTGTACAAGAAAGACAGTACAGCAGGCCTGACGTTTCTGCACAAACTTCTTGATTGATTTTATTCTATATTTAATGTACTTATTTTACTCTTTCTTACAGGCAGTGGCTTCCCAAATCCAAAATGGTTCCCCTTGGGATAGATGAGACCATAGACAAGTTAAAAATGATGGAAGGACGTAATTCAAGCATACGAAAAGCAGTAAGAATTGCTTTTGATCGTGCTATGAATCACCTGAGTAGAGTCCATGGAGAACCAGTCAGTGACTTCAGTGATATTGACTAACAGAGATTCTACCAAGGCATGAAAAATACTACACAGACTTGAACTCTACTAATGAACCTCTTTGTCTAAAAGAATGTATTGAAGATACAACCCCTTAATTGTTGATTCAGTGGCTGAGTTCTGCAAACTTGAAATAGTTGAGCAGTTCTTCTAAATCACCATTGCCATATTGATTAATGATTTTATCGTGTTATAGTTTGGAGGATTTTCCACTAAACCTGTCAAAATGTCTTGTTCATAGTGTTCATAATTGTACATAAATGTATATTCGACACTTAACTTATTCTGATTTTAGAAGTAGCTCTTTAATTCCTTTTATAATTTTGCTGGGGAGGGAGTTGGTTTTTGTTTCCATGCTTTTTCCTTTTTTTTTTCTTTTCTTTCTGAGGTTAAGTTACCTAAGCACCATCTTCCAGCTTAAGGTGTTTAGTGGATCTTAAAGCCTAATATCAAAATGGCATCAAATATATGTTTGCCTAAATCATATACAGTATGGTGCTGCTTGTATCATTTCTTCCTTGGTCTGTAGCTTCTGAAAAAGACTTCTGAATGTTTGTGTAAATCGTTGCTCTTTGCACAAAGTACCACATATTTAAGACTGATGTAAATTTACAGTTACAAATATGTATTTTAAGAAAGGAAGTTGCATTATTTTGGAGGGTACTTTGTGAGAAAGACGTCAAGAAAAAAATTATACTATGTACATCACTTGCAAATCACCAAAAACACTCCATTGTTGCCCAAAATAACTTAAGATTGTTTTTGTTTTAAACAAACCTGGCTTAAAGCCTGCAAGCACATTCTTTCTTTCAAAACCATATCCCATTTATCTCCCATTGATTTTATTTTGTTGGTATGTGTGCCTCCCTGTGTTTTATTTATTGTAGAAAATGTATTAATTTGCTTTATAATGAAAAATAAAATTGACAAATATATTGATATGCATTTTTATACAGGCACATGAGAAGACAACTTGCTTTGGGAGAAAAATGTATTGGAAATTGTATAAAATAACTTGATGGTTTGTGTGTAATTTGATTTTTTTTTGTAACTTGTAATCTTTTGTTTCCGATGAGGGGATTTATGTAACTTTTAATTTAGAACACTTTGGTAGCAATAGAAACTTTGGATACATTTTTGTATGGTACATGTGATGTATATAGAATTAGTACTTTATTTTTATTTTTAAGAAGTAAAGCATTATGTTTGGGCAGGGGGAAGGAGGAGGGTGGGTTTCCAGAACTGCATTTTTATATTAAAAAAAAAAATAAAGTCAAGATATTGATTGTTGTAGCTACTTTATTCCTACCTTCACTGAGATACTGAATTTGTAACAATGAAAATGGCAAGGTATGTTTGCAATGTGATTTATAATGACTCCATTATTTATAAATGCACTGTGTTTGAACTCTTTTGCAGTGATATCTTAAATACTGTACCAAGTTATATAATATGAAACACCAAATAATGCATATGAATGCACGAAGTATTTATGCCCAGCTTTTTTATAAAGGATTAGCAAATACAGCAAAACCAATACTTTTTAAATCTTTTTTTAAAACTTCATTGAATAGCATACTTCATTGTTAAACCTGCTTGAATCTTTATTTTAAAGGGACGATTACTTTTTAAATAGTTTTTAATGTTTTTATTCTCTGTTGTTTGTAATACCCCCTTAGAAGCTTGAAATAAAATTTCTTTCTCAACTGTTAATTTTGTCCTGAATTTAGGCCCTGAGATTTTGCTGTAGTGCCCATTTTCTCTCTCCATGACTGAGCTGTTACCGAGGCGCTAGTTCAAGAACGATTGTTTTCTTGCTGTGGCATGCAGTATCGTCCTTACTGAGCCCTCTGCATGGTAGGTATTCTAGCCAGCTATACTAGCTGAGATCAGTTCCCTGTAATGGACTCTAATAATTACAGAGATGAGTTGGATTAACTTCACAAATTATCAAGCAAATTGTTTTCTCAGTCTTGACAGTAAACACAGCTTTAGGGGGCAAAGTGATGGCTGGTATCCTGTGAGGACCATCATTGAGGTGTGCAGCTGTGATAGAAACAACATCCACACCAGGTAGAAAAATAAAACAAAAAATTGGTTGTTTGCCTTAAGTAAACTGTGTAATGATCTGCTGGATAACCATGCTCATCTCTGAATGGAATGGAGCTTAATTTGTGCAATATTGAGGCAGTAGAACCTCTTATTTGTTAGGACTGCCTATTAAGAGTCTTCAAAAAAATAGCCTGCACCAGGTTTTATTTCAGATTCAGATTTGGCGTGTGTGAAACTGGATAATGACTCACAGCCTCCGAGCAGAGGAAAAGAATTTTTTGGATATGTCAGACCCTGGAAAGCTGCAATTGCAGTTACAATAGGAATTGGAGGATGGTAATTTGGTATTAGTATGATAAAAATGTTGCTATCTTTAAAGTATATCACAGTAAAAAAAAAATAAATATGCATACAGTTGCAAAATTATTGGTTAGAAGGCTTCTCAAGTTGTCATCCTCTTCTGATGGTAGCAATATGGGGGGAGGGGAGACCTCCTCTTTTGAAAACAGAAGCAGAGCATTACTTTCATTATTCTGAGACAAATTGTTTAATCAAGTCTTCAGTGAAAGCTTTAGTGTGAATTTTGCTCAGACTTCCATGTTTCATTTTCTGACTTTTATCTTCAGAGACAACTCCGTCAGTTCTTGGAGAAGATAAACTTGCTGCCTTGATCTTGCCAGGTGTCTGTATGCACTTAAGAGAATTCTGAGCTGGAGAACTTCACTGATTAGAAGAAGCCTGTTAAGCATCCTAACAAACCACCCTGCATATTCTTTTGATGAAACTGACATGAAAGGCTGTGTTGCGTTTCTTTTGTGTATGTGTTGGAAGCTCTGAGGAACTCCTAGATACTGTCTGAGAGGAGGCTGCAGCAGTGGCCACCACTGTTGCCATACTCCGTTATGTGGAAGTAGAGTATGATTCAGTGACTCTTCAGATTGGGTTAAAGTCTAAAATAATTTCTCAGACTTGTCAGTCTTCAGTGTGACTTGTGTGTTTTTAAGGGAATTCATACCTATTTAGGAAAAAAAGTACAAGCTCCAAAACCACTTTATTTCCAAATTCTAGGGTCTAACCAGGTACGATGGGTCTAACACAGGTCAGATGAGTACGTGTGTATCAATATGTGCTTCACTACATTTTAGACCAAGTTCTGTGACACCATTTAATAAATGTAACATAACCAGAGTGCAAATTAGTATTCTAGTGGGGGGGAAAAAAAAAAGGAACACCACATGATATCTTACTGATTTCTTGGAGTACTAGAGCAGTAAATACAGGGTGTAGATTTGCATATTCACTACTCCATTCTGGTATGAAGATTTTTCCTGCTAATGAAGAGTCCTGGATCAGAAGCTGACACTAGGTTTCAGATGTGAATAGAGAATGACTTTGTCTTCTCTGGTATAAAATGCGAGAAACCATGTTATAAATATTTAGGGAAAAAAATGTGAATAGAGAATGACTTAAAAAAAACCCTACAGTTTGTGTTTGTTGCCAAACTCGGTGATTATTTTGAATGTTGTGATTTTGTATTTTTTACACTAGAGGGAGCAATACACACAGACCATCAACATTCACTAAGCATTTAATAATTTAAAAATCCTGCTGTTAAAACTTCTTGCGGGAAAACAGTGTTTTCTGCTTTTGATGTTTGCAGTCCATCAAAAGTGTCTTTCTCTGATGTTCTTGCTGCAAGTGAGCCATTTTGGGAATGCTTATTTTTAACTAGAGCTAATACATAGAACAACTCTGGGTTTTCTGGCTCTCTTAATTTGTCTCTTATTGCTAGTGACAGAATCACAGAATCCTAGGGGTTGGAAGGGACCTCGAAAGATCATCTAGTCCAACCCCCCTGCCAGAGCAGGGTCACCTAGAGTACAACAGTGACAGGTGAGTTACTTTTCATGCTATTTTATTTAGCTGTTGATTTTTCTTTTCACAGGTGTACTGATACGGGTTCATTCATGGTGTTATAAACAGAAAATGACTCAGCTGCTTACTGCTAGTAACACAGTGCAAGTTGAACAGAGAAATTATCAACAAAAATACTCAAGTTTGGAGGTGAAGGTGCAAGATGGGACAATTGTTCTGTCCTGCAGGCTGACAGAGGAAGGTTGTCTTGAGGATATTCACAAGAGAATCAATATACTTAGCTCTGACGTGTCACCGTGTGGGTAAAGGTTGCTACCTATATAACAAAAACACTTGTTTTTATTTCCCTCTAAGTGTAACACAAATACAGAAGTGAAATGTAAGTGGAGGAAGTGTTTACTGTCCACATTCTACTTAATACCTTTTGGTTAGCTTGTTGACATTTTTGTATAACGTTATTCAGTTATTTTGACTTTAACGTATTTTATCAGTTTTTCCTTGAAAGATTTATTTAATCTAAAACTTCTCTTGTAGAAAAAGTAAATTCAGGGTAATGAAAGTTTGAAAATATTCTTTTGGAATAGCATGAAATTGATAAGCTTTTTAGAAACCTTTTTTGAAACTGGTATTTGATGGGAGGGGGCTGTAAATGTATTTTTATCTGAGTACTTAATCAGCTTTCTTTTATTGCCTGTGCAGAGAAACTGCTGTCAAATCTCTGCCAGTCAGGGAGGAATATGCAAGATCTTAGCAGCTGTACTTTAACTGCAAGGTCATTCAAGATCCTTTTTGATTGTTTCTGTAGTGTTAAAAATCTAGCACTGCAGTGACTGCAGTCACTCAATTTTATCTTCTTCTAATACTACATGGAGAGAATAAGGAAATGGTTTTTTGTTAATTTAAGTTTCATTCTTTAAAATTTTAAAGTAAATCCCAGTGATACCACATATCTTAGAAAACAATCCTCTGGTCAAACTGCTGCTTTGTTGCCTCTGTTGGTTGTTTTCACAAATCCTCCAAGTTCAGCTTGTTTTGTGTTTATCTGTTTGTTGTCTTCACTGCAACAAGTCAGTGCTGCCAGCAAGCACTGCCAGCAAAACTCAGTAGAAACAGCTTTCTGGGCTATAATGTCTGGGTGTACAAAGAGCTTTGGTGTAATGTGAATAGTTCCTTCTTCACAAAGGGAGTTCTTTTGAGTTTATGATAGTTCATTATTTCATATTCCTAGTCCTTAATAAATAGAAGTTGATAATATCTTCCTTATCTAATTATTATTTAGGGTTGTAGGAGCTTGATGCCCACGCTCAAGTAGGTGGAGAACTACAGGAAGAAAATTAACAAATGTTGTCCATAAGTCAGTGGGGAACTATAGGAAAAACAACTATTTTCATCGTGAACTCATGAAAGACTTTGGGGGCTTCCTAAGGAAATGGAGAAGTGCTACAGTAGTGTCTCATTTAAAAAGAAGGATTTGGAGAATTGTCCTCCAGTCTTTAGTTAAAGAGAAAGCTACTGCAAAGATATGGAGAGAGAAGCAGTGGTGGCTGGATTTTAGGTGGAAAAGTCATAGCTGGGAGATAGGTAAAGAGAGGGCAACAGTATTTTCCTACTTTCCTACTTAGAAAGATTCAAATTATGTTGATTTGTAAGCAGTTAGAGCTTATGGAGAAGTTAAATTTTAGCTATTTTCAAAATATTTATTACTTATGTAGGATAGGGTAACAGTCCTAATGGTGGTTAAAAAGGGATGTACAGATGGAATTACTTTTGACCTCACCACTGCTTTTGAAGTTCATCGTGTTTTCTTAGGCAAACAAGAAAAGTAGGACCTAGAACAAACAGGTTTTTGAAAAAATGCAACAGTTCACAAAATAATTGTCAATGGTTTGTTGTGAAACTGAGGGAACATTTTTAATAGTCTGCCACTGTTAGTCTGTCTACATGTTAATGAATAGTATATAATACTTTCAAGCTAAATAACACTGCAAAACTCTTAAATGCTAGTCTAGATTTTTTTAAATCTACATCTATGTTTTGAATGAACTTTTGTTGTGCTTTAGTAGTTCTTTGGCTCATACTTTTTTTCCTATTTGGTGTGACTTTTCTATGGTATGTACATCCCAGAATTAGTTTTTTTACAGACTGACAAGTTGACTTCACTGAACTAGCCATAAAATGTAGTGCTTGAATACCAGTAGGGTTTCCCCCCCCCCAGCACAGGGGGAACTTGGAATTAGAGATGTTACTTGTCCAAACAGGACAAGATGGTACATTTGGACAGCGTGTCTTAAAAGTGTCTTTTTTTTTTTTCAGTAGAAAAGTTGTCTGTGCATAAGAAAAATTACTTTTAGAAGATAAACAGAAAGCAGGTAAAGCTACAGTCAGGTTGTACATTAACTTAACTAGCAATCTAAATTTTACGCTGTTTCTATAACTTTCATATTTATGATGGTACAACTGAGTTGTCCTTAATTTATATATTTTAGAAAAAAAATTAAATTGAAGTTACCCCCCTGCATTTCTGCTGGTTGATGGTTATGGAGAGAATGTACACAAGATGCTGGTAAGGTGCTGATGAAGCATGAAGATCAATTTTTCAGATCAACTTCATCAAATAATTTTAACCAAACTAATCTAATTTGCTGGATAATTGTCTGCTTCTTTCCACAGATGTTTATTTCTTCTGAAAATGTCTAATGCACTACTTGTCAGCAGATGTTTCCAGCTGAGAAAAATATGGGACTTGGTTGCATTGTTGATTACATTAGAAACTAGCCTGAACTTTTAATGAAAATATTACTCTAGAAGGGGGTTTCAGCAGCGTAGAAAAAAAGCTTTTCATAGCATCTGACTGAAAGAAGAAATGTGCATATACGTTTTGTGTTATTTTCTAGAAACTCACAAATTGGTACATTTTTTTCTGAGTTTCCATTACTCCCTTATCAATCAGAGGTCTTTAAACCAACTTACTTTATTCTATAAGATCTCTTAAAATTCCTCTGTTTATCTTGAATCCAATTTAGTATGTTATTTGTTTTTAATATTTCAACTTCTGTAAAAATGTTGAGGTGTATGTAAATAAATTACAGTCTTAGTTTGTCTTTAATAGGTAATGAAATGTTTATATTCTTTGGTACTAAGTAGGATCAAGCATCCCTGTGCATGTCTTCCTGCACACAGTAAGTTTCACCCAAGTTCTTTGGTGGTTGTTTTGGGGAAAAAGGTAATGCTTTCATCCAAGAAAGTGTGTAAAGGCATCTCTGAAGTGGATCCATCCCAGACTCCTTTCTTCATAAGCACTCTCAGATCTTACTCACCTGGCAAATTAATCTGGATCAGAATAGGCTTCTCAAAATATTCTGAGCATAATGTTATATTTCTTAGCTTTAGTATGTTAACAGACAGCACTGTTGAGCCTTTACCTCTTTTCATTTTGTATACCACCATACTAACAGTTACAAAGGCTTCTTTACGTTCTTCAGCTGACCATTAGATTTACAAATCCTGTCCATGACTGCTATTTAATTTACTTCACTGGCTGTGGGAATTGAGCAGTGTAAAGTAAGCAAGGGTAAATTTGAGGCACCTAATACTAAGTGGGTAGACTGAAAATGTTTCACTTTTGGCCTTTGGACAGGGTAGGTCTGACCGTTGAAGGTTTCCTGGATATTACATATTGCTGTGCACAAGATTAGTCCTGTTTCTTGGAGCTGATGTTATTGACTCTGAGGGTTTTAGGTATAAGTGGAGGATTGTATTGAACTGAAAAAAACATGGCAAGTGCTTGTGATGTCACAGAACAGTTGAGATTGGAGGGAGCCTCTGGATGTCATCTTGTCCAACCTCCTGCTCAAGCAGAGCCATTTACAGCCAGTTGCACAGGACTGTGTCCAGGTGGCTTTTGAATATTTCCAAGGATGGAGACTCCACAACCTCCCCGGGCAACCTGTGCCAGTGCTCAGTCAGCCTCACCACAGTAAAAAAGTGTTTCCTTCAGATGGAGCCTCCTATGCTTCAGTTTGTGCCCATTGCCTCTGGTCCTGTCACTGCATACCACTGAAAGGAGCCTGGCTCTGCCTTATTTACACCTGCCCTTCAGGTATTTATGTACATTGATAAGATCCCCTTGAGACTTCTTTTCTCCAGGTTGAACAGTCCCAGCTCTCTCAGGCTTTCCTCACAGGAGAGATGCTCCAGTCCCTTCTTCGTCATTATGGCCCTTTACTGCACTCTGTATATCCATGGCTCTCTTGTGGGGAGCCCAGAACTGGACATGACACTCTAGGTGTTGCCTCACCAGCACTGAGTCCCTCAACCTGCTGGCAATACTTTGTCTAATGCAACCCAGGATACCGGTAACCTTCTTCACATCTAATTTAATCCAACTTTTCAGTGTGCAGAGTTCACAAATGTTTTGTAACACTTTCAATTAGTTTAAATTAGGAGGCATGTTGTGGAGGGTAGGAAGTTGTGAAAAAACAGATCATGTCTTCTGTTCTTTTCTTAGGACTCACTTAAAAAATAATTAAACATTACGATGGTGTTTCTGAAGTGCTACTTTGTTAGGTTTTCTTTTTAGCACATTTGCATGAACCATTCTATAATAAAAATAATACAATTTTATGTTGTAAAACAAAGATCACTTTTTTAAAAAAAAGGACCATCTTTATTTACTGCAAGTTTTTATTTTATAATAATTCTGATTTTTAATGCCATCAAACTCTGGTCTTCCTCAGCTGTTTCTCATTCACTGAAAATGAATATTATGAGGGCAAATCAATACATGTTAGGAAGCATGAAAACAGAAAAAAATTACAAGATGTTACACGGAGGAGAGTAGATGTCATGGGGTTTGGACAATCCCTACGAAGGTGCTCTGTGAAGCAGTTTCCCTCTGTGATTCATGCAGTGAATTAATGCATGGGCAAAGAAAGAGAGAAAGCTTTCTACAATGGTTATGACGTGTGGCCATTGAAGAAGCAGTAGGGTAGAGACAACTGGGTATTAAAATTTAACTGGGCAAATCAACAAACAAAGTAGCTTAATGATTTTGTGACAGGAACTATGTAACTCAATTGGTTGCAATAACAGGTGATTGCCCTCAATGGCCCAGAAAGTCTTTTTCAATGCTGTGTTGCTGCTTCCTGATTGTTAAGCTGCCCCATGACAGGTAAATATGACCTTTTTTTTGCCTTCTAGCTAATTTTTGTAAGTCTAATTCTACTATGAATGATTTCACTCCCCCTCTCTCCAATTCATATGTTAAAATAAAACCAGAATAAGTCATCAGAATTAATGGTTCCTAATATGAGAAAAGCAAACATGCTGGGTTTTTTGCTCTGCTTTTTGTTTATTTACTCTCACATTCTGTTTATTTACTTCGTAATACCTTGTGTTGTTCGAAGGGTGGTTATGGTGGTGTTTATATCATTAAGAGATGAAAGCTCTAGTTTATTAAAGATAATGATATTTTAGGTAAATAAAAGTGTGTAAACCTATTTTTTTTTCTGTTTTTCAGAAGATCATCTGGAATGGAGTGGAAAACATTTCTCATCAAAATAAGCAGTAAGAGAGAATTGTTAGCAGTTTGTCCTGATTTTGCCTAGGATAGAGCTAATTTTCTTCTCAGTAGCTAGAATAGCACTATGTTTTGGATTTAGTATAGGATTTGGTATGAGAAGGATGCTGATAATACACTCATCTCTTTAGTTTTTGCTAAGAAATCTAAGACTTTTCAACTTCCCATCTTTTGCTAGTGTGCAGGTGCACAAGAAGCTGGGAGGGAGCATAGCCAGAACAACAGGTCCAAATTGGCAGATGAAGTATTCCATATCATGTAACTACATGCTTAGTATATAGATGAGAGTTGGCTGGAAAGCTCTCTCTCTCTTTTGGGATTGCAGTTTCAGGATTTTCTCTTCTCCATGATCACTAGCCAGGGACAGGCTGGGCATCGGTCAGTGGGTGGTGAGCAGTTACACTGTGCATCACTTGTTTGTATATTCTATCATTACAATTATTATTTTTATTTTATTTTATTTCAATTATTATTTTTTTTTATCTCAACCCATGAGTCTCTTTACCTTTCCGATTCACTCTCCCACTCCCTGGGGTGGGGCAGGAGAGAGTGAGCAAGCTGCTGCGTAGTACTTAGTGGCCTGCTGGGTTAAAACCATGACACGGTTAGAGATGTAACTGAATTATTTATCAGACTATGTCTATCAACCAGAAAATACAAAAGAAGGCAAATGAAACTGAGTTTGACAAACATCAGAAAAAGTGTTGTTATTTTAAAAGTTCTAATTTCTAGGCAAGGAAAAGGAGGGTGCATAGAAAAGGAGGGCAGAGTTTTCAGTTTAGAATCAGAATTAAAAAAAAATAAGGTGAAAGACAATAGCAACAGTGGATAGTCACATGACACCTCCTCCAGAGTCCTGTATGCCAGAGACCCTGCTCTTGCTGCTGTCTTATTACTGCAATTGAGCGAAGTGTCTATCAAATCTGCCGTGCTTTATATAAGCTACTTCCATAAAAATAAACCATTAGCATTTTAACACCTCAGCAATAAAAAGTTTTGGCTTTGAAAACTCTGGTCTTGTTTCTTATTTAACATTCAGTATTTACATTACTCTTACTTAGTGTGGCTTTATCTTCTATGTCCAAGTTTACTAGAGCCAACAGTGGTGTATTCAATCAGTCCTAGGGTTAGGTGTAGTTAATGAACTACACAACTCTGTTTAATTACCTGTCTTTCTAAGAATTAGCTTTGGGGACAGCCTGAAGTTCATATTAGCTCTTTTATTCAACTGTCTCTTTAGTGTTAACCATATGTGTACACTTACCAGCTAAAGAACAGCCAGCCTTTGAAAGTGAAAGAACAGTAACAAAGCTGAAGATGAGCCGCTTAGCTGTCATGTTTGCAGCAAAAGAACATATGAAATCTTTGCAGTAGATGTTAGTCCACTCAAGCATGTGTAATCAAATTACCACTATCTTTTCTCATCTTCATGAGTTCTATTATAAAATGAAGCCAGAGGCTGTATGACTATAAGTTTAGATGACTACTTATTGATTAATTTGAATGCAAACAGAAGGAAAACAGTAAACGGCTTGGTGCTGCTGCCATTAAGTTAGTTTTGGTAGAAATAGAAACTGCTTGGTGGAAAACTATTTAAAGAATTGAGGGAAACTGTCTCAGAGAATGGGAAGAAAAAAACTTAGGAAAAAACCTCCTAATTGGAATCACATGGCTACATGTTGGCCACATAGAGAACTGTGCAACAACCTATACCGCCCATAGCTGACAGCACAGGTGAAATCCTATAGTATAGTATACAGTGGGGCTCCTCTTGGGTAAAGAGAGCCACTGCTGGGCAGCTACAATGCCCACCATTTTCACACTTTCCTCAGGCCCTAAGATGAAGACTGGTCTGGACATATGTTATATATGACCATGCACCCCCTCCCTCCACTCATCCCTTATAATTTCTGTCATTCTTTCTCAAAGGTGGAACAGAAAAGTAACTGCATGGAGACAGAGATAAAGAGGACTTGCCCCTGTCTTCCATTTTCTCTGTCTTCCTTCATCTTCCAGATTTCCTATGGGTCTGTTTTTAACAGACATTTTCAAATTTCCCCTTGGTTGATTTTCTTTCTCCTTCTCTGCTTTGAGAGAGGAAATGAAAACGTTAACTCTGAAGGAGGTGAACAAACCAAGTGAATCTTCAACATGGGACTTTTACCATTGCACAAAGTGAGATTAAGGAGGTGCACAAGAAACAGTTTACTTAGATCCTGCTCTATACATCCCAACAGGCCTGCTGAAGTAAGTGGCCTTAGTTTTAATACTAACACTAAAGCATTTACAACTGCATGAAAACACGTATCAAATAAATTTTAAGTAGTTATTTGATTGGATTTTTTGTATTAACTTTTTCAAAAAAATACCTATTACAAACAAATACAAGTTTGGAAAGATGCTGATTTCCAGACGATACGCTAGAACTGACAGTTTAATCAGAACAAATATGCACAACTAATGTAAAGGTATTTAAAACATTTTATTATTCAGTAAATATGCCTGTATTCCGGGAAGTAGAAGAGATTCTTGCTCAGTCATTTTTGGTAATTTAATGCTTTTTAGATTAACACATCTTTTTGGATTATGGAAAACTTGTATGAAGATATTATGGTATGTAAAATCAGTTGCCTTTCACTCGATTTATTACAATTTGCCATGGTTTAGTTCATGCAGTCCAGAAATGAGAGGCAGTTGGGAGTGTCCTTCAACTTTTAACTGAAATCACAGAGTAGACTTACTGAAGCAATGTCTAAGGATCGTATAGATGGTAGCAATATCAATAGGCCTTTGGCAGAGAAAGCTGATAATGTTCTAAGACTAAATTATTAAAGTTAACAATTTAGAAGATCATGGGAAGCCCTAGGGTGTGACAGAATTAATCCTGATTTGTGCTGCAAGGGAGATATGCTGACAAAGGATAAATCTCTAGGGCATCAGTATTAAACAGCTTTTCCATTTTAAAAACTTTATTTTATGAAAAAAGTCAGTTTGCTGAACCTCAAGCTTTCATGAAATAGAGAAATTTTAATACTGATTTTGTAAATTAATATTCTGGGTTCCAAGATAGACCTTTTAGTTAACTCATTGTGTTGGGTTTGTGTGGCAAGGTTTTGGTAGTAGGGGAGTTACAGGGGTGGCTTCTGTGAGGAGTTACCAGAAGCTTTCCCCATGTCCAACGGGGACAATACCAACTGGCTCCAAGATGGACCTGCCACTGACCAAGGCCAATCCCATCAGTGGCAGTGGTGGCACCTCTGGAATAACATATTTAAGAAGGGTAAAAAGTTCGGCTGGGCAACAGCAGCCGGAGAGTGGGTAGAAAATACGTGAGAGCAACAAGCCTGCAAGCACCAAGGTCGGTGAAGAAGGAGGAGGAGAAGGTGCTTCAGGCACTGGAGAGATTCCCCTGAAGCCTGTGGTGAAGATCTTGGTGAAGCAGGTTGTCCCCCTGCAGCCCATGGAGGTCCACGGTGGAGCAGATATCCACCTGCAGCCCACAGAGGACCCCACGCCAGAGCAGGTGGATGCCTGAAGGAGTCTGTGATCCCATGGGAAGACCATGCTGTAGCAGGCTCCTGGCAGGACCTGTGGACTCACAGAGAGAGGAGCCCACACTGGAGCAGGTTTGCTGGCAGGACTTGTGAACCCATGGAAGACACCCATGCTGGAGCAGTTCATGAGGAACTGCAGCCCATGGGAAGGACTCATGCTGGACAAGTTCATGGAGAACTGTCTCCTGTGGGAGGGATCCTGCACTGGGGCAGGGGAAGAGTGTGAGGAGAAAGGAGTAGCAAAGACAACATGTGATGAACTGATCGCGACCCCCATTCCCCTGCACTGCTGGGAGGGAGGAAGTAGGGAAAATTGGGAGTGCAATTAAGCCCGGGAAGAAGGGAAGGGTGGGAGGAAGGTGTTTTTTTCAGATTTGGTTTTGTTTCTGATTATGGTATTCTGATTTGATTGGTGATAAATTAAATCAATTTCCCCAAGTCAAGTCTGTTTTGCCCATGATAATATTTGCTGAGTGATCTCCCTGTTCTTATCTGAAACCACAAGCCTTTTGTTATATTTTTTCTTTCCCCCTGTCCAGCTGAGGAGCGGTGTGATAGAGTGGCTTTGGTGGGCACCTGGAGTCCAGCCAGGGTCAACCCACCATGCCCATCAAGGAAGCATCTCTTGTGGTCCCAGTAGGCTGGCAGAAACCATCCAGGATGGGTATGTGAGCTCAATTTTTCGCTCTGCTTGAGTTTGACAAGGAATCTGAATGCAGCTGTGCTGCATCTCGTGGAAGTGTCCTCACCTCTGTCTTCATGGCTACAGTGCAATCAGATAGGGTTGGTTTGTTTTTCTGGTGGAGCTGCTCAACTCTGGCAAATTTTAAACTGTTTCTGCAAAGACTGACTCTACATGCCAGTGAACAAACATGAGATATAAGATGTCTGGATTCAGATTCCCTGCCTGATAAAGATTTAGTCACTTACTTAAAACGGGGTAAATTCAGTAGCAGTGAGAAAGACCTTTCTCACTGTAGGCAAAAGAATTAACCATGATGATATAAACTTATCGGCATGGCTTTCCTTTGGAACAAGGCAGCAGTGTTGACCTGGACAGATCCTCTATTCAGCTGGCAAAGGCTGTTCATTTCTGTCTTTCAGTCCTTATTTTATGTGACATATTGTACCCTGGAGAGCCTGAAGCATGCTGAGAACAAACAGGTCTCCTTGCAGACCTTCGGATGATTTCTAGAGTGAAGGTGGCCTCAGCTAAGCAGGTAACTCTATAGATTTTAAGGGAGTTCAGGTAAAAAGCTTGGTTTAAATCAAATGTGTAATGTAGATATTTTCATTGGTTTTGTTTCTCTTATGTTTTCTAGTGTCTTGCAGTAAATAACTAAAAAGAAATTTTAATCTCAGATTAAATTTATTTCAAAAATGCTACTTTTCTTCCTAACTGTCATTTTCCTGGCAACAGAAGTCCCATCCAGGTATTTATAAAAGTAATAGAGTCTAATACTCTAAACTGCTACACCTTAAATGTACAGCCATTTACCTAAATGCTATGGTATATTTTCATCCCTCCTGGATCACTCCTGTTACAGAGTTAGCATTCTTTGAGGATGCCATTTAGTAACTTTTTTTTTAACATTTTTCATTTTTTTTTTTGTTTAGATCATTTGCAGAGAGCTATATTTCCCCACTGTCTACAATCTGGCTAGCTAGAACTAACTTCTCACTTTCCCTGATTCCTGATCATTAAGCTGCTATTTCGATATGCTGATTCATCACTACCTGTCCAACATATCACATTAGCTAGAGTTTCTTCTAAATTTTGCTGAAATTATTGTGTGACTTTCCATTAAATCAGTATTTGCTGGGCTGATAGGCTGCAGATCACACACAGAATCACAGAATCGCAGAATGTTAGGGGTTGGAAGGGACCTTGAAAGATCATCTAGTCCAACCCCCCTGCCAGAGCAGGACAACCTAGAGCAGGTCACACAGGAATGCATCCAGTCAGGTTTTGAATGTTTCCAGAGAAGGAGACTCCACCACCTCTCAGGGCAGCCTGTTCCAGTGCTCTGTCACTCTCACAGTGGAAAAGTTCTTGCTTATGTTCACCTGGAACCTCCTATGCTCCAACTTGCACCTGTTTCGCCTTATCCTATCACTGGCCATCCCTGAGAAGAGCCTGCCTCCATCCTCCTGACACTCACCCTTTACATATTTATAAACATTAATGAGGTCACCCATCAGTCTCCTTTTCTCCAAGCTAAAGAGACCCAGCCCCCTCAGCCTCTCCTCACAAGGGAGATGTTCCACTCCCTTAATCATCTTAGTGGCTCTGCGCTGGACTCTCTCAAGCAGTTCCCTGTCCTTCTTGAACTGTGGGGCCCAGAACTGGACACAGTACTCTAGATGTGGCCTCACCAAGGCAGAATAGAGGGGGAGGAGAACCTCTCTTGACCTACTAACCACACCCCTTCTAATACCTCAGTGTATTTTCACTCTCTCTGTCTGGAATATATATGACCAACATAGCACAACTTTGAGGACTCTGATGCTAAAGCAGGTATTTTAAGGCAGTTGTTCATCTATTGTTAATGAAGGCTTTAAAGTGAAAACAAACCTCAAAGGCTGAGCACTGACTGTTTTATCAGATTTAAAAAGTACAGCTTCTCTTTTATATTTGAATAACTAGTTGGAGTCACAAGGCTACAGAAATAGGTACTGTAATAATAATTCCTGCTTCAAAGGGAGCAGAACAAGCAACAGTTTCAGGTATCTTGAGAGTGTATACCAAATGAATCTATGCAATATCATTTTTGCATTTATTTGCAGCTCTTCTGTTGATACAAGTCTGCAGCAAAGAATTAAGTTTGTTGAGGTCTAGGAATAAGGAACAGTATCTAATTAATTACAAGAAACATTCTGATGAATCCACCTGTACCATTCAGCTTATTTGTGTCTGTATACATGTATAGGTAAACCTGTAAAATGTGATCCAGTTCACACAGGGACTGTTCATTCCTTCTGAGTGGTCTTTATGTTGCGCAGGAATCTGAAGTGTATTAAAGCTAACAAATGGTTCGCCTCTAGTCATGTCCCTAGGCCCTTAAATGAGGCTGAAGCATTGCTGCTGTTCCCCATCCTCCTTGCATGTTGCAGTAAGAAAGTGTGTATTAAGACACAAAGCTGCACAGAAAATCCATCAAGGAATATTTTAATTGTTTTATGCTTTACTAAGAATTTTGCATACACCTGACGATTTTTGCAGGTTTTTGACACTGCTGGTCTGGATAATGGCCATGGCTCTACTCTTGCAATGTGATTACAGGACAAGGCTGACTGCAGGATTCAGGCTCATGTAGATTTATAGCAGAAAGATGTATATGCTTAGCATGTACAATTTTAGTGGCAACTGAGCAAGAAACTTTTGGATCCAGAAGGTCCAAAGACTATTTTCTTCTCATGATGTTACTCATCTAGTCATTTCTTTCCAGTCCCTTTCCTGCTCTTAATTCTCTTGACAGCAGCAACGTGGAAAGACAAATCAGCATAGGCCCTGCTAGCTTCATTGTCTGGGAGGTTTCATGCTATGTGAAACTGGCTCTGTTTTCAAACAACAGGACTGATTTTATTTTCAGCTCAAAGAGAAATGTTTAGTAGTATATACTGCTGATTGTGTTTAATTCTGAGAAGGGAAAAGTGAGCCTCCAACGTGTAAGAAGTAGCTAAAAAAAAGGAATGTTTTTTCTGCAAGAACTTTTGTGTAGGAAAAGAAATAGTGGACTTTGATTACAGTCAAGATGGTTTAGGTTTGACATTAGGGAAAAAGTTCCCTATTAGTAATAATTTCATGGCTCAGGTTTAGATAGCTGATGGATTTTGTAGAATTTTTAGAATCTGCTGTCTTAACAGAAATTAAATAAACTATTTCAGGCAGATTTTTCTTTTTTTCATTTTGTATAGTAATATTTCAATCTGCTTTTTCTGCAAATTTCATTGTATTTAAAACTTCTACATCTAATGTGAACCATTTTTACATTTTCCCACTTGCAGGATCTTACAAATAAATACAGGCAGTTTCTGAAGTAAAAGGTTTCCAAATGGAAAATTAAAATGGCATGCATTAAAAATGGTTCCAAATTTTTGAAATCATCTGGCTGAAATTTTAATCTATATGAGTTCACAAATATTTTGGTGGTAAAAAAAAAAAAAGAGAAACCATTTTATGAGATGAAATAGTCACTAACATTTCAATAATCAGTGGAGAGTTACACAAATAAGTAATTTTCTTATTTTTGCTGGGGGGGTTTTTGTGTTAAAAAATGAAAACAAGCAAAGTTAAATTAGTCTGTTGACATTGCACTTATTAATGTTTAAGATGTTTCACATGACCTATTAATCACAAATGCAATTAATTTGAACAATTTTTGCACGTGTCTGATGCTGTATATATTTATAATATTAATATAAGTGTTTATAATGAGTCTCATCACATTTCTTAGTATTTTAATTGTAAAATACTTAACAGCACTGACATTTAAAATAACACTATCAGTATTAGAATTAACAATACTGAAATTAAGAGAGTAGTTGCAACTCTAAGAACAACTGTTCTACATTGTGTAGACACTTGACATTGTGTAACACAAAAATATACAATTTTAATAGAAAATTATTTCATTATTATGAGTTTGCTATCATGTGAACTCTCATAAAAGTGCTCTGAACAGGAAGTCTGTGTGTGGTTGAGGTGTAAATATTTTTATCCTAGCTTGATACTGTAATTCTTATCAATCTGATAAAATATGTGCCTGGAAACATTTTGGAGGCTTACAGACAAAGGAGAGCCAAAATGTCCTACAAATCTAGTTTAGATGTAATCAAAACCTTATCAAACCTCTTTCTTCATAGGAAGTTTCTTATATCTTAACATCCATATCTCAAAACCAGGAGGTTCCTCGGTTTTGTACCAGCAAGAAGAGCAACGTAATAATTTGTGTTTTTCTTCCAATGTCAGTCTTGATTTGACTGCACATCCAAATCCTATTTTAAACCTTTTAATGAACATACCCCTTCTAATTGCAGTCAGCCTTTACCCAGAGAAAATTTCAACTATTATTTGAATAAAAACTCCAGAATATTGACTACTTTGAAAAGAATTTTATGTTTTCCCCCATGAAGGCCTGCTCTTTATGCTGCAGGTGTTCTCTTTGATAGATGATGCCACAGGGATGGTTTTGTTTTAACATAACATATTGGCTGTTAAAATAAATTTAAAAGAACACGGAGGTCATACTGAGCTGGTCCCAAATGTCCCTATAGACATATGTACAGACAGGTGGTTAACACAGCCTCCTGTCCAAAACAAGATCTGGAGGGATTTCTTCTTATTCCTGACAGGTGGTCAGCTCTTCTCAGAGATCTCTGAACATGTCTGTTTGAAATATTTATGTGATTTTAAGATGGAACTACAGCAGGTTTGGGTGCAAATCCACTACCCACCTTTCAAAGATGGTTTACATGGGACTTTGAAATTAATTTAGTTTTCATGAAAAAATATAGTGCTGAGGACAGAACTTGGATTATCTAGGGCAAATCCAGCAGAATTTAATCACATTGCATTACACTGTATATATTACACTGTACCTTTTTTTCTGGAGGCATCTGGGGCACTGTTGAGGTGGTTCCTGTACAACTGACTCACTGCCTGAAAATTTCTGCAAAGTTGCTGCTGTTTGAGTTTGTCTTGTGATGTGGGTATCTATCCATCGTGAACAAAACACAGATGAAGCTGCCCTTCTGCAGCAGCATTGACAGAGACAGTGAATCCCTCCATTTCAGCTGCGCTTCTCTGGCAGTGGCACATGTGCTTTGCTGCTGGGCCGATGCTGTTTCATGCAGTCTTTCACAGACACTGTATCAGTTCCTCATCCTTCAGTGGCTCCCTTCATTAGAAATGGGGTCTGTGGGAGCAGAACAGAGCCACCTGTGCTGGCTAATTCTGTGGGGATGCAGCTGATACCACTGCTATTACAGAAATCACTTGCCTTAGGGCTCTGGTCAACTTACTCATACTCTTGGCCCCAAAAGGATGATGGAAGATAATGCCCACTGCTATAAGTTATTTTCTCTGTGAAGTGACTATAGCAACTGAGAGGAGCCTAGAATCTTGTTCCCCCAGAAGAGCCCAGCAAATGAGTCAGAAACATGTCTAGCAACAAAGTACAAAGAATATATATTGTCATGCAGGATTAATATCCTTTCATCTTTGGGTTACAGAGCATTCCCATAATGTGGTAGACCTGTGGGTAATAATGGCAAGGCTCATTTTGTTGCATTGCTTAAAATTATCTCTGTATTTCCACCAAGATTATCTAATTGCACAGGCAGAAAATGTAGGTACAAAAATATCTAGGCTCAATTTTCAACACAAGAAGGAGAGAGAGACTGAAAATATGTTCCTTTGTAAGCATGTGTAGATACCTAAAGAGCCTTTAGCTCTTTACATCTTGTATTCTGGTACATAGATGTCTTTTCAAGCCTGTTCTAAAACCACTAAAACTTAAAGCTTGTTTGCAAAGAGATTTTGCTCTGTCGGCTTCTGCACAGTGATGATTCAGTGTCCTTATAAATATGGAGGCTCTGTTAAACTAGTGAAGCAAACCAAGTTTGTCTTTCCAGAAATTTAGATTTCTGAGAAACGACTGAATTTTTTTAATCAAAGTGAATTTCGTCATGTGGCTGCAGCAAACATATGGACCAGCAGCTGATTAATATGTGCATACAAAAATTCCCAAGAAATCCCTGTTGCTTTGATAGATGAAAATGACTCCCAGTGAGCACGAGGTTCTAAGTTGTGCTAAAATGAGTTTGCATGAATAAAGTATGTTAGCCCTAGAAAGCTGTAACTGTACAGCCTTAGCATTAATCTTGATTTCAGCCTGAAGAAGTCTAGTCCTTACTTGAAAGGTAAAATACCACAGGTGCATGCTGTTGATGACCAAGATACACGTCTAAAATGTTTCTATTGATGTTTGATTTTTACCAAAGGAGTAAAACCCACCTGAATTGTTTTTTAGTAATAGTTTAAAATTTTGACATTTGCAGCTTACATGAACAAACAGCTCTCATTTTCCTATTAATTTCATTGAGAAACTATTAGGTGTGCTCCACAGCAGGATTGCTTGCATATTCCTCTTTGCAGTGCCAGGCAGAAGAGCCACCATTTTCACTTGGTGTGGAATTTTCTATGTCCCTATGTCCCTCTGGGCTGTAACATAAAATGCAAGCTATAAGTTAGTAGCCATATCTCAGCATGTCATTGTACTGATTTCTTTATGTTCTTTTTAGTGGAAACACTGGTCTACGTGCAGCAGTGTTGCATTAAATACCTCTTTAAAACAAGCCTCGCTTGATGGTTCATGTTGGAAGAAACATTCTGATACAATAGTAATTAGCACTGGAACAGATTAAATGCCTGTGTCTTTAGTATTAGATGTCACTTTCAAAATTTTAGATTTTGTCAGCTGATATATCCAGGGACATTAAAGAGTAGATGAACTTTATAGCTACCCATATTCAGCTATTCTCTGTAGGTACAAGTACATTTTCCTTTTGATGATGTCTGGTGTCACATCTGATGTGTTCTTCACAACTGTGATTTAATAGAAACGTGATAATGTAAACATGTCAAAATGTGTCACATCAGGAGATGTATATTTGCTATTGTGACTCAAAATATCTTTTTCTACTCACATACGTCATATGAGAAACTTGATAATAGTGAAAATTTGCAAAGTTGCACAATTTGAACAAAAGATAAAGTAATAAAGCTGACAAGCTTACGACAGCAGCAAACATCAAAAAGAGATGGATGTTGGTTTTGTCTTACCTCTGCTTATGGCATATCTGTTCTTCTGTGTTTATATCCTCAATAACAACTGAGTGGAGGTCTGCGATTTTTATTCTTCTGACATAAGGTCATGTTAGTACAGCAGTGCCTTTTGTTAGCCAAATCCACACCTTAGTGTCTGTTGGAAGGGTGCTGGCCTGTTTGCTTCTCTGTCTTGTTTTAAAGGACTGAAATATTCTACCCTGTTATTTGCTCTGGAGAGTGCCATGTTCACATTATTATAGACCTGAGCCTTTTAGACATGCACTGATGTTCATTGAGGCATTATGCTGTATGTTTTCAAATACAACAATCTTACATGCCCCATTCAAAATATTGATTCTTTTTTTTCAAAAGCAGAACAACATTTCTATTCATTTAATTTAGACAGGAAAACTTTAAGAGCTTCTGAAAATCAGGTATGAATAATTTCAACTTCACAAGTCAAAATGAATGTTCACTGTTAAGATTAATCTGATCACTATGGACATGAATGGTTGAATACATTTGCATTTTTTCAACTTTTGTGATAAAAGTTGTGTGTGTTAACATAGAATGTCCTCTGTCTATTACTACACCAAATAAATAGTAGAGGAAATAGAGCAGAGACAAAGTAACTGAGAATGAATGATTATTATATAGAGTATTATAGAAAACTACACCAGAAGCCTATTACAGTTAACTAGCTAGTATTATATTTTAACCCTTCATTTTAAATGACTGCTATACAGTATAAAATATTAAAGAAAAGTTTCCATTTAAGAAAATTAACCTGTAAATGAAATGGAGATCAGGCTGATAGTAATTGATTATTACTGGATTGCTACTGTGTGATTAGATTTCAAACTTGTTGTTGTTTGTCATTTGTACCTCAGACATAAAATGCAAAATGTTTAAAGAAAAATAGTATGTCTTGAATAATGTCACAGTTTGACACCCTCTATATCATGTATCCCTAGTCCATTGTTATTATTGATCAGGGGGCCCTTTCAACACTTCCTCATTGGGGTCTCAAATTTATTTGGCATTTTGAGATCTCATTGTAAGCTACATATTAACAGTACAAAGATGGAGCTGCGTGTACTGCAGGGCCTTGGAAAACATAAAACAATGCTCTTAGCTTTTATCTTTGGATGAAATATTATCCTTGATAGCAGATGACAGAGCGAGGAGCAGGGCTCATCGTTCCCCATAATAAACCTGCATTCTCCAGATGTGCCCTGCTGTTGGGAGCATCTGATTGCCTGAGATTTCCAAGCCCAGCAATCAGACTCCAGGAGAACAGCCTGGAGAAAGCAGGCAGTTTGAAAAGTGTGTCAATGGTAAAACTAAGTAAATCATACACAAAATGCTGTATCATATACCTGTATTGGATATATGCTATCTGATCCAGATAATGGTGCTTAAAATTTTCCCTTATTACACTTGTCTTTCCTTCAAGGCTAAATGATTATTTTTTTTTTTTAAATCTAATTTCTAAAATATTTTTAACTATTGCAGGTATATTAATATATTTTAGATCAAAATATTGAGTAAATAAAATACTTCATGTCCAATAACCTCTTCAAGAAACCACACATATCTGTCTAACTCAATAGGAGAGCGGTTTTCTTATATTAAAGCTGCTTTCCTAGCTAATGTCTGTTGGGAGAGCAGATTTCTTTATCAAACCACTCTCTCGCTAAAAGATGTAATTAAATTTTTATGTCTGAATTTATAAACCATTAAATTATACTGAAAATTCTTGCACATAATAGTGTTCCATGTAATTGTAAAACATTGCAGCTGTAAAATATTTATTATTAGATATTATTAATTTTTTTGTAAATTGCAATTTCTCTGATTGTTTCAGGAGTACTTAACATTCTTACTTTGCTCTTTAAGACTCATTAAAGAGTCTTTAAAAAATAATAAAATTTTTTTGGAGTGCAATAAATGAGATAGATACAAAATTTGTCTTCATCACTGATCACAGGATGGTAAGCATAGATTTAAAAATTTTTCTTCTGCAATTGCAGTCCACAAGATGGCAATGTAGGACTGAGAGTGACTCCACAAATTATTCTGTTAATAGTCTTGCTGCAATTTCCAACATTGGGAGTAGGTTTGAAGCACGGTGTGCTGCGCTCATGGCTGGGGCAGCACTGTAAGCAACCCCAGGGACTTTCAGATGGGCCTCAGAACCCTCAAAATTGGCAGTTCAAGTTACTAAAAAACATGCTCCTCTGCTCTACCCACTTTCCAGTGATACTTTAATTCAAGCAGCCAGTTTTGAAATAAACCGTTTGAAAGTACAGAGGCTGTTTAGTAGTATGAATAGCTCTTAATGCCTCCTGTACATTTAATGTAACAAAAGCCTCAAACAAAACCATATAATATATTTTAATAGCTGGATGTAGGTATTACCCTGTCCCTACCACAGCATCAAAACCTCTGACAATACCTTTAAAAACATATATATCCTCTCAGCAAGTTACGAAGTTGAAAGTACTGTTTCTGCTTTTTACAAGTGATCTTTCTCTCTCAGAAAAGCTTAGGACAGACCCATGTGGACCAATATGGGCAGAAGTTTCTTGAAGATTTTCATCGTGCACAGGTCCACTTGTCCACTTGTGCTTCTCCAAGGATGTAAGGGAAGAAACACCTGACAAGTTGCTGCCCTGGTGGTGAGCAGCCCTTCCTGTGGTCTTGTGGATATGGTTGAAGAGTAGGCAGAAGCACCATTGCAGACACACAATAGTCTTCACAAACAAGAAATTCAGTGGGTTTTATACTGCAGATGGCTGTATTACTCATGATCTACACTGGGTGCAGCTCTGCAGCATAAGCTGCAGCATGGTTAGGTACCTAGCAATTTAAAGAATGAGGACACACGGATTAAAGTGTCAAAATCCCACTGAAGCTTTACTTAGGATGAACTTTTGGACTAATCAGAGTCGTAAGGGTCTGCAATATAGCTGTGCTGACTTAATGTGAGACCATCAGTATTAACAGTCACCACAGCTGTAATTTCTCACCCTTGTGAACTAGTGCGGCTCCATAATCACCATGGTGTATACCCTGGAATGAGTTACTCATCTATCTCATGGGGCACTCAGAGGTTTAAGGTATTATGACAATTTTAAGATTAGGCTGTTTAGCATGGTGTAGTTAGTACTCCCGTGGGACAGTTTGGCCTTCCTGAAGATGATTTCACAAATGGACAGCAGGACACCCTGAGAAGGTGTTTGGAGGCAGCCATGCAGAGCATGAGTGTCATAGCCATGTATTGGCTCTGAAGTTCTGGTTGTCTAGATGTTTCTTCCAGCTTTTAAAATTATATATAAAATTATAAAACCTCATTTTCTAGCTTTAGTGAAAAAAAGAAATCGATTTTGTAATTTATTTGCATTCATTCAATGAACAAGCTGTACCTACTCATTGCTGTTCAGGGCATTTCAACTTGCCAAGGCTTGAATTTGGGATATGGAAATGACAAAATCCCAGAATTAAGTATGAAAAGGAAATTATCTGGGAGACAGCCAACAAAAATAAATTTAATAAATTCATCTTTTCTTGCCTTGGATTTTATTTATATTTTCTGTGTTACTGAGGGCTTCTGAGGATCAAAATGAGATGCTACTACCCTTCTTTAAAGATGTACATCATGGTTTCTGAAGATTGTGATGTTCTCAGTTAAAAGAACAAAGGCTTAGTTAAAAGAATAAATATTGATGGGGACTGAAATGAAGAAATCCAACTTGCTCTTCCATGTCCTTCAGAAAAGGGGACAAAAATTAAGGTAGCCGTAGAGAACTGTATTAGCTGAGGCCTTCCTCTGACCCTATGCTCATCCTTCATGCAAATGAACAGGAGCTCATCTGGGCATATATAGTCTCAGCTTAGTCCACAAAATAGTGGTGTAGGCATCCTGGCAGGAGCCGATGCTATCATGTAGCTATAGGAAATTGTCATCAGCCTGACACCTGCTGATATAATTGCTTTCCTGGTCTCTCTTCCTTCCAAGTTTTGATCTACGTTAGTCTTACTCAGAGGTATGAGACTTTATTTCCTTAAGCTGTACCACTTTTTGATATCACATTTCTAATTTATCTAGATATTTTTATTTCTCAAACTTCCTTCTATTAGCATCATGTTTTACTCCTACTTTCCAGATCTGACAGGGAAATTTTAAACAAAACCCTATCTTCATTACTTATGCCCACAAATCAAAACTTTTATATTTATCATTGATGTGTATTTATGGCTATTCAGATAGTTTCCACTTTGTATGATTGTCTTTATTACTATTCAAATTGAAATAAATTTTGGAGATATTAAGGTTTTATGAAACATTACACAAAATGTTTTAGTAAATCTATCTCACCTCTATTCATCACCTGCAATATTTTTTTGGTTATGTACGTACAAGAAGAATCATATTTTGCGTATTTCAGTTAGTATTTCTGGGAAAAAAAGGAGCTTACCAGAATGCAATATTACTGAATTATAGTGTGTTTCACTGACAGAGTTGGTTGTGAAATGAATTTACAATAGTCCACAATAATTCTCCCTTAGTATCTCATGCTTATTATAGAAAGGTCTCATTCAGAAATACTAGTAGGAAGGTTAGACCTGATTCTCACAATTGTATAAAGCTCATAAAAAAGGTAATCTAAACACTAAGAAAATCTACCCATATAATTTCTCATTTTATCTCTACTGCCACTAAAATACCAACACACTCAACAGCGTAGAAAGGTGACAGAAAAATTGAAACGTCTCATCTAAGTCTTGTTACGTAATGGGAAGTTTTTCAATTGCTTTTAATAAGAGAGAGGTCAGGTCTTGAGAATGTAAACCATAAACAGTTATTTGTATTAATGGTTTTTATTCATAAAGTGTCCAAAGAGGAGCTCTTTTTTCATCTAAACTGCCTGAAGAAGCATTATAGTGTGTATACATGATCCAAGTTTCTTCTCTTGTTTTACCATTTCTGATAGCCTCGTATACACTGCTAGTCTGTATTTCTACATGTAAAGATGGGATTTTTTTGCAGAATAATTAAAGGGAGACTGTTTCTCTGCAGTAAACACATGCATGATCAATATTATCTTTTTATTTATTGCTTACACTAAAAAGCCTAAGATAAATTATTCTTAGTATAAAAACTCATTAAAAGAGAAATCACTTCAGAGGGCATGAACTTCCTAACTGACTGTTTGGATTTGTAGATTATCTCAAGGAAAACTATTATAGAAAATATTATAATTAAAAAAAAAAACAAAAATAAAACCTTTCTAAAATTAATTATATAAGATCCCATTGTATTGCAAACTGAGATTTGTATAAGAACAGCACAGAAACCATTTGTTCTTCTCAATCGAAACTGTAATACCACTTTGTTTTACTTTGAGGGAGGCAGAGTTGGATGCAGTTGGATGTTCATACTGCACTGCTGCTCCAAGTCATCTCCTGCAGTTCTTCCCTGTGGGACCTTGGTTCCCACTGTAAAGCAGTGAGGTTTCACTAGGCAAGGAGAAAAGGGGGAAAAAGAAGAACAATTAGTCATCTTTTTTTTTTTTTTTCTGAAAGCTTATTACCTTTGTTTTTGCAAAGTAATACAAATAAAAAATGGTGATAAGTGATAATCATTCTTGTAGGCTCTGTCCAAAAACCTCTCTGCTGCATGGCTCATTTTTGTTTGCCAGGTGGGTGTTGCACAATCACCAAAATGGTGTGCCTGGTAAGGAGGATGCACGCTGCTGTGTTTGCCTCCACTGCAACTCCCAGGTGGGGCTGAGACTGAGCCCACCAGGAACCTGTGCTTGTGCTATCCTGAAAGCGACTTTCACTAGGGAGCCATCAACATGGTGCCAGCCACAGCAACACTCAGACCCTGAGAACCTGTGGTACTTCTGCTTTCCAAACCTTTCCTGCACTTCACCTCATCTTGCAGAGCTGATCTACCCCTGCAGGAGTCATATGGTGACAAAATCTCATCAAACAGGGAGGGTAGAAGCTGGCACTCTTTTACTCCCAAGCAGTGTGGAGCTGCTCCTGATCCACGGGCTCCTGGCACACTGGAGACCTTGAGATGGCAAGCGGTAGCTCACGCCAATGCTTGAGTTTGCCCCAGAGAGTATGTGCTGCTCCATCTTGAGAAGTGACTATGCTTGGTTGGTCATGCAGCCCCTCTCCTATCCCGTACGTCAGAGTTTTATTGACCTCCTGTCACTAGCACTGTTATTCCTTCAAAACAGGGCTAGGGCTCATTAATAGGACAGCTTGTTCAGCTTCTGTCCCAGCAGTGACTGCTTTTGAAGGAAGTTATGAATTATTGACATGATAGGTCTCAGGAACATTTATTCCTTGTTAAAAATAGAGGCCATTGGTACACTTTCCAATTAAAAGTTGTTTTTAATTTCCCCTGTCAGAAATGCTTCTTGCCAACTGCCAGTATCATGCTTAGTTAAATAATCTGTGAGGCTTTATTATATTATTTACACTGGAATAGATTATATTACTTTCAAACAAATTTGGCTAATCAACTGTTGCTCTAATATTGCACCAGGTTTCATAGCCTGGAGAACTGCATACAGGTTTGGAGCTAGTGTCTCTGGCTTTCTGAAACAGAGCCTGTCACTACAATCAACCTGAAAGGATAAGGATTGATTAGTTTTCTCTGAGGCATCAACTCATTACATGATGATACAGTCTAATGGGCAGACAAATACAGTCTGAGCTTTTACTTGGAGCTTTTGGGAACCTGAGTGCTCCCTGCTGCGTCTGAACCCCGACACTTGGCTCATTTTCAAAAAGCAGCTCACCCCAATTCATCCAAAACCCTACCTTGGTTTCTTCATTTGTGAAATGGGACTAACAGCTGAATTGCCAGTCTCTAAATCTGAAATATGATGAACAGTGTTCCAGAATATTACCAGTTTTCATTATTCAGTTTTTGTGGGGGGTTTTGTGTGTGTGTGTTTTTTTAATTTACTATGTAGAATTTTTATGCCATTAAAGTATTAGAGACATATTTTTGTGCTTTTTGCTGTAGGTCTAATGGCTAGAACCTTCCTTCAAAATAAAAAACGAAGACTGGATATTTTCATATATTCACAATACTGCACTAGTAAGGTGCTCAAAAAAATCCAGCAATTAATAAAAGAAGATAGCCTGCAAAGCTATCTGAGAAATAGCCTGCAAGAATAAAATTAATTATTATTTATAGATAAATTAGCAAGGTGCCAATCATGATAGTTTTAGTTTGGCTCCCAAAACATCTGAAGTGTACCATTTACATATAATATGGATAGACTTACTTCAGTGTTTTTAATATTTTAGGCAGCCTAAAATCAACTGCAAAAAATTTCTCCTGAGGGCTGCAGTGTCTGCTGTGGCAGAAGATATTCAACTGGTTTCAAGAACACAATTCTGTTGGCTTCAGCAGAGTCTTTAGATTGATTCTGGCTTGGTATCTGGCCCAAAATGAGGAGGACTCATCCGAAATTAATCTTCTCTTTCAGATATTTTATTTCTGAGATCTTAGCTTTCCCCATTGAAGGTCAGGACAGTAGGAGGTAAAACACTGGCATGATTAATATTCCCCACATCTGTCTAGAGCTGAATGCCTAGTGCAGGAAGTCAGCTGACCAGAGGGCATTGTTAAAGAAGGTGATGCATTCATACAGCTGAAAGCACAAAGACACTAGTGAGCAAACTTTTCAGTTGTAAAGAATGAAGTCCAGGTCTCAGTCTGGTATATCAAATTGCTACAGTTGCACCCTATTCAAAGATAGAGGACAGTTGGTTTGAAATATATTTTTTCAGTCACAATGAAATGTTGCTTTGTTTCAATACTAAAAAGAAGATGCATAAGATGAATTTGTTTAGTAAAATCTTGAGAATTTGTGAGGTTTTTATCTGTAGAAAATCTTTAGGATGGGAAGATTTTCATCATTGGGAGGTAATACTCTTAGTAGTTCCACAGGAATGTTAGGAAAATTATCTGTACAAATTATGTTTAGAATCTAAATTTATATGGCTTATGGGGTAAAAAGAAAAAGGTTGCATGGGACAGGGAGTAAGTTTGCCTGCCATTTCTGTGATTCAATAGCAGGAAGTATTCTGCAGTCATCTTGGAAATGCCAAGACACCACAGTGCAGGAAAAGTCTCATTCTTTTTCTGATGACAGCTGCCTTTATTTCAGTCCATGTACACACAGAGTACTCCACTGCTGTCGTGGATGAGAGTGGCAGTACTTAAGGTCACTTAAAGAATCACTGTCAAAGATGATAGAAAAAGTGATTTTAATGCAAATTTGTAAAAGTGCGACTTAACAGAGTTTGATGGCAAGGTTCACTCCGTTACTTACTATGTGTAAGAAAACACGAAGTTTGGAATCACTTGGAGTGATTTACATGGGAATTGGGAGAAATGGTTTATACAGGGATAGGTAAATCCAATCAGGACCAGGTGGGAGTGATTTGTACAGGGATCAGGGAAAGAGAATGAGGGGAGCCCTCCCATTGAGTCACGATGTTCAGTAAGGACCCCCTTGCTTTCTAAACTCCTTCTCCAAGAGGAGCCTAAGTGCAGCTGGATCTACTGCTATTCCCAGACCTGTTCAACAGTGTATGTCTGGAGGGTTTAGGTGCAGTGAATTCAGTGTGGTGCTTCAACATGTGATTATGGGTCTTGTGTGACTTTGGAATAGCAGCAATTTGAGGTTCACTAACACTATTATAACAAATCACAAAAAGTAGATTATATGATTTTGTAGCAACACTTAATCAATCAATTGATAATCAACAATTTGTTATAATTAACAGTGATTTAGCTAAAGAATCAGTAAGTTTTTTAATTGAATCACACACATACACACACACACAGATGTAGAGGTTAACTTATGATGATGATGTTAGTAAGTTTGGGTACCCAGTGATCTTTGGATGTCATGATATTGAATTAAAGTGGATTTTCTGATAGAATGTTGCAAAATTTGAATTACAGTGAATTACTCATTCTTTTGATCTTCTATTGTGAAGTACGAAAAACAGTGAATTACTCGCTCTTTTCCTTCTTCAAAATCAATCGTGAAATACGGGGTAGCAGCCTGCTGTGATCCCAGCGAGCTCTAAAGGCCTCACTTAATGATCAATATTTATAGGGTCACTTTGTTTTCCCAGAGCTGCTGCCACCCTGGCCGAGGGGCTCAGCCATGCCCTGCGGGGGCCAGTCAGAGCCGGTTGGAGCCGGCTGTGTCCAGCACGGGCCAGTCCCGGCCTCCCCTCACAGGGGCCGCCCCGCAGCCCCCACTGCCAGCGCCTCAGCACCGGCACCGAGCACAATTCTGTTTCGTCACATGAGCCCTGTGGCGGAGGAATGTGCTGTTTGCTGATGTCTAGGTTTGAAAGCAAAGACACAGACAGGTTAAATGAATTGCCCCAGATCCTCACTTTAGCGTGTGGCAGAGCAGCCTCAGCAGGTGATTATAGCTTGTTGTCAGACAGTTTCTGTAGGGCCTCTCGGGTGGTGGATTTACAGCGGCTCTGGCTGCGGACTGTGAGCAGCCACCGCGTTAGTTCAGGGTTATGCACAAACACAGCTGAGCAAAATTTTCTTGACATTTATTTAAGTATCTTTAGATGTTTTTGTCATTTTGTCCATGACCACAGAGAGGCATACTTATTACCTGAAATGTTGCATTTTTTACATTTTCAGCTCTTTGATTTGTCCAGCTCTCTACAAGGTCAGTAAGGATGTTTTAGCTCAGTCCTGTTTCTTAAACCAAAAACATGCCATAGCATATTCTAACAAATGTACAACAAAAATTCTTGCAGTTTTCCTTACTGTAATATTTAAATGTCTTACAGTAGTGATGGCATTCACGCCACTATTTTGACATAGGTCGTACAGTTTTATATGCTGTTGTACAGTGTTTTAGGGACTGTAATCATGTAGATCCCACAGGAATCTGATTTGTAGAGGTTAAGAGGTATCTGTAGTGGGTCTGTGCATATCAATGCATTTTTCAACAGCTCTGACTTCAGTAAATGTTTTGCTTCAGGTGCTCAGATGAATAATTAATAAGTCAAAGAAAAAAAAATAAATTATACATATATTTAGATGAGATTAAGAGAAAATGAGAGAAAAGGAGAGGAGAGGAGAGG